>SNVD02006481.1:0-24982 GCA_013180625.2 Boswellia sacra
GCTTGCCCTCTTTCAAAACAATATAAAGAACGCCCAGATCGTCTCAACAAATACACACACACAAAAAACAATTCTCCCCCAAATGCGAAAGACTTAGTTGACATCTAGAATCTAATCTTTCAGAATGACCTCAAGATGAGTGATATAGAGCTCATAGAGTTTATATATATATCATATGGTGACTCGAGTATCCTGTCGTCGGTGTCAAGACACGCGCGCTGCGTTTGTTTGCTGCTGCATCATCGGCCGCACTTGACCCATGAAGTCGTCCCATCTGTTGGGCAACTGATTCCAGAAGTTGCCCACGACATTTCCGAACCTGTTGAATTGTTCGCCGATGCGATCGGGCAACTGGTTGACGGTGTTCATGTCGACACTGTTGAAGATACCGCGGAATCTGTCGCCCAGAGTCTGGCGTTGATGAGCCTCGCGTTGCTGCTGCTGCACAGCCTCGTGGACCATGTCGGCGTCCTGTTGCAGTTTGGCCATGTTTTTGATCTTGTCGCTAATCTCGTTCTGAGCTGGATCGGCGCCCTGTTCCTGCTGAGCGGGTGTCATTACTCCCGGCGGGCCCATTCCAACGAACTGGGGACGCGGGTTGAGCGTACGGCGCACATTTGAGATGGCGCCCTGCAGCGAGTTGGTGAGTCCAGACCACACCTGGTTGAGTTCGCGTTGCATCTCAACGAGCCGATTTTGCATCTGCGGACTCAGCTTGATGCCAGTGCTGCCGTCATGCTGGCCAGAGGCCTTCTGGTCGTTGTTCGAGCTTGAGGCTTCACTCGGGGTGCCCGCGCTCTGCTCGCCGTCGCTCTTGGGCTCCACCAGCGAGTACTCGGCCGCGTTGATATCGACCTCCTTGAGGATATTGTCCACCAGGTCACCGCTCAAGCTGCTGTTCGAGGCGCCACCGAGGTTGTGGTTGCGCGTGCGCGTCATCAGGTCGGGCGTCAGGGCTCCGCTCGCCGTGAGGTCGCGCCAGGCGCGCGCCACCTGATTGCGCACCATTGCCACCTGAGGCTGCACCTGAGTCACCCAGAACTCTTTGACGCGCGCCGCCATGGCTTGTGTGTTCTGCTGCTGGGTGGCGTTCTCACCCGTCATCTGGTTGCCCGTGGCCGGCTGTATGCCCATCGGGGGCCCATTGAAGCCGAGCGAGCGGCCGAACTGGGCCATGAAGTCGTCGCCCGAGTTCATGAAGGGCTCCAATGAGCTGAAGAACGACCTGGGCCGGCTATTGGCGGTGGCATTGGCATCTGTAACGCTAGCGTTGGCGTTGGCCAGGTCGCGCCAGACGCGGTTCAGCTGTTCCTGCGCCTCGCCCACCTTGCCGGCGACCTGTTTGAAGAACATGGGCACCTGTTGAGCGGCGCGCTGGTGCCAGGGATTGGTGCTGTTCTCCGTTTCGCTCTTGAAGCGGTCCTGCAGCAGCGCCAGCTGCTCCTGGACAGTGGAGTTGTACATGCGCGACAGGCCGCTGTAGATCGAGTTCACGCCTCGACTCAGCTGCTGCAATACTGTAGCGTTCTGTAGTGCCATCGAGGCGCTCGGCGCGCCAGCCGCGTCCGCAGCCGGCTGCTCACTTCCGCTTTCGGCCGGGGTCTGGCGCGTACTCGGCCCGGGCTTGTCCTGAGTGTTGATGCCGATCATGGATAGCAGTCGTCGGCCGAGGCCATCGGCGAACGATTGGCTCTGCAGCCGCTCGGCGGGCGTCAGGTGGCGCGGCTGCTGGGGCAGCCGGCCAAAGGGCGCCGGCTGTTGGTCGACATTGAGCCGCGGCGGGCCGGCGTTCATGTGAGGCCCGAATGGGACCAGTGGTGCTTGCTGTAAGCCATTGTTTAGTGGCGCATTTGACGACCGGAATGAGTGGGCTGGCGCGGGAGGTCTGGATACAGGCGGCCAGGTTGTGCGGTCGGCCTCTGCTCGGCGCTCTCGCTCGGCGCTGATTTGGGCGTTGTCGTGATCTCCTTTTCGGCCTCGCTCGACTGGCGCCGGAAGAGGCGGTCTAGATTGAGTTTTGAAGTCCACGAGTTGATTGTGTTAGACAGGACGAAGACGAGTAACAATTCGACGCTCAGCTCAAATTCTTACCAGACTATCACTACTTACCCGCAAATGTGTGTGAAGATGCATCATGGATTTGGGCGGCCAACAGGAGCAGCAGCAGGCTGGCCACTGTGACCCGCGCGATTGAGTAGCGCGAGCTCATTTTGATTGTCCCAATTGACACTCACCGCGTTTCTGAGCACTAGGCTCGCCAGTCGGTTGTTGACCAGTGCAGATGCAATGAGGCACTTCGGATACTTGATAGCCCGCTGGCCAAACCGACACCACCGAACCTGATGAGTCGTCTCTAAATCGAGACTGTTGCACGGATGTTACCTTGGCGGCAACCTTGAATTTTGTGCGCAATCGAGTTGGTGGTCTGTTCGGACAACCAGTAGACGAGTGCCTCCGACTTGGACGTACTTATGTACACCCACAGACAACAATGGAGTTGCTCAACACCCAGAGGCACAGCTTGTGCAGTCCCGCCCACTGCTTGCCTGCGTTGACAATCTCAGTGAGAACGCTTGTGATAGAAAATGTGCTGGGCGCGTCAATGTGGAGGCTATTCTACTCTAACGAGCTCCACTCACGCAAGACATCCAATGCGCTCGCGGTGGTGCTGGTGTGTGAATACTGCTAATAAGATTCCTACTTATGCCAACTTCATTCCCTAGCCCCGCTCAACTATTCCCTCTCGCACTCAATCGAGCTCTAGTCAATTCAATTCTTTGACGAGTTTGTCTGGCGATGGCGCTGGCGTTCTCTATGGCGACGAATTGTTGGCCGCGACTGAACTGCTGCCTAAATATAAATGTCTCTGTCGATCAAGACCGCCTCCTCGAGTTGGAGGCAGGCCTGAAGTGTCTCAAGTGCTTGCGAGACATTGTTGGCGGGCCGGGAAGTCGCTGTCTCGCCGCCATAGACTCGGCGCTGGCTCGAGCAGTGGTAGTTTGAATTGCATTCGTCGCCGAGATCAAAAGTGCTCGTGGCAAAGGAGGGAAAACAAGTTTGCAAGAACGTTCGCTCCCTCGATAAGGAAGCCTTTCTGCACAGCTCGCGCAGGTAAGATACCTCGTCGCCAACACAGCTATACCCATCACGCGGCTCCGCCCTGTTGCGCTCGTGCACAAGTCTGCCCACGAGGCGAGTCAGATTGAGGCGGAGAAAATTATCGTCTTGGCGCACAATGAGCGGCGGCGGCGCTCTCAACAACAACTCAATCATCAACTCGAATCACTTGAGTGGTTACGCACACTCGAGTCGAGGCGATCGATTAGCTAACTCTTTGTCGTTCTGAAGTATGCGGTCGACGCTTGCGCCCCGATCGCGCAGGTTCTTGTTAATTCCCGGGTCGAAACGAACACCTCGACGACAGGTGGCGTGTTGATCACCGACCAGTGTCTCAGAGCTCGCCATCCGCAATCTCTACAATTGAACAAACTAAGCTATCACGAGGATAACCCTTCGTGCGACTAGAAAGCGTGTCTGGAAACGTACACCAAGACGACCTTTCAAGGACTCGCCAGTTGATGGACAAAAGCTTCCACTCTGATGACCCTCCATTTATCTATGGCTTTTTGCACTGACATCCGAGAACCTCGCTCGTTGCTCTCAAGGCTCAAAGAAGAATCCAGTGACGAACTACGTCAGAGAGGTTTATTTGACACGTGGCAACTCTATGACCAAAAACCCTCTACATGGGATTCTGACGCCTCAGGCGACCTCGGACGGCATCATTGTTTGTCATACCGATGCGAAGCAGCTTCTTGGCGCGTTCTGCATTGAACTTCTTTATGCTCCTCTTGGTGTGATATGCTTGAGACACTAGAGCCGCAGGGTTGGCGGATCTTGTGGCGAGCTGACGAGAACTCTTGGGTGTATTCTTTGCTATACATTTGGGTGTATCCCTGAGGCGTTTTTTCTTTGAAACCACCAATTGGTTGAGAGGTTTCATCTCTATCTGGACTTGATTCGAGTAATCGTAGAAATCTTTAAACTCGTCCAGAGCTTTCTCTTGATCGTATTGTATCTTACAATGGTCTTTGTAGAGCATGTGCAGCCTGACTCCATGAAGAGATGTAAATTGTTTACTACACCAGAGACAGGTCAACCCGGCGCCTACCTTAAATCCCAGATACTCCATCAATCCCTCGAGGTCAAACAGATATTGTTCCTCTGGTATGAAGAACCCGTGAACCAGATTCATGTGGTTGATATTACTCTTTGTGGACGAACTTTTCTTATCACAGAATAAGCAGATCGTGGACTTTACCACTCTGCTGAGCATCTCTTCGATTTCGTCTTCATCATAATCCTCATCAATCAGTTCTTCGTTTTCAACCATCTCCCAGTTATCCTCGTCGGAGTCATCCTCAATTTCGTTACCCGCCTCATCCCCTCCGACATGATTCGAATGAGTAGATGCATGATAGTCTCTCACGCTATCTGTATCGGATCTGGGCGCAGGTTTTGGAGCTAGTTCCTGAATCTTCTGGAAGCTCTCAATATCGATAGGCTCGAGTTTGCATACTTTGCGCTTGAGGTTATAGAGGTGCCACTCAGTTTTGAAATGCAATCGTTGGTCGGCCGACGAATTAAATCCAGTCTTACAGTTTACACAAGTGTATTTGTTTGAGCTAGTTGTAGGAACAATTGCAGCTGTTTGCGCCATGATCGAATTTTATGGGTTATTTATAAGATTATACAAATGTTACCCTTCTGCATGCTAGCGCATCATCTGGCTTCATTAAAAAAAACCTTTAACTGAAGCAAAACAAACTCGCGTTCAGCGTGGCACGCATACAGAGCGCAAGTGGAGAAATCAGAATAATTTCTGCCCGAGTCAGCCAGATATTTCTTTACTGATATAATCTAAGGAGGGTATCACAAATTTAGAAATACTTTTCGGATCAGTCACATTATCACAACAGTTCCTGCCAACTGCCATCCACACCCTCGGGAGTGTTCAAACTCAAACTCTCCATCGGCTCGTGTATCTCTCTCGATTGCTTTGCTTCTTCACTCCCAAGCCTTCTGGACAGACTCATAGACACAGTAGAGAGTGTAGCTTCAATAGTTCTTATCTTGTACAGTATATCTTCTACCGGTACAAGTTGTTCATCTTCACTCGGTTGACTCTCGACAAAATTCTGCGACGAAGTTTCGTCTTCAAATCCTGCAAATAGTCCGAGTCTAGGCACCCTAGACAAGCCAGGAATCATGTGGAGTATCTGTTTAAGTGTACTGCTCTTGGATTTTTGGTGCCTCTCTAGATCGCTGGTAGCTATGTCGAGCTCGTCTAATAGTTTGTTAGTCTCGAATACATACTGATCGATCGCATCCACTTGCTCATTGAGTCTGTTCAGGGCACTTGCCTTACTCCCAACCATGCGAACAAAAGCATCTGAAACACTGGCACTCTGTTTATAGCAGTCGAGGACTGATATAACTTCTTCCAAGTGTGCTAGACATTCCTCGATTGAATCCTGGTACAGGTCCCTCTCGTGACTTAAGTCGATATCGAAATAGCCCACGTAGTCGCTAGCCAGCTGCTCGGCAAGTTCTTCCACTTCTACTGGATCGGATATGAGTAGTCTGTTGCGCAGAGCTTCTCTTGTCATGGTCGAATAATATCATTACTTGCTAGCGGACTAGCTTTACTTGAGTTGTCAACATCCAGATCTTCTTCTCCCGAGAAAATTGATATATTTACACCAACAATTTTACCATTGTGTGCGCAGAGTGGCAGCATGAATATACTGAAGAACAACCCAGCCCGGGCGCACTAGCTGGACACAAGAGAGATACAATCTTAGGAGAGTACAACCTGAATCATAAACAATCATATGGTATCATAGTAAATTTCATATATTAGAGATGAATTAATTATGCCGATGTATTACCTTCAAGCTGTAGGCTTGCTTGTGCTTGATCCTCCTGTCAGATAGTTCAAAAAAACTTGCTTGGCGACGTACTGTGTGATAGAGGATTTCATCTCAGTTGTCCCTAATCGGCACCTGACATAGCCGTAAAGGTTGGAGATCGATAGGATTACTGCCAGTAGAACTAGCATAAACCATTGAACGTTTAACTTGAATATGGAAGCAAACAGGAGCAAAAGCCAGAGAGTCGGCGCCAAGATGAGTCCTGTCCAAAAAATGGTAGCATCAGCTCCTCGGCTAGACTGTTGGTTCACAGCCGCCTGATACTGTGACTCTGAACCTTCTTGGCTTGACTTTGTATGTTGGTTTTCAAATATCCAGTGAGAGTTGCCTTCATCGTCTATATAATTTGACCATCTCAGTCCCGCCAGGAGACGACCTGTGACATTCTTGACAACCCAAAAGTCCATAGATATCAGGAGGATGACAGCCACTGAGGTAGATTTGAAGTCTTGACCAAATATACCTCCGAACAGATAAAACAACAAGGCCATCGACTTGAAAAGCACATGGAATAGAGCGGCCATTGGGTGCGTTGAAATCTACCCCTCGGACTGGTTTGATACTCGAGGATCGCGGCCTCTGATGTCCCCCGCGAGGAACAGTTCTCTATCTGACGCCTGGTCGACATCTTGCCCACTTAATGACTGACCCATCTCGTAGCTGTGCTAAGAGTCGTGCTATGTCTCAGCTTTCATGAATGAAATTCTTCTCTACTCCGGCCTCAAGACATTCTAGAGCGGGCATAAAACCTGATAACGTTACAATCCTCGCGAAACTGACTTACCTGGCGCATGCTCAGTGTGCGACGTTGATTGGTTTTTGCGAATGTTCGCGCGGCATCAGCCTGTGCATAAGCACGATTGGTTCTTTGATTTTGGCTGAAAAATACATGTCAAAAGATGGTTCTTAAAGTTCTCGTAGTCGAAACTAATGAGCTTAAAATTGTTGTAGTGGTATACAGACAAAGGATGAGAGCTCTTACATGAGCAGGAGCTGAGTTACAGCGAGTCAGCTGTTCGCCGGGTGGCTCGCATATCTCGCGGACATTTTATGAGAGCTAGAGCAGTTTTGACTTGTACAGAGTGATTAGGGCACTTGAATCAGTTCAGCTAACACTCCGAGTTATTTGAGACTCGGCAGCCGGACCAAAAAGAGGAAGTACTTTCGATATTTCAAGAGCTAGGCGCTCTAGTACTCCTGCTCACTTGGCGCTGCATTGCGGTTTACAGCGTTAACACAACGTTCTTCTTGGACTTCTCAGACGCATTCGATCAAGTGTCTGGGCACATCCGGTGTTTTGTAACATCGGTCTAATCGTTCCGCATTTTTAGTGCGGTGTGATCGGAGTGGTCAAATGAATTGTATCTCTCTCGAGAAGCCCTCTAGAAGCATAGTCGGCGAGGCGACTCCAGACTGTCGGAGCGATTGTTGCAGCCACATACGGTCCGATCGACTAACCTCCATTTTTAAGTTGCAATTCTAACACAGAAGTCGCTCTGACACTCGTGAAAGCGATATTCTTCATGGCGATTTGTATCTCCTGTTCACAAATCCCTAAACTTTCTTATCCTAGTAGACTATATATGCACTTACCCGAATATACTCAAAGTGATGCAACATGACTCTAGCGTCATTTTTAACACAATTTGGCTCCCAAGCCATCTGTTAGTATCCGCTAGAGGCCCGAAACTGAAATGATGGTCCGGTTGCTAGATACACATTTGATCGTGGTATCGGCAAGCGATCTTGTGGATACGATCAATCAGTATACATTTGAGACTTACAAACGACTGAATAGATGAAATCCACAAGCGATCTATAGAGGCAACAGGATTAGCACAATAAAAGGTACAATTACAAACTACATGATCACTTCGTGTTCCGATAAAGCTATGAATAGAGGTTTATAGAGGGCGCGCGAAATGGCACAATGTGTTTACAGTGAGTATGTGTCATGTGTGTAGGTGTTAGTGAGACTCCTCATCTCGTTACTGCAGGCACAGTGAGTTTCTCGTACCTACTGTGAATGAGTGGCAGATGGTTCATCAATTCATTAGGATTGATTACTGTGGATACAGGCAGCGCCATGTTGCTCAACTTAGCTTCGCGATTCGTATACTCTCTCAAGATGTATGGCTCGTTCAACTCATGATAGATCCTCGTATCGTTGATTCTAGCGAGCACTCCGTCGATGCGCAAGTAGTATCTAGCGAGTATAAATAGGCTGCTCGGCATTATGCGCACCTTAACACTGTACTGTGCAGTTCCATGATCGGCTAGTTCGTCTTCATAGAGCGTTACGTCGTCATAGAACAAGATTTCTTCTCTAACTTTAAGTTTGTTGACATCGATACGCTCGTCTGTTTCCTCAACTTTTAAGCATAGCCGATCCTGCTCGCTCGCTAATGTTGAACGAGACTGATTGTCAGCGACTTCAGCCGAAACGGCCTGATCGCGTGACCCCTGCGCTGTGTGCGTATTGGCTGACTGATCCACTGAGTCGTCTTGAGATCCTGGAGCACAATCGGTGCCATCTGACGCTGTCTTCGAGAGATTCGAAGTGGTATTGGTCATATTGGACTTTTTTATGGCGGAGAGTATTGTTCCACGATAGCTTGTTGTGAATGTCCAGTCAAAGGGACGAGAAATGTTCTTGGCAAACGGGCAATCGGCGCGGGCGCTCTGCCATCCATCTGCCACAGCCACCCTCAGGGGGTCCTTGGTTTCTTCGACTAATCTGAGTGCATCTAATGGATTGAATTCAATCCCTGCTCCGCTGATGTGCTCAAGCCTGAGCAGATTATTATTGAACAACATGTCTGGCATTGAGTGAAGTTGTGGTAGAAAGCGATGGTAGCGACAAATATCGCAAAGCTCTATGGGTTCCTTATCTAGATCTTTATCATCTCGCTCATTGGCGGGAGATGAAGGTTCTGGAGAGGGCGTTTGAGGTAGCTTGCTCTGGAGTTGGTTTTGATTTTGTTTAGCGGCTTGGTTTGCGCTTTTGCAAGTGCATTTGGATTGCATGATTATACCTTTTCTAGTTGTTATCGTCCATTGCTCGAGGGGAAATACATCTTGGCGGACATTACTGAGGTTAGAACTGATGCTTTGGATGTTCGGTTCCATGTTGGTAAGTGATTGTTGTAATTGATGGACGTGATGTTTTGATCGAACAATAAAGCTTCAGAGTGAACATCTGACAGGTATTATTATTTGTGGCGTTGACTTGGCTGCAATTTTCGAGGTGCAACGATCGAGTTAGATAAGCGCTCGTTGTGTGCGCTCGCCAAAGCCAATAGGCTGCACGACGCCGGCTGGACCGACAGGCCCGAGCGCGCGCTCTGAGGCTGCCAGTGAGAGCGAGTCTGGTCGGGGGAAGCACAATACTGGGGGACGACAGCCGTTGGGATTTCTGGGGACCTCGGGCGGCCTTTTGCACACCTGCGAGAGGAACGGCGACGGCGGCGGCCGCCTGCGACAGCGTGCGCGAATGCGTGCGAGTTCAGGCGGACGCGCGCGGGATCAGAAGCGTGGCCCTTGGGGGGAGGGGGGGCCGCGCGAATGGTAGCGTGCGTGTTTCTGTGTCTGTGTTTCTCTCGCAGATTTGCTGCACAAGTGCGCGCTCCCCAATCCCGACCAACTCCACGCGGATGCATCACATACGCATGCTTAGAATGCTTCACCAATCCACTATCCCATAGCTATGTTACCTTAGAGGCTAGCAAACAATATTGCACCATTATTACACTTAGAGCAGACCCTTAATCACAACCATGAACAGAGGAGGCAGAGGTCATTCCAACTCGTTCCAGTCAAGAGATGACAGCCACAATGGAAGCTTCCAAAAGCGCCACTGTGGCGAATTTGGCCGAGGCGGCGGTCGCGGCGGCGGACCACGTGGTTCGTTTGGCGGCGGTGGTGACCGAGGCGACCGAGGCGGCTTTAGAGGCGGCCGGGGCGGTGGTCGGGGAGGTTTTGGTGGACGGGGAGGATTCGGTAGTGGCGGCGGAGATCGCGGTGGATTCAGAGGAGGTCGAGGCGGCGGATTTGGTGGCGCTCGAGGTGGTCGCGGGGGCGTCGGAGCACGTGGAAGAGGACGCGGTGGCGGAGGAGCAGGTGGAGGTGGAGGTGGAGGCTTCAAGGGCGGTAAGAAAGTGCTCGTGGAGCCTCATCCCAGGTTTGGCGGTGTCTTCGTAGCTAGAGGAAAAGAAGATGCACTTGTCACAAGAAACATGGTCCCCGGCGAATCAGTCTATGCCGAAAAGAGGATATCCGTCGAAACAGCAGACGGAAAAGTTGAGTACAGAACCTGGAATCCATTCAGATCCAAGTTGGGAGCTGCCATCCTCGCTGGTATCGGCGAGATCCACATCACGCCTGGCTGTAAAGTCCTATATCTGGGTGCCGCATCCGGTACCACCGTTTCACACGTCTCAGATATGGTCGGCCCAGAGGGCCGAGTTTATGCTGTGGAATTCTCACAACGATCCGGTAGAGATCTATTGGGCGTCGCTCAAAAGCGAGCCAACATTATACCTATTATCGATGATGCTCGGCATCCAGCGAAGTACAGGATGATGATGTCGATGGTGGATGTCATATTCAGCGATGTTGCTCAACCGGACCAGGCCAGAATTGTTGCACTAAATGCCACACACTACCTTAAGATAGGAGGTCATATTGTGATGTCTATTAAGGCCAACTGTGTCGACAGCACGGCTGCCCCAGAGGCTGTGTTCGCAGCTGAAGTGAAGAAACTAGAAGAAGAGAGAATCAAACCACTAGAGCAGATCTCATTGGAACCCTATGAACGTGACCATGCCGTTGTTACAGGCAAGTTTAGGCCAGACGATCTATGAGCGAGTCAGTGCTTATGCAAAAAACATAGGTGAGACAGATGATAAGTAGTGACTACGAGTACATTAACATATACACACAAGCACGAGCACTCGGCTCCAGATCTTACTAGTATATCACACGATGGAATTAGACGTTAATATTCGAACCATATCATATATCCTTGTACGACTTGCTTGCCTTGAACAGTTTCGCCAGGTTATCCGCAACATCGTCATCGGTATCGAGAAGTTCTTGTGCCACTGCGGGCGGATGTGTGTCGGCCGGCGTCTTCATGGTGGTCTTCGCTGCTTGTTGATTGGTTGACGGTTTCACTGCCGCCTTCTTGATAAACTCTTTGATTTGAACATCAGGGTTAGATTTGAATACCGTCTTTAGTGTCTTGGCCTCGTCATTTTCAGTCTTTTGTATCTTCTTGACCGTCTGAGGGGGTGGTGGCTGCTCTTTCTTAATGTTCGCAGGCGCAGCTGAATCCTCGGCTGCCTGAGTCGCAGCAGAGGCTTGTTGGTTAGCCTGCTGTTGTACATTGGGCTTCTTACGTGCCTGTTTGGTGCTCTTCCTTCCAGTCATTTGTGAGCTCGCTCTGGGCCTGTCTCCGTGAGGAGCACCATAAAACTTTGGTAATCCGACGCTGCCAGTCAATAAACCATTGTCGAGATCAAGTGCAACTAGTCTCTGGGAAGTACGGGCGGTTGCCATATGAACAACAGTAGTGGGCTTTTGGCTCGATTGGAAACACGAGCACTGGAACAAACGATTGTCGATTTTTTTGAAAAAATATATACCACCTTAGAACGACCCAAGCGAAGGAGAATGGGTTTTAGAAAGAAAACCAATCAACAAATCACTCGGGTCCTATGCTGGGACTTGTACAACTAGTTTTGGGTGTGTGACATAGGACCCGCACAATCTCGAGCACCAGATTATCAATCCTCACCAAGATACCGTCGGTGCTAGGCACCGAATCTTCATCCGGGCCCGGCTGGATCAACGTCGGCGCCATGGAATACAAGCCCATTTGTTGCATCATTGGAGCCATCCTCATCAATCTCACATTAGGCACATTCTATTCCATAGGGAATCTATTCACCTACGTGGCCTCTTACATGCGCGAACATGGCAGCCCCGATGTCACCACTGAACATGCTACCTGGCTGACGGCCACCTTCTTACTCGGCCAGGGCAGCTTCATCATCGTAGGCTCCTATATCGAACAAAACTTCAATAGTCGCGTCGCATGCATATTTGGCTGTATACTACACTGTTTTTCAACTTTCCTAACAATGTGGGCGATCAATGTGGGCATCACAGCCGTAATCCTTGTCTACGGGTTCGGCTCGGGCCTAGGCTGTGGTTCATCCTACATGGCGTCCATCATAGCGGCACAAAAGTGGTTCCCGGCGCGCAAGGGCTTCTTCACGGGGATCATTGTCGCCGGCTTCGGCTTTGGCGGTCTCATATTCACAAACCTACAAACTCTCATGATAAATCCCGATAACATCAAAGCCGACCCTGCGACTGGCTACTTTGGACCGGAGGTTTACGAACGCGTACCCAACATGTTCATGTATATGGGCATCATATTCACAGTTGTCCAAGCTGTGGGCTGCATACTAGCTTTTCCACCACCGATCCAGGACATCTCAGGTCAAGTGCAAGCGGGCACGAGCAGAGGTCACCACAACCAACACTCGAGCAAGTCGGACTCACCAGTCACAACAATCTACACCGACGACACACTGCCTAAATTGACCAACCTCTGTTCAACATTCCAATTCAGAATCTTCTACATCATTGGTCTCATGATGATGCTCGTATCGCCGGGTGTCGTCTTCGTCAACAGTCTGGGCAAGCGCTATGGCCAGTCCTACATAAACGACGATCGGTATTTGGCCACAGTGGTGGCTGTTGCTGCGGTCGCTAATGCTACAGGTCGCCTTTGCTGGGGCTACCTTACAGACAGATTCTCATTCAGCACCTGTATCGGCATGAAAGTTACACTATTCTCTGTGCTCATCATCCTCTTCCCCTTCCACTTTGTGCTCAGCTCGCGTACACTCTACCTAATCTGGATGCTAGGCCTGTTCTTTGGCTTCTCTGGCACTTTTGTGCTCTTCCCCGTGTTCGTAGAACAAGTCTTCGGCGCCAAGTATCACGGGATCATCTATGGCATACTGTACATATTCCTGGCCATCTCATCCATCATCACCTCTATCGTTATCCAATTCACAGTGGGCAACTCTCTGGCGGACAAAACAAAGACATCGGACGACAAGTTCTACGTGCGCCTATGGCCTTGTGTCATCATTGCAACCGCTTACGTCATGGCGCTTGTCGTCTACATCCTTGCAACTCCCGTAAAGCGGCTTGAACATGCAATCCAACACAAGAAAGATTCTGATATGATGAAGAATCGAGTAAGTCTTGCGAATCGTCAAGACCTCTACACCCAAGAGCGGGGCTTAGTGACACATGAAATTGCGCCAGTCAACGATTCAGTACAGCGCGAAAATAGTCTCGGGTCCATAGTGAAGTTCTCCGAGACACCTGTTGACACGAAAATCAGGGCATTAGGAAAGTCCTGAGCACGAGTCAAGTGAATCACAAGACCCTTGCCAGGACACAAGTAAATTGTTGACAATTATAGTAATTTTAATGATCATCTCGTTGTTATTTCTGGGCCTGGGTTTGTTGGACAGCCACTGGCTGGGGTGGTGGTGCTGGTTGCGTTTGCGACTGAGACTGAGGTTGGGTTTGAGATTGAGTTTGTTGTGGTTGTTGTTTTTGTTGTTGCTGCTGCTGTTGCAGTTGCTGCTGTTTAGAGTGGTCTTCCCAGAATTTACGGACATGACTCTTGACGTAATTGATCGCCTCTTTTTGTGTTTTAGATGACAACGGCTGACAGTCGGCCTCTGTATATGGTGGTTGTATGACTACTGTGTTCATCACAACAATCTTCACCTTGTCTTTCCATGTGATATCACTGGCGCGATCGTACTTCTTTGATAGGCTTGTATACAACTGAATGCCTTCTTGGGTGACACCGTTGCCCACAGCTTCCATAAGGCGAATTCTGTCATCACGTGCCGACGACTTGCGCGCCTGAATGTACTTCATCTCAATGTTTGGCAACTTCTTCTTCTGGTCGGCCGCTGATTCGGCCTGTTCCTCCAGTATTTGTACATCAGCAACACTGTCAAGAACAAGAAAGTGCAGATCGTGATTTGTGGCGACACCAGCGCTTGAGGGCGACTTGAGTATGAGAATTTTACTACTCAGGTCAAAGGCTACCACCTCCCCCTTGAAGACATCATCGAAGCGTGTTTTACACTGAACTTGTTGACCTGGCGAAAAAGCATATGAGTCTAGATCTGACATTGTGCTTGGATTGCTACTTCACAGTGTTGTTGGCCAGCTGACTTTTGATATATAAACACACATGTAAATGTGAATATATAAATGAATATAGTTGTCTGTTACGTTATAATCGATTACCGCGGAAGCTTGTTTGATCCAGCGGACAAGATAATGATTATATTAGATGCATCTGTATCTTGATACCGTTGAACTTCTTTCCTTTCAGACTTTTTGGTGTCACCTTGTGGTTGAATAAGGGCAAGAGACAGAAATAAAGTTGCTGTTGCCTGCCGGGCGAAACACATTAACTTTGGACGTGTGGACAAGACGACGTTTGGCCGAGCGCTGCGAATGTGCACAAAATACAGACTCACAGGTTCGTCTAGCGTCTGATGTTCGCATGCTTCCAATGTGAGTGCGCTCTCAAGCATATCCAATGCTATGGGAAAACACGTGAACCCTTGGAACTACAAACAAACATTTCAAACCCCGAGTGATACGTTGATACCTTATTTAAGTTATTGTCTCTCAATATATAGACTAGAAACATGAGACAGACTATAGATACTAAAGCACTGACGAATCAGGAGAGGCAAATCCTCGTTGTGCGTGGAATAATCGACGAGCTTGTAGAGGCCCATGAAAAAAACCAAGATGTCGATCTCACGAAGCTTAGGACTCGTATTGCCTCTAAGTACCAATCAAGCAAAGTGCCCTCGCTAGTTGACATCATTTCGGGCCTTCCACAGGAGTACAAACCGATATTGTTGCCAAAGCTCCGCGCCAAGCCCATAAGATCTGCCTCTGGCATAGCAGTTATCGCTGTCATGTGCAAGCCGCATCGCTGTCCTCACATCAACTACACCGGCAATGTCTGTGTTTACTGTCCCGGTGGTCCCGATTCGGATTTCGAGTACTCGACCCAATCCTATACTGGTTTCGAGCCCGCCTCTATGAGAGCCATACGGGCCAGATATGACCCATATCTGCAGACTAAGGGTCGCATCGAGCAACTACAAAGACTTGGCCACGTCGTTGACAAAGTTGAGTTCATAGTTATGGGCGGCACATTCATGTCGCTACCTCCAGACTACAGAGACTATTTCATCAGGAGTCTACACGACTCGCTGAGTGGGCATCAGTCCAAGTCGGTGGCAGAGGCCGTTAAAATGTCGGAGAGATCAAAAATCAAGTGCATAGGTATCACAATCGAGACAAGGCCAGACTATTGCTTGAAGCGTCATCTAAACGATATGCTCGACTATGGCTGCACTAGACTTGAGGTAGGGTTGCAATCAATCTACGAAGATGTAGCTGTCGATACAAATCGCGGACACACTGTGAGATCCGTATGTCAATCCTTCCAGCTGGGTAAAGATTGTGGATTCAAGATGGTTTCACACATTATGCCCAACTTGCCAAATGTCGATTTGGAACGTGATCTGGAGCAATTCGCCGAGTTATTTCAGAACCCCGCCTTCCGCCCGGATGGTCTCAAGATATATCCAACTCTTGTGATTCGAGGTACCGGCTTGTACGAGCTATGGAAGACAAATAGATACAAGAGTTATCCACCATCCGTCCTGATTGACTTGTTGGCGCAAGCACTGGCTTTGGTTCCACCATGGACTAGGATATACCGTATACAGCGTGACATACCCATGCCCTTGGTTAGCTCAGGCGTCGAGCACGGCAACATCCGAGAGCTCGTGCTGAAACGTATGGCCGACTATGGCACCAAATGTCGTGACATCAGAACTCGTGAAGTGGGCATTCAGGAGATACACCACAAGATCCGTCCATACAATGTCGAGCTCATTAGACGCGACTATGTGGCCAACGATGGATGGGAAACGTTCCTATCCTATGAGGACGTCGAGCAGGACATCCTCATAGGTCTGCTCAGGTTGCGTAAATGCGGTCCCGGAACGTTCAGGCCCGAGTTTTTGGAGCAGAACACGAGCATAATTAGAGAATTGCATGTATATGGATCCACCGTGCCGGTCAATACTAAGAATCCGATCAGATTCCAGCACCAGGGCTTTGGCATGCTGCTCATGGAGGAGGCCGAGAGAATCGCCATAGAGGAACACGGTTCGAGCAAAATATCTGTGATATCGGGTGTTGGCACACGCAACTATTATCGTAAGCTCGGCTATGAGCTGGACGGCCCATATATGAGCAAGTTGTTGTCACCTCAATAGAAGTGTACGCCCATGTCATTGCGTCATAGCAGCTCAATTTTTTGAACACTGAGAACATGTGGTGTTGTTGTTGTCGTGGTAGTGCTGTGTGTTGTATCATTACCTCGAGTACGTGTTAGTGTGACTCATTGTGGTGTTTGTGCCAAGGGAGATAATGACGACAAAACGTCAACTCAACGCGCGGCTATATATTGCCGTGACAAGCCTCCAAGTGCGATCATAGAGGTGCGGCGACGGCTTCAGACTTTTGGCAAGCTGATTGTGTGTCATGTGCAGCAGATGCGGAGAAATAGCCGATACGGGCGAGTCTGTCCTTGGCTGTGAGCGAGTTCGGACAAAAGCCATCGTGTTCAGGGCACAAATCCAACGAGCTAAAGATTTGGCTACGTATCTGTGATCGCATCTGAGGCGCGCAAATGGCGTTGGCTCCGCTCAGACGCGCGGCCACTAAGCCGCTAGTAATCATCAAGCAAACTGGACACTATGTGCTCTATGAGCTTGTGCGCCCGTCTCGGTGGCATTGTAAGCCGGCAGCTAATCGATCGATCGAACGCCAGAGACCGACTCTGTGTGCCCGAGTTTGTGAGTGTTCGTGCGGGTGGGTGTTGAGAGTGTCGTCCAGTGAAAGGGGCGCATGCCATCAATCTGCAGGCTTTACCACTGGGAGGGAGGGGCGTGTTTTTTGGTTCGGCAATGGTTTGCGACGTCTCGGCGGAGAACTCAATCTGGGGACGCTCGTGGAGTGCGGGCCTTCTCATGGATGGGAGGTGAGAGACGTGAGTGCAAATCTGGACTCAAGCTGAAGTAATGAAAAGTGCCAGACTTTTGGGCGCGCAATTTGCGGCCCGCCGACAGACGGCCTTCTAGAAGTGTCTGGAGTTTTGAGCGGAAACTCTGGTGGGGCGCCAGCGAGACTGTCTGCGGGTTTCTAGTGAAGATTTATTCTTCGCGTCTCTGGCGCCAAGGCGTCGAGATGAATGGAGTCGGCGGGCGGTTCGGACAAGCGAGCGGCCTTTGGGCAGCGGGCCATATTATTGGTGCTAAATCTGGACACGCGCGCCGACTCAGTGCAGTCGAGTGAGTTGAGTTCGAAGTTGACCGACACACATCGGCAACGAGCCCTCGCCTCGGGCCACTGTGTCCACTGGTTAGTGGTGGCCTGCCAGTGACCGCCAACTGACAGACTGTGAGCTGCATTGTTTCAATGTGCGACTGGAAACAATGAGTTTGCCGCCGGCGAGACTCGAGGTGCCGCTGGTCAGGGCGGCCGTCAAGTCTCGGGCTGATCCGCGACTCATTAGGTCGCCAGTGATTTGCACAAATCACTCTCTGACGCCTGCGGCAGTGCGCCATTATGTGCGCCTATCAGCGAGCATGTTTTACATTATTTCCCAATTGCATTGACTAGCTGACCGAGCGACTGACTGGCTGACTCAGTGACCGACTGAACGACTGGTTGACTGGCTTGCTGTCTGACAGGCGCTGGAGCCCCACTGAGCCCGAGGGCGTGCGCGCGGCCGGCGAGCGACTGGCCATCGACTCGATTCGATGGCCCGAGCCGACATCCATCATGTTTGAGTCGTCGCGATCGTGATACTCACCGCATAAGCGTGGGAGGCCGCTCGAAGCGCTCGACCTCGGCCATCGGTGGTCGGAGTGAATGCGGCGCTCTATAATTGATGTCGCGGATGGATGGCGAAACTCGTGAGTGCGCGTAATCAGTGAGCCGCATTCATCTCATCGGCGGCCGAGCGAATGGCGCCTAGGGCCGCGCAACGCCTAACACTCGAGCCAGCGACGGGGCGCAGAGTCAGCAAAAACGCCTCGACCGCCGCCAGTTTGCCAGGTAGACGCGCGCGCCCACTCGACGACAACTGGCGCCCACTTAAGAGGTCGCGCGAATCGGTCACCTGGTCGATGCTGACGACGGCGCCCACGAGTACGGGCGACTTGTTTACGCGCACTGATGGTATCAGCGCGTGGAGCCGGCAAGCGAGTGGGCGGGCTAATTGAGTGCGCGTGGGAGCGGTGGAGATTTTTTGCGCCCGCCCCGAGCGGCGCTGATTGCGCTGGAATTTTGATTATGCGCTCGCCGGCCTTGTCGTCGTCGTCGTCGTCGTTGCAGAGTGGTCGCCACATTCACGGGCACTTCGAGTATCTGCCGACGTCATTATTCGCCATCTGCCCCGGAATCGAGCTCGGCCCTCGGGCGCGTCTGGCGGCGCCGCAGCAAATGTCAGACGATTTGTTATGCGCCGTTGCGGCGATCCGCGCACGCACACAGACACAAACACACACACACGCAGACACACACGCGCTCACAGGCCCGCACACTCACACCCGAACGCGCAAATCGATGAAACTTCCGATGGGCCGCGACAAGCGAGCCGATGCGCGCCCGCCCGCCGCTCACCTGAGCCACTGGCTGCAAGTCGGCGGCTGGTGTGGCCCACGCCCACGGCCGGCACAATTCGTCGCGGTGGCCGCGTCATCGGGCCGCCCACGCGCGCCCGCTGACCCGGAGGTGCGGGCGGGCGAGCGCCAGTGTGTGTGCGCGTGACTGCGATCTTATCGGCGAGCCGGGCGCCATTCAAAATGCCAACCAGCGGTTCCATTTATCACCCGGCCGCCTCTTGAGCGCGGCCCAGAAAAAAATCCAAGCCACTCGCGGCGGCGCGCGCCGCAAGGGCGCCAAAGTGGGCGGTCGGCGCCAGCGGAGGCGCGCCGCTAATTGAGTCGCACGTCGTCGCGGGGGCGGCGCCACTTTAAAGGGCCCCGCTCGGGCTGGCGGCTCGACAGGTCGACGGGGTGACAGGCGCGCGGGCGCCTTTGATGTTTCTTTTGGCTGCAACGAGGTCGTCGCGCAAGATAACGGTGGCGGCGAGGCCGGAAAATATAGACATTTGCGCGCCTCGAATCCTCTGTGTCGGCCTCTCACTCGCTCGCTGCCGGGCTGGCTCTCTGGGGGCCGGGCGCAAAGTTGAAAACAATTCAAGACATAATAAAGGCAGGCACGAATTAACTGTGATGCCGAGCGCGCGGGCCGGCGGGCGGGCGTGCCAGTGGCGCACGAACAGTGGGCGGGCGTTTGTTTGTCCGGGCCGACCGGAGTCGCAAAAGTCGCCGCGGCCATCGACGAGGCCGACGAGGCCGACCTGGAACTGTAGTGCTGTGTGTTGTTTTGTGTGTAAACTGGCGGGCGGTGTCGCTCATGCGAGCCCGCGAGTGGCGCCGCTCAAGTGAGCGACGCCAAACGATCGACGATAAATGACTGCGCACGGACCTGCTGGTGCTGTCGTTGCTGGCGCTCGTCGTCGTCGTCGTCCAGAGGACAGACGCGACGCCTGGAAACCGACCGGAGCTCGAGGGCGCCCGCGTCTCAGGGGCGCAAGCGAGCGCCGCAGACGTGGAGCTCGACTGCGCCCGAAGATGACGGCGGTCCCCTGACGCGCGCCCGCGACTAGCGACTAGCGACTAGAAAGCTCGAGTCGCGAGCGACCCTATGCGCGCGCGCGGTTCGGCCGCTCTCGCTTACGTTCAGTGGGCAGCGCGCGCACGGCCACTTGCGGGCGCGCCGCTGTGCGCCTGTGCATGAGTCCGAGCTCGCGTGCGCGTGTGTGTCTGTATGTGTCTGTGTATGTGACTACGGAACTGAACGTGTGTGTGTGCGAGTGCGCTCGCGCCTAGTCGCTCGCGAGCTCGACCCGCGACTCCAATCCAATTCGCGATTCGATTTCATTCAACTCGAATCAAGCCGCCCAGTTGTTACGCGGCCACGCTCGAGCGCCACTTCCACACGCCCCAAATACAGCACAAGACACGCGCACACAAAACGCGCCCGACACACCGAACTCGCGCTCACACGCTCGGGCCGGCCGAGAAACAATTGGCGAGCCGCCGACGAGGCCGCCGACGAGGCCCGCGGCCACACCGAGTCGAATGGGCGCCCTCGCTCACCTGAGCTCACCTGAGTTGGCGCCAAGCGAAATCAGAGGCCGTCCCAAGTGAACGAGTGAACGAGCGCGCGAACGAGCGAGCGAGTCGACGAGCGCCGAGGAAGAGTGAAAGAGTTGAGAGGAGACGGGCAGATATTAGGCCCGTTCGAGCGAGCCCAGTGGGCGACCGGGCGACACGGGCGACACGGGCGCCCCACTCGTCGCCGACCTTCAGCGCCGAGTGCTCGCATGCAAATCGGGGCGCCCAGTTGTCGTGAGCGGCCGCGCCGGCGCCTGGCCGAGAGAGTGGCGCTGAAATGCAGCCAACTCGAGGAGCGGAAGTGATGCGAGCCGATGATTGAATTTGTGAGTCGGCGCGCGGGCGCGCACTCAAAAGTGTCGCTCGACTGGGCCAGAAGTGCGCACGCCGCCCCCTGGGCGCCTCCTCGCCGTCAGCCGCGACCCAGCGACGCGCTCGCCCACGCCGCCTACGTCTCGGCGAGCTCGGCGAGCTCGGCGTTGGCCAGGCCGCTGGGCCAAGTCGACGACAAGAAGACAAACAAGTGAGCGGCCACTCAGCGGGCGCGCCTTGAACAAGTGATTTCGGCGCCAAATCAGAACTGCGAAAGCGTCGCGAGCGCGGCCACGAGATTCTTATCGCACTCACGACTGGCCTCCAGGCGAGCGACCGCAGACGCGATTGATTTTTCACACTCGTTTCCGGTTCCGCCCGAGGCGCAAAAACGAGCGAGCTAGAGCAAACTAGCGAGCGAGCGTGCGAGCTAGAGAGCTTACGAGCTAGAGAGCTTACGAGCAGAGACAGAGGGGGAGGAGAGAGCCCCCCTGCGAGTTGGCTAGCGACACAGAGTAAAAATAGAGAGAGAGAGAGAGAGCGAGATTGTCGCTGCCCCGAGGCTAGAGCGAGCGCCGAGGCGCTTTGGCGCTTTGGCGCTAGGCGGCTCATAAAAGTTGAGCGAGCGCACGAGTAATTTATGTGGAATAGAGCCGCCAAGTGGGCGACTAATTAGGCGGCCGAGGCGCGGGGTCGCGCGCGCACGCATTCGCGCCGCCCAGCTCGCAAGCCACACGTAGGCGGAGGACACGCGCACGCAGCTCGAGACGGCCGCGAGGCGAAAGTCGCCAGGCGACCCTAGGTAAACAGAGGCGCCTAGCGGCGCTGCAACGCCCCCACTGCGACTAGACAAACAGACAAATGTACTTCGGGCGAGCGGCGGCGCGCCGCCAGGCGAGCGTGGAGCAGGCGAGCCGGGCGAGTGGCGGCGCCGCCGTGGGGCCGGCCGTCACCAAGGCGTCCGCGCCGACACTGAGTCGCAAGTTGGCGGCCGCGGCCACGGCCAACTCGTCATGCGCCAGCCTCAGCTCCAGCGCCTCGAGTCTCTCGTCGTCGGCCGCGCCGGCGATGGCAATCGGCCCGTCGGCTAGCACGCAACTCGGCGAGCAGATCGCTGTGATCAGGACGCAAGAGCAGAGCAACGACTACGAGTTGGTGCGCCATTTCGGGGCTCAGAGCAAGCCAGAGACGACGAGCAAGACGACGAGCAGCCTGGCCAATAATAAGTGTGCGCGTGATAGTGGCCGAGTGATGCAAACGAGCGACTTCACATCCGGCCTGGGCGTCTGTCAGCAGGCGCCGGCCGGCTGTCTTGTGGACGGCGCCAGTCAGCAGCAGCAGCAGCAGCACCAACATCAGCAGCAGATCCAGCAACTCCAGCAGTCGGCGCACATGACGCCCGCGCCCGTGCAACAGCAACAATTCCAACAAGCCGACCAGCTGTCGGCGGTCAACTCGAGCCGCTTCAAGACGCGCGACTTGAGCTACGTCGATGACGGAATTAGGTGAGTACAACACACAAACACGCAGACACACACACACAGTGGGCGCGTCCGCGAGCGTGCGCATCCATTCGAGACTTCCCATTGGACTTTGTGCTCTTGCCCCTCGAGAGACCGAGAGGCTCGAGGCCTCGTCACTCGGCGGCTCTAATTGACTGGCCGCGCGATCTCTATCTCGGCGCTCTCGTGGCGCGCCGCTCGAGTGCGCGCTGGCGAACACGACCAGCGGCCAGCGCGCGTGTTGGCTGCAATCATTCGTGGTCGTCGTCGTCGTGCGCAAGTCTCTGTCTCACTGTCTCGTGCGGAGGAATGGAGGCCAAACATAATGGCCGCTGGATGCGGAATAACCTTGGCGGCGGCCAACGCGAGCGCCTCGCTCGGACGCACCTGATGGCCGTCGGAGGGGTCAGTATGCGTGTAAAATGGGGCGTGCGCGAATGGGTGTAGCGAAAGCAAAGCGCAGCCGACAAGCAGCGCGCCCCAGAGTGGCTCGCGCACGCGAACGCTCGATCACACGGAGACAAAGGGGCGCCCGCCGCCACACCCGCGCCAGCTGACTCGCCGGCCCGCTCGCTCGTCTGGCCGACTTGTTTCGCGAGGCCAGACGCGAGTCGTCTCAGCTGAGCGTCGGGTTAAGTCGAGCGGTCGGCCGGCCCGCTCGATTGATTTTGTCGTCGGCCTGGTGGTGGTGGTGGTGGTGGTCGTGGTGGTGGTCGTGGTCGCGGTGGTCGTCGGCGAGTTCGCACTGGCCGACGCGACGATAAAACTCAAAACTCGACGCCTCGCTCGAGCGCCCACACGAAGGAACGCGCGCTTGCGGTCAGTGCGAACTGGCCCGGAACTGCGGCCCCGGCGGCGCCCCCAGCTAATTGGTTTCCTTGCGCTTGTCGGCGTCGAACTGGCGCCTGGGCGAGAACAAGCCTGAGCTCGTGATGCCGACGAGCCGAGCAAACAATTCTAATTAGGCCTCGCGCCGGGCGGCCAGCGCGTGCGCGAGCTTAGCAGCGGCGCGACGGTGGCGAACGAGCGCTTTTTCTCGCTCGCGGCGGGCGGCTTTTGAGTGCGAGCTCGCGCCGCCTTAATCAATTGTTCGGCAGCTCACTGGGCGCGTGTGTATTTTTGTCGGCCTCGTGTAGCGAGCCCGACAAAGAGCCTCTATCTTTGTTGTGCAACAACGCCGGCGCGAGCGCTCGACTTGAATACGAAGTATCAATTTGGCGTCGGCGTCCGCTGAGTGTAAATGAGCGAGCGGCCGAGAGTGCGCCGGCTCGAGCGCGCCCGAGCGAGTTTTTGTCTCCCATCGGCCGGCCGGACGACGACGACGACGACGACGACGACGACGACGACGACGACGACGACGACGACGACGCCGCTGCACCGGAAGCTCGAGCTTGCCGCTGGGACTGGAAAGGTTGGCCGGAGATTCTTTAAAACGAGCCCGTCGGCGGCGTGGGCGGCTCGCCGAAAGTCCCGAGCGGCTCGTGCCATTTGGCGTCGCCACTCGGCCAGACGGCGCCCGGCGAGCACCATAACTTGATTCAGTCATTAAATTCTGGCGCCGCGCCACTCCTTATGTGCCGGCCCTCTGGCGGCCGCACTCGAGCTCGCCAGACGGCACTCGATTGACTTCCGGTGCGAGTGAGCGAGCAATATTTGAGCGGGACTGAGTCTGGTGGGGGGAGCTGAACCACAGTCGAGCCGAGCTGAGTCTCGGCGCGGGCCGAGCTGAACGAGGGGCCGACGACTGGGGACACAATTCTCGGGAGCCGAGAATCAGTCTCGAAGTCGGCCGAGCGAGCGAGCGCGCGCCCGACAAACAGGCGCCGGCGCTGATCAAATTTCGCGCGCGCCGCCTTGTGCGCGGCCCGCTCGAGGCCGTCGGGTTTCGAGTTGCGCAACTTCCGCTTGCGCCGCGCGGGGACACTGACGAAGCCGATCGTGCCAATCGATCGCGGGGGGGGCGCGTTCGCTTGTTATGATGGGCGCCTCAAGCGCGCGGACGCCCCCCCCCCCAGTGCGCTAATCAAATGAGCCGTCGCGGGCGCGGCGAGCGCATCTCGCGCGCCCACTAATTGGTCGCCGGCGCCCCAGCGGCAGCTTCCGAGTGGCCGGCCGCGAGTGAGCGCCGAAGCGGCCGGAAGTCGCGGCTGGGCGCACGACAAGTGGCGAGCGCGCGTCGCGTAATCAAATCGAGTCGCCGGCCGCCGGATTGAGTTGGCGGCCAGTGGAGTCGAGGACTAGCGGGCGGCCCACTTGACTCGAGGCCGTCGGAGGGGAAGTAATGATAATTCGCTCGTCCGTTTGTTTGTTCGTTTCGCGCCTCTGGTGCGCCCGATTTCGCGGCGCACCCGCGCGGCCCGCCCACAAGGAAGACGAATCGGGCTCGAGTCGAGACAAGGCAACGCCGTGAGTTTAGTGTCTCGGCCCAAATCGAATATAATCTCCGCCCGGCGTCGCGCCGCTCGTCGGGCGCCGCCCGTCAGAGACCTCCGAGGAGCCGGCGCGCCGTCTGGCCCGAGTCCAGGTCGCGCGCGCCCGCTTTCAATTTCCGGCGCCCGCGCCCAGTCGTCCACCTTCCACTTCCGGCCGAGTTCCGGTCTGGGGGTTGCGGGTGCGGGCGTGAAAGCGCGGGTGCGAGACTGCGACCGCCGAGCGGGGGCCCAGCTCGGGGGCGGGCGCCGAGTTTCGACGTCGACGACAAGAGTGATTGCGGGCGCGCGTCCGGCGATCACGTGAGTTGTGGGCGCCACACAGACTCGACTGCGGGCGCCGATGCGAA
>SNVD02006482.1:0-25515 GCA_013180625.2 Boswellia sacra
TCAATACAATTAAATCCGAGAAGATCACTGACTAGCAGAGTTGAAAATGAAGGGTTTTACTCCATTTTTGTGCAAATTGCTCCAAAACTCCTACAAACATCAAAACACACAAAAACATAAAAATACCAAGGAATATAGCAAAGAAACATGGACGAATTGATATAAAAGTAATACATAAATAGACACCTATCAAAGAGCCCACAACTTCATTAAAGCTTTGAAATTCACTTTCTAACATATAAACCAAAAAATCTCTACCAAAGGATTTTTCTACTCTTGCTCATTTACTACGTCTAAGCTCATCTTTAATAACTTATTCTTAGTCCTAACTACCCTTAGTGATAGCCTCATAAGTTCGTTTAGATGAACTTGATTCTTCTTTGGATTTATACCGAAATTCATGTTCAAAGAACGATAAATTTCTCGATTCCATTATTGTGTTTTTGTGTATATCTGGGTTTTGTGACTTATTTACAAGAAATCGATAAGCACTACTATTATGAGCATATCCTATGAAATGCAATCAACTGCTTTTTGGACCTATCTTCATCTTCTTAGGTAAAGGTACCACTACTTTAGCAAGACACCCCCACACTCGTAAATATTTGAAGGAAGGCTTTCTTCCTTTCCATAATTCATAAGGTGTCTTTTCATTTTTCTTGTGGGCTACCTTAGTTAAAAGATAGTTAGCTGACAAAATAGCTTCCCCCCGTATGTTCTGAGACAACCCAGAACTCAACAGCATTGCATTCATCATTTCTTTCAAGGTACGATTTTTACGCTCAGCAACTTCGTTTGATTAACGTGAATAAGGTGGTGTGACCTCATGTATTATTCCATGCTATTCATAGAACTCACCAAAAGGTGATTCATACTCTCCACCACAATCACTTCTAATCGCCTTAATCTTCTTATTAAGTTGATTTTCAACCTCATTCTCATAGAGAATAAACTTCTCTATTGCTTCGTCCTTGCTTTTAATAAATACACATAATGATATTTTGTGCTATTGTCGACAAAAGTAATAAGATACTTATTGCCATCTCTTGTTTGAACAAATTTCAAATCACAAATATCACTTTGAATTAAATTAAGAGGTTCAGTATTTCATTCTATAGTTTGAAAAGATGATGTTGTCAATTTTGCCTCAACACAAGTTTCATACTTATGTTTTAAATCAATTTGAAAAGCAGGAATACAATTTAAGTTAATTAATCTACGCAATGTATTATAATCAACATGTCCTAGTCTACCATGCCATAAAAAAGAAGACTCAATCAAATAAGAAGAAGAGCTAGCTTTATTGATTTTGGGCTTTACAATTATTACAATGAGTTTAAACATACCCTCACTCTCATATCCCTTTTCAACATACATACCAACCTTGGTTAGTACAAATTTGTCTGACTAAAAAACCTTACGAAATCCATGCTTATTCAACAATGAACCAGACACTAGTTTCTTGCATATTTTTGGCACATATATTACGTTATTTAGAGTCAGCTCTTTCCCATAGGTCATCTTCAGAACCACTTTGCCTAAACCTTTTACCTCAGATTTGGATGAGTTACCTATGAAGAGCTTCTACCCATTCTCAATGGGTTCAAAGGTTGTGAACAGGCCTTTGTCAGAACAAACATGCCTTGTAGCTTCAGTGTCATTCCACCATTCTTTTGGGTTAGACCCAACTAGATTACCTTTAGAAACAATAGCAGACGGGCTTAGCTCTGATACGTCTTATGTGATGTTGTCCACCACATTCTCTTCATTCTTTCTCTTCTTTGTAAATCGACAATCTGAAACCTTGTGACGCATCTTGTCATAGTTGAAACAATTCCCTTGGAACTTTTGTTTCTTGGAAATTTCACGGTTAGGCCCTAGGTTGGACCACTTATTTGACTTGCTCTTCTTTGCCTTAAAGCCTTGACCAGACTCTACTACATTAGCCTTTACCACGTCAAGAGTTGATCTTCTCTTCTCTGCGCCTCTGTTGTCTTCTTCAATATGAAGTCTGACTATAAGCTCTTCCATGTTCGTCTCCTTTCTCTTGTGCTTGAGGTAATTCTTGAAATCTTCCCGTGCAAGGGGTAGTTTCTCAATCACAGTTGCTACTTGAAAGGTTTAACTAAGAACCATCCCTTCAGCATGTATCTCATGAAAGATCACTTGGATCTCTTGCACTTGACTTATCATAGTTTTGGTGTCCACCATCTTATAATCAAGAAAGTGTCCCACCATAAACTTTTTGGAGCCAGTATCCTCAGTTTTATATTCTTCTCTAAAGACTCCCATAATTCTTTAGCCAATTTTTTCTCAATATATGCATTGTATAATGAGTCTATCAAGCCATTCATGACATAATTACAACATAAGAAATCAGAATGCTTCCAAGCCTCAATAGTACTAACGACTTGGACATCTTGCTCTCCTTCATTGAGTTTTGGTGGATCTTCAGTTAAGAACCTTGTTAGACCCAGAGTTGTCAAGTAAAACAGCATCTTTTGCGGCCACCTCTTGAAATTCAATCCACCGAATTTCTCTGATTTTTCACCATCATTCATAGGAACTGAAACAGATAGAACTGATGCAATAGTCGCATTAGGTTGCTGAGAACCAGTCGTAATATCAGTCATCTCAACAACAACAACAATAACAATTGGAATTAAAAAATCAAATGATTTTTAATTTCTTGAACAAACTATAGTTTGCGATAACAACTGAATAACTTTCAATAGATTACTCCCAAGAAAGATCGGAGGGTTCACAGTTGCTTCCTCTTTAAACCCAATCACCTTAGATAGAACTTCTCTATTTAGTTACTATCTAGTTAACACAACAAACTATAAAAAGCCTTCCACAAAAAAATCACACCATATATATATATCAACAAATAAAGGCAGAGCAATTTATATATTCAAACAAATAAAATTATATATATATATATATATATATATATATATATATATATATATATTTTTAGATTCTAACATGCCACTTTTAAAAACCTTATATTAAGCAAGAATCCGTTTTAAGTTTGTTAGACAATGTGTGCAATATATAAGGATAACATATAAAATAATTTAATTTAACTTAAAAATAAAATTACCATTGGAAGCTCTTTCTAGCAATGTAAATTATCCATCGAGGCTCGTGTATGATACGATTTCCTTAAAACAAATTCGCCTTCTCCACTAGGTGTCTGAGAATTTTATTAGCGTCTATCTCCCAAGATACAACGACAACTAGTAGCAAAAGAAATACTATTCTTCTCTTTAAGCGAACTAGAAACCCTTAAACTCTATCACCAACTTTAGAACTTGAAGCTAAGAACATAAAAAGTAAGAGATAAACAAGCTAGAGAGAAAAAAAGAGCTAACTTGTGGTGTGTAGAACCAATGAGGTCAAACCTCTTTCTATAGGCTAAGGATCTTGTAACTTGTAGAATTTGAGACACCCACTTTATTAACTCAAAATTTACTTTTATTCAATACATGAAAATTCATGAATACATGAGTTATGAATTTGAAAAGACTTATAACATCTAGGAATTTGCAGAGACTTTTAGCATCAATTTCATTCACTAATTTTTCAACAATCCCCCACATGAATGAAATTTATTGAAAACAGACGAATATTTGACCTAGTGATAGAGTTCAACGATCGAATCTTGCATATGATAAGTTAGTGTTACCCTTTGAACCTTCCGTTGTGAAAGCATATTTACTTTATTAACAAATCAGTAAGAAAGATGTTCTTGAACTGTTCTGTCATTTATGTAAACGATGATATACTCCACACAGGAATCTTTCGTAGAATTTCCAATTCTCACTATTATGTTCATTTTGGCAGTGAACATAACCTGGTTCTGCGAGAATTTTTTAAGAATTGAGCCCCAAACAATTCTTTTAGAAGCAGCCCCACTTTATTCTCAAATAGGTGATGTCTTATCAAAAAGTAACCTGTATTACTTCGCTTGGATTTTTGACGCATAAGAATCATTAAAAGCAATACTTAACCTTATCTTTACGGGCATCACTGTTTTCATCATAGGAATGGACAAGAGGTTACCCCCCACAGTGATCTATCTAAGTCTTTACAATTAGGTTGTACCTTTAAACCTAGAACTTGGGATCTCCAGTCAACTAGGTTGGGTTTCCTTTGTATTGACTTATTTTTTCATGGGCTTCAGTCCCATTTCTCTAGATGACTTATTAACCAGCTCTCTATTTAAACCTTTCGTTAGCTAATCTACAAGATTATCCTTAGACTTTATATAGTCTATAGTGATAACTCCAGTTGAGAGTAGTTGTCTAATAGTATTATGCCTACGACGAATGTGTCTAGACTTACCATTATAAATGTTTTTCTGAGCCCGTGCAATAGCAGAATGAGTATCGCAATGTATACATATAGGCGGCATAGGCTTAGGCCAATCTGGAATATCTTCTAAGAAATGGCGTAGCCATTCAGCCTCTTCACCACATTTATCTAAAGCTATAAACTCAAATTTTATTGTGGATCGAGCTATAATCGTTTGTTTAGAAGATCTTCGTGATATAACAGCTCCAGCTAGTGTGAAGACATACCCACTAGTGGACTTTGAGTCTTTTATATCAGATATCCAGTTTGCATCGCTGAATCCCTCTAACACTGCATGATATTTGGTATAATATAGTCCATAGCTACGAGTATATCGTAAGTACCTCAGTATTTTCACAATACCTTTCCAATGCTCAACACTTGGATTACTCGTGTATCTACTTAGTTTACTGATTATGTAGCTATATCAGGTCTTGTACAACTCATCAAATACGTTAGACTACCAATCACTGCATAGTATTTTACTTGTGAAACACTCTCACCTTTATTCTTACACAGGTGTTGACTCAAGTCTATCAGTGTCCTAGATACTCTAGAATCAACTTTATTGAATTTTTCTAAAATCTTGTCTACGTAGTGTGACTGACCAAGTATGAGTCCATTAGAAGTCCTTGCAATTTTAGTTTCCAAAATTACATCAGCCAGACCCATGTCTTTCATGTCAAATTTTGAATTCAACATATTTTTGGTAGATTTTATTATCTTCTCATTACTACCCATAAGGAGCATGTCATCAACATATATAAAGACACAAAATAAGATAATCAATTTCAGTATCTTTGATATAGTCACATTTGTCACACTCATTGATTTTAAACCCATTTGTAAGTATCACACTATCAAACTTTTCATGCCATTGTTTTGGTGTTTGCTTTAAGCCATACAGTGACTTCACTAATTTGCAAACTTTCTTTTCTTGTCCAGGAGCAACAAACCTCTCAGGTTGTTCCATATAGATCTCTTCATCTAAATCACTATTAAGAAAGGTTGTCGTCACGTCCATTTGATGTACTTCAAGATTTCGCAAAACAACAATTGTAAGTATTATCTTAATGGAATTTATTCTCGTCACTGGAGAATATGTATCAAAGTAATGTAGACCTTCTTGTTGCTTATAACCTTTGATAACAACTCTAGCCTTATACTTGTCAATTGATCCATCTGTTTTCATTTCCTTCTTGAAAATCCATTTAGAACCTAGTGGTTTGTATCCCGAAGGAAGATGCACAAGTTCCCATGTATGGTTTTGTATTATGGAATCAATTTCACTCTTAATGGCTTCTTTCCACAAAGGTCCCTCCAAAGAGCTCATAGCTTCTTTAAAGTTTTGAGGTTCACTTTCTAACATATAAACCAAAAAAATATGGACCAAATGATTTTTCTGTTCTTGCTCTTTTGCTATGTCTAGGGTCATCTTTAATAACTTGTTCTTGATCCTGACTATCCTTAGTGATAGCCTCATAAGTTCGTTTAGATGAACTTGGTTCTTCTTTGGATTTATGCAGAAATTCATGATCAAAGAACGATGCATTTCTCAATTCCCACTACAAGAAAAATAGGAATAGATGACAGAAACAAACGGTCATAAACAGGGGTGGATGATAGAAAATCAAAGAGTCATCTATGTCACTGTCACTCATTTATGATTGAAAAAAAGTCTATCATCAACTTTGTGATAGTTTTTACATGTCATACGTCTATCACATTAGACAATTAATTTTATAATTTTATGATAGTTTTTACATGTCATACGTCTATCACACTAGGTAAATAATTATTTAATAATCCTTAAAAAATTTTGGCAGGAAATTATTTTTTATTTTTAATTTGAAATTTTTTGCGAGAAAATTGTATTTTTTTTTTGGATTCCAATTTAATTTAGGCAGAAAATTTTTGTGGGTAAATTATGTTGTTTGTGACAGAATTTATTATTAGTATTTTCTGTCACAATATTTAAATTTAGTTATGCAGAACTATATTTTTTTTATTTTATTTATACATTCTTGTGTCTAAAATTCATTTACAAATTTAATATGAACTAAAAATTAAAGTGCACATCCAATTGAGTCCAAAAACTTTTTATAGTAATGACATCCACACAACAATATAGAAAAAAGTTGCATAGATCATGTATATCATTACTAATACATAAGCTAAATCATTAGTAACTATCAACAACAAACTATGATTGTAATTCAAATCCAGAAGCAACAACAAATGATAGCCAACCAAATTAAATTTGGAGTTCAAAAAACAAATTTCAGAACCTATTAAGTAGGTCATTGACTAGTTAATATCAAAATCTTAATCTATTCCTCATATCAATGGGTTATAGCTAGATTGAAAGAGCTTCGAAGGATAACAAAGAAGATGGCATCATACAGTTTCTCCTGTTTTAGGGTCTTGCGACATAAGCAATCAAGCTAATAGCAGAGCTCCCCTTTCCACTGGTGTAAATGCCACGAGGAGCTAGCTTGTGTATATATTGCAGCAACTGGGACTTACTGGTTCCACGATCACTAACAAGAAGGATATTGATATCACCACGGAAGCTAGCAACCAGATGGCAACTTCAAATCATTCCCGCCGAAAAGCTACATTGAGTCAGTAAACTAGCCATGAGCATCACAGCAGAATGATGATGTAAAGTCATATAGAAAATGGAAATATCAAGAAAGAAGTAATATACTGTTGAATATAAGTTGAATGCAGTATAGAAAAAGGGAATATCACAGTACTGTTGAATATACTGTTGAATGCAGAGAAAGATTGAATCTGCTGATACTCATTCAACACATTGACATCTGCATTCAATATGCATGGAATAAACTTTCCACATTGGTTGTAGCATCCAATTTTTACATTTCAAAGTGAAAAAAAAAAGATTCTACATGAAATTTTTCCACATTCAATTTTCACTATGAGGTTATATTCAATTTTTGCAATTTAGTTTGTGCTGCTGTAACTTTGTATTTCTTTCTATAGTAAACACAGGTTCAATTTGAAGCAATGCACTTCAAAACAAGAAGAACGCGGAATTCATTAACAAATTTCCAACCACCAGTAATGTTGTTTACATTATTTCTATTTCATAGCAATTTGGGGTCAATGTAGCCAGCCGTAAGAGAATTTTAAGACTAATCACAGCTGCAAAGAAATTTGCAGCTGTAAAGAAATTACATTATGTCTATAAAGATTTCCAAGACACAAGGCACAGAAATTTGAATGTATGTTTGCTTTTTGTAATGATCCTTTTAGAACAAAAGATAAAAGTTAAGAGGTACAATTAAATCAAGAGGCATTATCAAAATTAAAGCACAGGAAAATAGCCTAACTGATGCCAATATCTATATCTATCATGCCCATGAGCATGGACAAATGCACAAGTGAGCATCCTACGGTAAAGGAGACTGCCCATTGAGCAAACTGGGCTAGTAGGAAAATAGATAAATTTGCCAAATAAAATAATAATTCTAAACTCATTGCAGTCCACATTTCACTAAAACAGCATTACAATTCAATTAATTCTCAATAGCAAATCTATTAAACAACTAGAATGACAACTCTTTCATACTTAATTGATCAGTAAAAGATATCCCGAAGATCGATCAATTTCAGCGAGAATGCATATACAGTCAGTTTTGCCAAACAAGCAGATACTCAAATCATTCAGAAGACAGCTTAAGAACCACTTACAGAGGAGACTTAACACTACTATAGTTCCAGAACCTGTATTGAAGGCCATACCTAACTGGGTTGAGATCCAGCTGATGCAAGAGCAGCATCAGCAGAGTCCAATACAACAGCCACTGTCTTCTCAACTTTATCAGATGATGATTTTCTCTTCCACAGCCAACCTCGGCGGTCCATCTCAACCCATAAACAATCCATAAACAATAGATATGCAACAACAACTTGCTAACTAATCATTCCTGTAGACATCACCGTAAATTAAAAAATGCCAACAACGAATAAAAACATTGTGATTGAGGCTCCTATACCTAACCATCCATTCTCTTAAGTGAAATTGAAAAAATAATAATAAGCAGAGTTCAGTTCCCTAAGAATCTCTTGTTGTTCAGTCCATTCCATACTGGCACTAAGATAAGCAGCAAGTATATTTGCCTATTGTACAAATAAATGGAGAAAAGCACCCACTCTTTGATAAGAAGCTGGAAGATGATCCAAATTAAAAGAAACAAGTGCGTAAATCAGTAAAATAGCAAATATTACCTCCAGTAGATGCATTATTTGATCTTGGATAAGTGATACAAGAGGAGAAATCACCAATGTTATCCCTGGACACATAAGTGCAGGGAGCTGAAAGACAACAAAATAGAAATGTTTGATATCCTATGTTTCGAAGCAGAAAAAGTTTAACATCAGAGTTAATAAAATATTAAAATCATAAGAAAACTCTTCCAATAAGAAGCTGAACTTGAAAAAGTTATTTGCCAAAATTTTTATGATGCTGGCACCACTTAGTCTAAGAAAAAAGTTGCGAGGGCACCAATATGATTGCTCCTAACAATTTTTAATTCTAATCCCTCCTCCAGGTGCAGAATTTTACAAAACAAGGCAATGCAGTAAAGAAATTTATAATACCCAAAAAAATTCTTTGATAAATGTATTTCTTCCGGCCTAATTTTTTTTCCTATCTTTGGTACTTACATATTTGGTTTTTATACACTTCTGTAACAAATCTAAACTGAATTTTCAAAAAACAAAAAGAACACTGATGAAAGAGTATTAGGGGTAGATGGAGGGACTGAACCTGTTCTGTCGAAGCTTCTCTGTCTGTGCTGGACTCAGGTCAGCAGCATTGTCAAGCAGTTCATTTGATATGGCAATCAACTTGTCCTTCATTTCTTGCACATGAATAGCAGCTTCTGGGCAAATCCCTAGCTGTATGAATCTCAAAATCAGGTACATAAGAATAAAAGAAGAATGAGATCAAACTAAGACAGAAAAAGATACAAATGATACGCACACCTTAACTCCATGATTACAGTATTAAAGACACAAAATCAGGTATTAAAAATGACTTCCACAAAACATTAGAAATCTCTATCATTCATATCAGTTGGACTTTCCTTCTCCATATTCTCAACATGCGTGTCCCTAGCAAGCACAAAAAATTAAAAAAAGAACACAAGAAAACCACTAGCATCTACTCGTCGAATAAAATCAGAATTTAGTAGACGCGCCAAAGTCATCAACTGTAAAAGTTAAATCCTTCCCTCAAAATGCAAGTAAACAATCAATATGCATAGGAAAAGCTCACCTTAGCTTCACGAGTCAAGTAAGTAAGAAGTAGTAAGGCTTCATTTCTAATCACCTATAAGGTAAACCACGAGCATAATCACAAAATAAAAACTGAAAAATAAAAATGAGACAATAACAACGAAGAGTATAAAAGAATCATAACTATTTCATTATAAACAATCATAACTATTTCATTATTTCCCTTTATAAAGTTCCATGCAGAAGAAATTCTTACGTTGCATAAACCACACCTCACATACGTTGGTGAAAAACAAATGCACATAAATGGGAAAACTAAAATAAGAGGCCCTTGAAGGTTACATCATCAAAAGCAAGCCTATAATAACAAGATTTATACCTCGCGATCCATGAGCATATCCATATGCCGAGTTATACCACGAGGTATGATGAGAATGGCTTCCTGTAACCTGAAGTGGAACTCAGCAAGAGTCTCTCTCTAAAAAAATTCCAAAAATATTGGTACAGAGGAAAGAAAAATTGCTCTATAAACCATACCTATTTAGAGAATTAGTGAGAAGGGCTGTCAAAATTTGAAGAGTGTAACATCTTACATAGAAATCTTCCTCAGACTGCAAGAGGGGAAGAAATGAAATGAAAAACAAATCAGCCAACAATACACGTAAATATCAATCCGTAACATGCCGTAATATGTTAAAAATGTTCCAAATCAGTATAGTGAAATACTCACCAACAAATGTTCACAGTAGTAAATGAATCAAACTATAACTGAAAAGAAGAAGTAGAAGCCCACCTGATTCTATAAAAGATCATATCACATTCAACACATAACAATTCAAAATCGTTTAAACTAATCAATTATAGCAGTTAACTTATAGCAGTTACCCGTACCCTCAACCGCTAAAATGAACAGTTCATGAAAGGGAACACAAGCACAACATTATTCTGGGCATCCATTTGAGCAAAGCAAAGTAGTAGAAAGATGCTTAAGGGGTATTCAGTTGTCAGTGTGATCTATGAACTCTTATTTGCTCATTTTGTTGATCAAGAATAAACAAGCTAATATACAGAGTTGTGAAAGTGATTCTGTGAAATCATTAAAAAAATTCCATCAGAGTCCTAAGGCTGAAAACAAAAAATACCAAAGAAGTCCGAGACCTAAATATGCAAGTACAAGATTGTTACCAACGACAAAGCTATAAAGCAAATTCTTCCAACCCCACTGTGAACAGAATTCAATCCTAATACCCTCTTCAATGCGCAAAATGGACCAACAAACTGAAATAATTAATATTCAACTGCATCACCAAGCTTATTAGTATTAATGCAATTCCAAATAAATGCTCAGCTATGAGATCCCAGGTTAATACAACTTAATGGAAGGACTACAACCTCATACCAATAGACAGCATTCAATTCTTTATTGAGCCTGGGGTGGAATCACCATCATTACACATTCATTGTAGGTTTGGCTACTGGTCTAGCAGACTCGGAGACAACTCCAGACCTGGAAAACGAAACCAGGACTTTCAGTTCAAATGGGCCATTCTGTCCGAATTGTTAGTCTTCTCAATGAAGTCATAGCACTACACATCTCTTTTAGAAAGAGACTCCTAATTAAACCATGTTTCTCAATTCAATGGTTTACAGAATAGTAATTGTTTTTGAATATATATATATATCACAGGAGTCAAGCTATCCTTATAGGGTGATGCAGTACTACTAAGTAACTTTTTGTTATTTGCAATTATTACTAAATAACTCAATATACCATTATCAAAAAACTGGACAACTAAAATGTTTATTCAAAATAAAAGGACACCTAAATCTCAAATTCAAAATATACAACCCAATCACTATCAGAAGTTAGTAACTAGACCGGTTATCAGTTACTGGATGATACTTTACTAGGATCCATCATGTTTTTTACAAAATAAAAACAAGATTGAAAAGAAAAAAAAAAGAATGATGCACCTATTATACAAGTGGAATAAAATTTGACTGTTCACTATTAAGAGGGACTCATAGTAGATGAGCATCTAGAGAAGAGGGACTCATGGTAGATAGGCATCTGAAGAAGTGCAGGCCAATTCTTGAGAATTTAGACTACATTTTAGTACTAACACCTTGGCCATCAGCCAAGTGTTTGGATACCCAGTGCTCGGTGATGACTATCAAAATTTTCTAAATTCATTGAAAAAAATATATATATAAATTACAGACAAAAAATATATAAATTACAGACAACAAAATTCATCCCAAACTACAGAAATTCATTCATCAGAATTTAACGTCCTTTTACCCTTAAACTCTTTATCATTTGGTATTTGACCATGTAGACAGATGCGTAAGTCGCTTTGCAGTAGTCGTTGATGGAAGTAATTTTTATACAAGTCCCAGAATTCATCTCTGCCAACAAAAAGTGTGAATCAGAAAGTAGAATTGAATCCAGGATATTAAAAAAATATAAGCATGTTTAAATTGTCGTCAAAGCTCTGTTGGAAGAAAAACAAAAGATACATTAATGCAAACTAGACAAATTAATCAGACATTTGGAACTCACAAATATGGGAACATATTCCTATTTTATACCGAAAAACTTTAGGTTTGAGCACTTATAAATTGCAAAACTGCCAATCTTCAATATTAAATTTGATGATCATAAAAGTCTATAAGATTACTTAAAATCGAAAGTACAAAACTTAAACAAAACTTGCAGCTACAAAGTACAAAAAAGAAAATGAATTTACAACACAGAACTTGTAACAAGACTCCACCTAACTGCCTACTTTTTGCCGTGTTCCATAGCTTTATCACATGTAATAACTTATCTATTAATATGTATACATAATTATCGTTCAAATTCAATCTATTAATATTTATATCAATGAAATCATAAAAATTAAACAAGAAATCAAGAAATTAAATCAAAAGAGAGGAAGAGAGACAAACCTGAGTGAGAATGACGGACGAGCAACCACGCCTGGCGAAGCTGGAGGGACGACAAGAGGGTGTAGTCGTGGACCCTAGTGGCGAGTCGTGTGAAGAGGAGGAGCGTGCAGCGCAGCCGTGGACCGTGGTGGCAACTCGAGACGACAGACGCGCTTGTGGCTGCAAGTGAACGAGGAAGGCGAAGGCCAAGCTTGAAGAGGGTCACGTCCAAGTAAGGGGGTATAAGCTAGCCAGCGACGGTGGACTAAAACCAGCTCACAGACTGTCACGGTGCAACGGCGACATGGACAGAAGAGATCCAGAGAGAAGGTGCTGAGGTTGGCAGGTGTGGGTTAGGGATTTGAGATTGGGGTGTGAAGGCCTTATGTTTTGGGAATGAGGGGCAGTAAAATATTTGTGTTTTGCCCACCAAAACGACACCGTATCTCTTTTTTTTTAAATATATTGATAAATTTAATTTTTTTCTTATTTATACTTTGTGTATTTAGGTTTTAAATTTTAATAAATTTACATTTAACCATTAAGTTATATTATTTAATTTTTTATTATTTATAATTTTTTAGCTAAAGATTTTAAATTCTAATATATCTATATTTAACCATAAATCATATTTTTTGAATAAAATATTTATATTACTATTTTAATTTCTTAATAATTATCTAAATAAAAAATGAAATTGCTATAATTTTACATAAATTTTAGAATTTATATATTTGTCACAATTTAAAAACTGCGATAAATATGTGATTGAATAAAGACAAATAATGACAAATATGATAAATAAGTATGTTTGACTTCTAAACCAATGTTATACTTCTCACTTTTTAAAAAAACCGCCAAATAAAGAAAATGCAAAGTGACAAATATGAAAAATATTCTTGTAGTGGTGGCTGTGTGGGGGTCAGCTGTGGTTGTGGCAGTGGGAGAGCAAAGGTTGAAAGATGAGAAAGAGACACAGGGAGAGAGAGAAGAAAATGAATTCTCAAGTGATGAAACGAACTGCACGCCTGCGAAACCATTTTAAACAAAACCCATTTTGCCCTTTTATTCAAATTCATCAATCCACCTAAAAACATGCACGCAACATGTTCAACAAACCAATAACACATAAAATTTGATTCAAGATTGCAACAGAAAATGTAATGAAGTTAACAAGGAGCTTAAAAACATTGACTCATCTCGCAGGTTGGAGATGGAAGCACTTACCAGAGATTTCGCGTTTTTCTTGACTGTAACCTCGCAAAGTGTGAACGCCAAGAATCTGAAATATTTTGCCAAGATTTTTAGGGCACTTTCGATTGGGGATTTGGCACTTGTAATACGAGGGAGAGAGCTGATGAAATCAGGGATTTGGCATTGGAAATTAGGAGCGAATTTCAAGTCTATGAGTGAAAGAGGGAAATGAAAGATAAAAAGAGGGAAAGTGAGCGAATTTTTTATACACAAAAGTTTTACATTTGTCTCTTATTTTGAAATGATAAATTTGAACATTGACAAATATTATTAAAATTATGGTTTGACTTCTCAATTAATAATATAGTTGACAGTATAATAAAAAACCCTCAAATATATTATTTAATGATCATAATTAAAATTATATTATTTAACAGTGACTTTTTCTTTTCATATTCCTAATTTATAAGTTTTTTAAATAAATATTAATTCATTTCTTTAAATTTCAAATATTATATTATTTATTTAATTTTTTTTCAAAAATTATATTTCACTAAAATTAAAATTTATTTTTTATTTCATAAATAAATAACATTTTTTTAAATTTTTATATATTTTTACATTTTATGAATTAATAAAAATTAAATAATAATTCTTTTCTAAAATGTTGCACAAAAAATAAACTTTTAGTAGCATTATAAATAAATAAATAAAAATGCTACAATGTAGTGCTACTAAATATGTTATTTATTGTAGTGAGAGTTAGGGATTTTAAGAGATTTTAGAGAGTTAAGTAGTATTTATCTTTTGCCATGAATGTATATGTGTGTGTTGAGACAAGTAATTTTTAAAATTGTAAAAAAAAAATTAATGAATAGAGCTAATTTTCATTGTAGTGATAATGCAAAAGGTAAAGGCAATAAGAATAAAGAAAAAAATATATTGGGGTTGAAATGGATGGTGTAGGGGAAAGTTTTATTGGAGGAAAATGAAAAGTAATTCACTCTAGGTTTTTTAAGGCATTTACTATTTTTTAAATAAAATATTATTTAAAATTTAGTCAAACACGGTCAATAAGAAAATTCTATCATAAAGTTTTTGATAGAATTAATTTCTATCACTAGTCTATCATCAATTCTTGATAGACAAAAAATTTATCACAAGTACATCATTAAGTGTCTGATAGATCATAATTCTATCACAACTCCATCATCCTTTTATGATATAATGATTTTTGTCATAAAGTGTCAGTCATCTATTCTCATTTTTCTTGTAGTGTCCATTGTTATGTTTTTGTATATATCTGGGATTTGTGACTTATACACAAGAAACCGATAGGCACTACTATTATGAGCATATATAATGAAAATACAGTAAACTATTTTTGGACCTATCTTTATCGTCTTAGGTATAGGTAACACTACTTTAGCAAGACACCCCCATACTCGTAAATATTTGTGGGAAGACTTTCTTTCTTACCACAATTCATAAGGTGTCTTTTCATCTTTCTTGCGGGCTACCTTAGTTAAAAGATAGTTAGCTAACAAAATAGCTTCCCTCCACATGTTCTGAGACAACTAGAACTCAATAGCATTGCATTCATCATTTCTTTCAAGGTACAATTTTTACGCTCAACAACTCCTTTTGATTGAGGTGAATAAAGTGGTGTGACCTCATGTATTATTCCATGCTGTGCACAAAACTTACCAAAAGATGATTCAAACTCTCCACCACGGTCACTTCTAATCGCCTTAATCTTCTTATTAAGTTGATTTTCAACCTCATTCTCATGGAGAATAAACTTCTCTATTGCTTCGTCCTTGCTTTTTGATAAATACACATAACGATATTTTATGCTGTCGTCGACAAAAGTAATAAGATACTTATTGCCACCTCTTGTTTGAACAAATTTTAAATCACAAATATCACTGTGAATTAAATCAAGAGGTTCAGTATTGCCTCCTATAGTTTGAAAGGATGACCTTGTCAATTTTGTCTCAATACAAGTTTAACACTTATGTTTTAAATCAATTGGGAAAGCAGGAATATGATTTAAGTTAATTAATCTATGCAATGTATTATAATTAACATGTCTTAGTCTACCATGCCATAAAAAGGAAGACTCAATCAAATAAGCAGAAGAACTAGCTTTTATTGATTTTGGGCTTTACAATTATTATATTGAGTTTAAACATACCTTCACTCTCATATCCCTTTTCAACATACATAACACCCTTGGTAAGTACAAATTTATCTAACTCAAAAACCATGCGAAATCCTTGCTTATTCAGTAATGAACCAGACACTACATTCTTACGGATTTTTGGCACATACATTACGTTATTTAGAGTTAGCTCTTTCCTAAAGGTCATTTTCAGAACCACTTTTCCTAGACCTTTTTATCTCATATGTGGATGAGTTACCCATGAAAAGCTTCTCCCCATTCTCAATGGGTTTAATGTTGTGAACTGGTCTTTGTCAGAACAAACATGCCTTGTAGCTCCAGTGTCAATCCACCATTTTTTTTTTTGGTTAGACCTAACTAGATTAACTTTAGAAACAACAGCAGACAGGCTTAGCTCTGATACATCTTGTGTGATGTTATCCACCACATTCGCTTCATTCTTTCTCTTCTTTAGAAATCGATAATCTTGAAACCTTGTGACCTGTCGTGTCACAGTTGAAGCAATTCCTTTAAAACTTCTGTTTATCAGAAATTCCACCTTTAGGCCCTAGCTTGGACCATTTATTTGACGTGCCTTTCTTTGCCTTAGAGCCTTGACCATAGTCTACTACATTAGCGTTTACCACTTTAAGAGTTGAACTTCTCTTCTCTGAGCCTCTGTTGTCTTCTTCAATACGAAGTTTGACTACAAACTCTTCCATGTTTGTCTCCTTTCTCTTATGCTTGAGGTAATTCTTAAAATCCTTCCTTGTAGGGGGTAGCTTCTTAATCACAGCTACTATTTGAAAGGTTTCACTGAGAACCATCCCTTCAGCATGTATCTCATGAAGGATCACTTGGATCTCTTGCACTTAACTTATCACAGTTTTGGTTTCCACCATCTTATAATCAAGAAAGCGTCCCACCATAAACTTTTTGGAGTCAGCATCCTTAGTTTCTCCTCTAAAGACTCCCATAATTTCTTAGCCGATTTTTTCTCAATGTAAACATTATATAATGAGTCTGTCAAGCCATTCATGACATAATTACGACATAAGAAATCAGAATGCTTCCAAGCCTCAACAGCACTGACGACTTAGACATCTTGCTCTCTTTCATTGAGTTTAGGTAGATCTTCAGTTAAGAACCTTGTTAGACCTATAGTTGTCTAGTGAAATAGCATCTTTTGTTGCCACCTCTTGAAATTCAATCCACCGAATTTCTCTGGTTTTTTTTTCTGTCTCTTGTACCTGGGCTGTATAACTAATCTGTTAGGCCCCTTATCAATTTCATCAGGAGTGGTAATTCATTCCGTTTAGGACTTGTTGGAATTTGTAAATAAATGTTATGAAACATTGAGGTCATTTAGTGTATGAAATATCCTCTATTAATTGTGAGAGTATTTTCATTGAGAAAAACTACTATATGAAAGAGATTTTCTTACTTCTTATAGGCTTGATGTTGTTTTCTCTTAAGCGTAGGCAAAAATGGTGCTTCTTATTTTGTTTGTCCTATACAGAGTGGGAAAAAATTGCAACAAATTAGATTCTTGCTTACGTTGATATTTCAAGCTGATTTAACTGATGATGTGCTCATTAACAATTGCCAAATTCACAAGTATTTGATTGTTTAATTAACTAGTACATCTGAATCGACTTGGAAGATTATGAATATATATCAACTAATCAGGAATCTGAATTGGTTAAGAATTCTTAAGGAATTTTTGAACGAGAGTTAGTTTCAACTAGTCAATATATATATATATATATATATATATATATATTCTTGTTAATGAATTCATTATATTGGTTTCTGTAAATAGTGATGTGCTTGTCTTTATTAATCGCTACCCATGTGAACTAAATTTATTGTCACAACTTCTATTTTGCAACAAAATTATTGATCTATAGTGATCATGAATAAGCAAGTGCATAAATATACTCCTAAAAAAGTAATGGTTATATGAACTCGTGTTGCTAACATCTATCTAATTCTAAATATCTTTGAAATTCCTCCATTTGAAATTCGATTGAAACAAAAAATAAGGGACTTATTGGGGATTGAAAATTGTCAATTGGCTTGCCATTGGAAGCAAATGTAGCAGCATGGCATGTTACTACTACTAAATCGTTGAAAGATACAAATTCAAGGAATTAAGAAGAAAACATTTAAATAATTTTCTTTTAGAATTATTGTGGTTCAGTGAGTTATTATAAAATATCACTTATGTTTTCTGTTAGTTATTATCATTGTACTTTGTAGTAGCCAATTTCTATGCCCCCCTTGTTGTTGGATTGGACCTCTATCTATCCTCTATATGTACTTCAACAGGTTGGGCTCCAAACATTCTTCTTCTCTGGGTGGGTGATGATACATGCAAACGCACTTTAAAGCCGAAACCGATTTGATTTCGTGTTTTTAGATAACCAAAATGTTGAAGAAGGAGAAACAAAGAAGAGATTTTTTTCGAGTTAATAGACTATAGGCTCTCTTCCCCCTTTTTTTATTCAAAGCTCTCAAGATTTATTTTTCAATCTTCGTAATGTTACTTTAATCTCTAATCACATTGTCTTGTAATTTTATTTCAAACCTTAACAGCTCTCTCTCTTGTTGGTATCAACGTGCATGTGCCATGCACATGATGAATTTTGTCCAACTTGTGATAAAACTACAATATGATTTTGTTTCTTATTTTATTGTTTTCTAGAAGTATATTTTAAGAAGTATTTGATTTACAATAAATATTTCATTAGATTAGGATATTGTTTCTTGTATCTTAATTAAAATAGGAGAATATTTATTTATGTCCTAATTCCTTTAGGAGTTTAATTATATATCTTCCTATTATATTTCTCCTTATCCTAATATGATTTTGATTAGAATTTTTACAGGATTCTAAGGAGATTTCGTCCAGGCGTACCACTATAAATACAAAGTTATTTTTACATAACTGAGTATGCTGATTATGTGTCGTATTGTATGAAGTTTAGGTTTCAGCATTCCAACAATAAAGGAGGAGAGCTTCAACACAAATAGGAATGCTTCTTTGATTTAATTTTATGAGTCTTTGATTTATGTATGAGAGATAGAAATCGTGCATGAATTGTTGATTAGGTCTGTGTGAGTTACTAGACACTTGGGATAACTTGCAGGTTAAGTGTTTATATAATTCAACGTCAGACGTCGTTGTTATGTATAACTTAACAGTGTGTTGTTAAGTTATCTGTGACAGAGAGTGGGCAGTACTATTAGATTTTAAGATCTTGACGGGATTTTGTTTTGCAAAGATTAGGTCAGTGTGTGAGAGTGAGTCAGCACTGTAAAAGATCCTAAAGATTGTACAAACAAGAACTTAGTGAATTGCAGCTCTATAGCTGTCTGTGGATGTAGGTTTTATAACCAAACCACGTAAAAATCCTCCTGTGCCGATTTACTTTACAGTTTACTATTATATTTCTTATAACTGCATATTTCCAGAACTTTCATCTCTCTTTCTCTCTCTCTCTCTCTCTCTTTTTAATGGGAACAGGTGGGCTTAATCTTGATTTAGGTCAATTCCTTCATTTACTTTTAGTGCAAACTAATTGAAAAAAAAAAATAACGCCATGAACTTCTTACATGGAATGTCAAAAATATCCTAGTTAAATACTTGCTTTATAGTAACTAATAGTTAAATTAAATGCATTAATTTTAAAATCTTGTAAATGTTTTACATAGATCATACTTCTTCTTGATCTTGCAAATTATCGGACAACCGTTGATCATATTAAATTACTCTTTGTTAGTAGATTGAGAAAATATGAGAAAGTTATATAACGTAAAAAAATAAGTTTGACTTTTGAAACATTACGCATTAATTCTAATCAAAGAGATTTACAATTAAGAAATTTTAACCTGCTAGAAGAAATAAATCGCCATAGAATAAAGCAATACAATTAAATTAAATTGTTACATAATTTGGAGTTGACAACAATTTGAATAAATCAATCAAGAGAATATCAATTATGAGAATTAAAATTAATAGAAGACCTACATTTATCGACCCAAGTTTTTAAGCTTCTTCTTCATCTTTTTTTTTTTAATTTAAAATTGACACATCCGAAAAAAGGATTGCCTCCTAAGTATAGGAGTGTCGAAGTAATAAACCCAGTGAAACCGGGGTCGATCCACGAGGAAGGGGATTTTAGCACTACAAACTATAAGGTAAGCAAATATGATATGGATGATTCGAAGGGATGACAAGATGATATCAACAAATATAAGTAAAGAACAAGTTCACAAACAATAAATGAGAATAGCACAAGAGAAATTAACACAATAATAATGAAAGCTAAGGTTAGGGGATCCGCCCTTGATATTTCAAATAAGGATAAACAACCCGTTTTAGTTATATGAATTATATTGCTTCGTTACCAATATTTATACCACTTCTTGTAAATGGGTTCAAGCATCCAATGTGCCAATCTCCATATGTCGACAACAAATCAAGGTTCCTAGATTCGTGTCGATAAGGAAAAACCATACGACATCTAGAAAGGATCCAAGCATTTGATGTGCCAAGGATTGTCTACAATTGATCAAGACCTCCACTTTACGAGTGGTGTCAAGATTGATTAAGAAAATAAATATAAATCATATAAAATAAACAACACAATATTATGACAATTAAGCACATATCAAAGGGTTAGAGAATCCTTACTCTCATATCAAAGGTTTCAACCTTTCACCTTAGCAAGAGGGAAATTAGAAAGATATTATAAAAGAAAGGAAACAAATTGCAAGAAAAAGAAGATTTATTAATAGCATAAAAACATAAGAGAGAAACACAATACAAGATCCCAGCAAGGCCAAGATGTTCCAGCCAAGGCCAAGATGCCCTAATGGGTCACAAGGCACCTATATTTATAGATACATTCAAGGGCAAACTTGTCAAATTATAAAGGAATAGTTGTCAAATGTTAGGTGAACTAACTTTGACCATTGGGATCATTAGGTACACCACTTTGACCACCGATTTTGACATTTAAATATTGAGCATTTTAATCACATGTCTTCATGAAAATTGTAGATATTTCTCTCAGCTTTCTAGAACATATTGATTTGCACAATTTGGATACATATTTTAAGAGATATGGTCTAAATACTGAAGCATGGTCAGGCTGGGCTAAGACTGCAGATGGATTCACTTTAAGCCCAATTTTGGTCTATTAAGAGCCCGAATTTGATGATGCTTGTGAAATACAATCTTGTAGATAATTTAATCAGCTTTCCAAAAAATTAATTTTTTCACTATTCTGATCTATAAATAGAAAGTTATGTCCATTTTACCGAACCTATAACAAAACCAGAATTAAGAGAAAGTTAATTCCAAAGATGCAAATGCCACAAATATGCTTAAGTTGAGGAATTTAATGACACTATTAATGTAATATGATAAATTAAACTCTTATTAAATATACATATTTAAGTGTTCATCAAAAATAATGATTCATATTTTCCCAAGATGATTTTTATCTTAAAGAGTTAAATGGAGAGCACTGTACTCTTTAAGGCAAATTTTGATTGAACTGGTAAAACCCCACTTCAAGTTAAAATGCAAAGACACAAACACACACATCTTAGCTATTAAACAAATATATATCTTATTAAATGGATGTTTACAATGTCACATTGACATAGATAAACCTAAAGCTAAATAACCGATAAAAAAGTAGAATTTCTGCTCTAAACAATTAATCAAAATCAACTACATACTACTTCAACTGCCAGTTTCCTCTTAGTTGTTGAACTACATGGACTTGCATTAATAAAGTCCCCTCCTGCTAGCTTCATAGAACACTCATTTTTCTTCAGGCAAGCCTGCAAAAATATTAAAAAAATTAGAAAACATTCAATAAAAATATTAACATGATTTTAGGGTATGCCAAATGCACAACAAACATGAATATGAAGTGGAAACTTTCTAAAACAGTCTGTTTATAAGAATCAAAACTAATGGATGCAGGCAAATAGTTGCATAATTGCATTGAGAGGTGACTTGTTAATTGATTTTTCTGTCTTTGGATTATTGGCAAACCTCAAGGAGTGTTTGTGAAATTAACTCATTTAACAGCAACAAGCACAATGCAAATTTGGGTTTCACATCTGTCCTCCTAACAAATAAGAGAAGAACTCTGCCAATGTTGCCTTGAACATATGTATGTATGGCAAAAAATTACTTCGCATAATTGATAGAAGGAAGGAAACACTTCGATACACCAACAAAAGCTGAATACATTAATAAAACAAAAATAATTAAGTAGATGAGACAGTAGTTCTTACCTTCTCAACCATGGTAGTAGTATTAGCATCGTGGCAATCTCCAATGCTATAGGATCCACATTTTCCGGTAGGAGTCCCAAAACTAGCAAATTTTATTGCAGAGATGAACTGGTTTTTGGGGCACTTTAGATTCATAGTTGCCAAAGGGAAATCCTCAGCAACAAGAGCACAAATGCCTGTGATTTTTCGTCTCGAAAATCTAATTTTTGTTGGATCTCCACCTTTCTCCTCAAATAAAACCAAAACATTTCCAGTTGGCTTGAACCAAGAACGTGGAATATGGTACCTAGTAAAGGCAAATAGATAAACACTTTGCTTGCACTAAAAGATTGTATCAAGAAATCAGACTTGAAAAATAAGAACTTACATGTTTGTGTTATAAAGATTAGTGTTACATGATTTTTTTAGCTAGGTTGTATTAATTTACTTATTTTAAGTGCACTATTTGTATTTTATTAAAAAGTAGGATTTTTCTATTTTCATTTACCATCTTTGACTAGGCCCTCCACATCCCGTGAGGCATTTTTGTTGGAAGAATGTGCCTCTATAATCGCATTCTTCAACACACTGCCCATCATTTGAGATATTGACGGGCCAATATCTGCCAATTTCTTCTCCATTCAACCAAGCTTGGCCTTTCCCCATTTCAAGCATATCAAGACCAATAGGTTCATCCCCTTGTGGTTGGTCCACTACAGTCTGTAATATATATGGTTAAATCCTTATCAAACATTTACATGTAAACAGGGATTGATTGACAAATGAAAATAAAAGCTTAAAGCATATACAAACTTTCCCAAATTAAGTGTATTTACCTTGTACCATGTCAAAGACTGGTTTTTTGGTGGTTCTGAAGCTGATATCCAATTAACAACATTCAAGCGGTCTGGCTTATGTATTTTCAGGAGTTCTCCCTCCAATCCTATCTGGAAAAAGCATGGACAAGAAGTGAGGATTTGTACATTTTCGATTAGGGCTACTTACTATTGATAAATTGACTTTCAACTTTATCTTATATGACTTAATTTCTCAGAATTCTAACACTTGAAAATGTAAAGACTGATTGCTAGGAGCAGCTTCCCATTTGAAAATCTAAAAATACGTTTGAGCATTGATCAGACTCATTTTCGCTCCATAAATTAAAGTGGGGTGATGATACTATGCAAACACTGGAAATAGAATATATTAAGCATGCATAAAAGAATAATATCAAACATATTTTTTAGTTGCAGCACAAGAGCAAAGTGCCAAAAGGAAAACAAAAAAATGTTGTACTAGTATTTAAAGGGGCCTTACAAAATTATTCCAAAAAATTTTCAATCACCAGTCCATATTATTTTATGGGTATCATGATTTTACTATAACAACGTTTTAAGTTAAAAAGCAAGAAATTAGTTGTATCATGATCTTAACATCTTGAAAATAAATTGGCTGTACTATATTCGATGACATAATTCACAATCACAATTTTTCATACCTTATAGGACCAAGTCTGTGAAGACAAGTCCCATGTCCCATTGTTGAATCCCTCAATCTTGACACTAGTTAATCCTGCTGGAGTCCATTCATAATACAATCCCGCACTCTAAAAACGGTTTGAAAATAGCATTAGGAAATGTAAGCAAAAAATGAAATAATGACATTTTATTAAGATGGAAAGATAAAAGAAACATGTCATCAATTGTTAGACAAATTTTGAGGTAAACATTAGTATCATATTCTGGAAATCATATAAAAAATCCTACTGCGGATGATTGTCACTTAATTAATAAATATTAACAGTTAAAATTATAACTCACTCGTAAACCAATTGTCATGCTTAACAAAGCAATCTCGTTCTTCCCTGCTTTGAGATGGATGGGTTGTGAGAAATTTCCAAATGTAGTACCTGATATTGGCAAATCAACCATGACCACTTATAAGAATTTGTCCTACCCACTAGATTCATGACAATCTATCATAAATTGATGGGTGCAAATTCAACGAGTTCATACAAATATATGTTGGAAAAATAAAAAAATAACAATATAAAACAAAGATATATATCCTTTGATAAAGAATTTAATGTTCAGATAGGCCTTAGAAATTACATTCAATCATATATTAATGGAAAAATTCTAAACTAAAATGAAATAAAAATAAAATGCATTCTATTGACTGACAGAGTTGAACCTATTATCAATTAAAAAAAACAAACAAACTCTTTGATTTGAAACAAATGTTGCTCAACTAGACATATAGATATGAGATGTTGTAATAATAACGTCAAAGCACATTGATTTTCAGATTCTCCGAAGATGCAGTTTCATATTAATAGTTGGCCAAAGAAGACAAGGGAGGCATATTTCATAGTAATCATTGCTTATTTTTTAATATTTCTTATAACATATTTACAACATGAATATTTGCGATCACACCAGTCTCTAAATCAAAGCTTGATGCTAGGAAATAGGAGAGCTTGTGACAACGGAACTGTATTTTATACTAATTCTTTATGAAGCTAAAAACTAAAGAATAATAAGTGACTAAATTATTTTTTAGCACTGATGACTAATTCTATGTAATAGCTGTTGCCTTTTTTACCTTAGTTATTCAACCAAAATCAAAATTTACTCAGGCACTTGGGACATTAAATGGTACTAATATTAACTACAGTTGGTTTAGGGTTCATGAGGAGAGCAAAATATAGATTTCACATTATTAAGTTAAGAACATAGACATAGGCAAGAAGTGATAACAAGAAACTACCAAGATAGAAACCATTAAAAAGTAAAGCAAGCTTAAAAAAAAAAAAAAGGAAGTGCTTGAAGGAAAAATTATAATTACCCTGGATTTCATCATTCACAAAAACATGGAGTGCATGACTATTTGATTGAACAACAAGAATTGGGCAGCTTCCATTCTTTAAAAACTTCTCATCTTTAGTAACATTAATACTGCCATCATGGAATAAAATATTTATTAGTTTCAAAAAACTATAGAATACTCTAGCCATTGAAAAATTTTTGCTTCATTCAATTCATATGCATACTTATAGTTGGCAAAGAGTTAACCTGTGCAGTTAAAGTTATTTAAAGCAAACTGATATATTTAGAAAGCCAGTAAAAAAGAAAAGTATAAGGACCAAAAAATAGGCGCTGTTGTAAAGATTTTGCAAGATTCAAACAAGAGACTTGTAAGAGAAAGAAAAAAAGTGCGATGCAGAGAACGATTATAGATTGTTTAAAATTAATTTATATTTGTAAATAAGCTGATAGTATTTAATAATCCATGTTAATCAA
>SNVD02006483.1:0-24921 GCA_013180625.2 Boswellia sacra
AAAGAGAGAAATAAGAAGGGATGCAAAGAGAGGGAAAGAAGAGCTCCTGCTGGCCCTTTATTTGCCATCCAAACATATTATTTTGACATTTAAGCATTTTTCATTAAAAAAGGAAAAAAATTGAAGAAAAACAATGATTTTACTAAATTTTTGGTAAATCTTCACTCTTTTAATTAAGTTGCTAAGCTTTGGTTGACAGTGCAAGTGGGTGAGAGGTAAGGTACTTGCCTTATTTCTAACCTAAGGAGAGAGATTTGTTAATGGAGTATGAATCACTAATAAGTACTATTAACCTTTTCCAAGGTACTGATTAGATGGTTACTTCCATCATCACTTTTTCGCTTATCCTCAAATCATTTCTATATCACTACATTTGCAAACCATATCAGATGTATAAATGCTAAGAACTTACTTGGTCATCATCTTTTTCACCACTTAACCAAATTTGAGAACCAGAAATTTAATATCATTCTGGTTCCTATCACCAACTCAAAACTAGTAAGTATACTTATAATAGAAAAGCAAATTTAGCACCTATTATGGAATCGGGTAGTCAATGTAACATTTAATTGGATGTGATTATTTATTTATTTATTTTTTGGTTGCTTCGGTGAATCTTTTTGATTTTGTTCTTCTTTGTTTATGGCTTTATTCCTTTCCCTATGAAAGTGCCTTTTCTTTTTGGTTTTCCCTATGAACCTAAAAAGATAATGAACATAAGCATTAAGTAGCAACCACACAAGAAAGATAAAAAGGAAATTCAGTTATGCAAGCCAACCAACCAATGATCATAAGCCTAGTCAAACATACAAACAAACAAAAATTATGACATCATTTAAACAAAGGCAAAAAAGGAGTTACAATAAGCAAACAATTGCACTAACTCAAGTGTTCACTACTTAAACGTGAACCAAAAAAGGATAGATTCTTGCAAATGCTAAGCACTTTCCTCAGGAAAAGATAAAAGGACACGACACAATAACCATGCAAAAAATTGAATCTTCCACAGTAAGTTGAATGATTCATTTAATATCTTATCTATCAGTTCATAACAACAGGAGAAAGGGGAGCCAAAATTGAATTTGAAATGCTCACCACTGCTGTTGTCATTAATCACCATAGTGAGTTGAATCTTCCACTACTGTCACTAGCATCACAAACACCACCGTTTTAGAACCTAAGTGCAGCTTTAGAACCTTAGTCGTGCAGCTTTAGAAGGATAAGACCACATAAAAGTGGGAAACTGAGATAGATGAGACAAGACAAAAGGGGAAATTAACAAGCGGGAAGACAAAATCGAGAGAGAAATTGATAGCGGGGAAGAGGGAAATTGAGATTAGGGTATCTGATTTGGGGGTTATTTAATTCTTTCTACGGCAGTTTTAATAACTGCCTTAAAAATGTTACCAGCATGACCTTATGTTGCGGTTTTAAAAACCGTCGTAAATGGCTGTATTATATAACTTAATTTCTTGTAGTGTTGGTTGTCTAAGCTACTCCCTGTTAGACCCATTACGAACACTTGTTCTATCATCATCGTCGCTATGTTTTCCAGGACTAGATAGGTCTCTACTATGTTTTCTAGGACTACTTGAGTTCTTTTGGGAGCTTCTAGCATGAGGGCTGTGAGGTCATATTTATGGGAAGCAAGGTAACTCGACGGTATGGCGGGCTACATGTTAGGCTACTACTAGACACACATAGTAGCAATTGCAATAGCTTGGCACAAACCTCTCATAGGATATTGACCTTTGAGTAATGGCTTAACCATTTGGTAAAAGTTCCTCTAGCTTTTAAACAGGGTTGAGCTTGTAAGAAAGCCAGATCATTAGATAAAAGTATTTCTAAGCATATACGGATGCTATGTTTAACAGCATGCCAGCAGGTAAATATTCCATGTAAAAGTTAAGATGACACAATAATGATGTTCAAAACTTATTTGAGTACACCAACCAATAATTGCAGATGTCAAATTAAGAATAATAATAAGATTCTCACATTTTACATTTAATAATTACGATTCATAACAGTGTACTAATTCACAAATAAATATATTTATAGTATAACAAACAAGTGAAGGAAATGCAGTATAATGCAGATAGAAAGTGGCACAAGTTATGAGCTAGAAGTGGTAGTAGGATCATGGTAGAAGAGCAAATGTCATCTTCTAAAAAGTTGGAACAAAGCAGAAGTGGAATCATGCCCGTCTGACGCATACGTGGATTAATCTCCACGGTAGGGTCGTCATAAGGGTTGGATAGAGGCAGGAAACCCCCTACTAGGGCTCAAAGGTAGTGCCCCAAGCCCTAAATGGTCAACATCAGAGTGAGAATCTAGAAAATAGGGTTGGCACCTATAGGCTAGAGTCGGTGCCTCTAGCGCTATAGGCGTACGCCTCCAACAAGAGGTGGCGCACCAGCGCCTCTAACCATTAGAGTTGTGTGCCTCTACCACTAGAGGCGTACTCCTATTGTAGAGGTGTGCCCTTGTAGCTATAGTCCCACATTGGGAGAAGAGCCCATTTTTGTGGCTCTTGAAAGTTTATATAAGGAAACTCGACTATGGGTTCTAAGTAAGTAATTTTGAAATCAAAGTACCTAAAAACTAGTATTGAGATTTTAAATATTTTCCAATCTCTCTCTCAATTTTAATATTTTTGGTGTTCTCTCAAGATTCCTGGTGTCCCTTAGATTATTTTTGGGATGTCAGAGTTAGTTAAGATTCAACTTTCGATTAAATTCAGAATTCGGTAAGTTTTCTGAGTGTCTCCTCTTTAGTTTAAACGTTGCCATGTTTAGTTTAAGTGTAACTAGGAGATAATTATGCTATGTTTAGTTTAGGAGTAGCTTAGTTAATTAGTAGTTAATTGCCATGCTTAGTTTATGAGTAGCTTAGTTAATTAGTGCTTAATTGTCATGTTTAGTTTAGGAATAGTTTAGTTAATTAGTAGCTAATTACCATGTTTAGTAGTCTAATTAAGAATGTTTAGTGGTTAATTATGTATTAGTTAATCGTTAATTAGTAGGTAATTGGTGATTAATTATATGATATTTAGATGCTAATTATGCATGTTTAGTATAGTTGATTAATGATGAATGGTACTATGATTAGTGTAGAAATGCCATGATCAATGTAATGCTCAATTTAAGTAATTCATTTACTTATGCTTGTCTTTGCTAATGTTTTTATTTGATGATGAAGGGATGACCTGAGACTCCTTTAGTTTATAATGTTTAATTTAGTAGTATAATTAAGAATGTTTAGTGGTTAAATATGTAGTTAATTAATTGTTAATTAATGGTTAATTATATGATGTTTAGATATTCATTATGCATGTTTAGTATAGTTGATTAATATTAATGATACTATGATTAGTGTAGAATTGCCATGACCAATGTAATGCTCGATTTAGCACTTCATTTACTTATGCTTATCTTTACTAATGTCTTTATTTGATGAGAAGGGATGACCTGAGACTCCTCTAGTTTATAATGTTTAATTTTTTTTTTAATGTAATTACTATGTGAAATTATTGTAATCTTCAATCCCTTTCCCTTTGTTTAATGGAAATGTAATCAATTATCATTCTTCTTTCTATATATGTATATAAACCGTTGACACCTCGCATATACTACAAAGATAAAAATGGTTGTGTGCATAATAAAATGTAGGATCAAGATAGGAGAGTATTAATGACCTAGAACTTGGAACTCAATAGACTCAGAGTGGAGGCCGGATTAACTTCTAGGCAGGTGTAGCCCGTACCTAACTTCCTGAGCCCATCTCTGAAGGGATAATGGATAGTTAAGTTTAGAGAAGTGTAAGGATCGGCTACTTTCATCCAAAATTTTCTCATGGTTAATTACTCGAGTAACAACTCGGTCTTTATCCAGGTCTTGTCTTTGTGACCTAACTCGTATGGCCCTTTGCATCCGAAATGAGCTTAGGAGAAAAACAATGTCGAAGTCGCAAGTGCTTGGAGTGGGATGAAAACCTCGCTCATAATAGCCACCATAGGAGATTCATCAATCACGACCTTAGTTTTTTGATCACCGTCATGAGAGCCGCTGCCTACCAACAAGTGAATTGGCTCTAATACCGAATTTGATGCGGAAGCTTAAGGAAAAGATAAATACGAACAAAAGTTTAAAATTTTATTTGATAACAATGATAATGAATTACAAGCCTAAAGTAAAATGCACCCTTAAATAGGCTAAATAATCCTAATTCTTGTAAAAATAAAATAAGAGAATAAAATCCTACTAATATTAAAATATCTTAAAATACTAGAATCTTAATTAAATAAGAAAATAATATCTTACATAAAATAATAAAAATCCTAATTAGACTAAATCAAATAAGAAATCCTAACATGAATTGGGAAGCAAATATTTTAATCCTAAAACAAATAAAACTCAAAACTAAAAGAATAAAAGAAAATCCACCAAATTGTCCTACGCCAAATTTTCTTTAAACTGCTTAAAAAATAATCCTTATAAAGGGTTTCAAAGTAAGAAGTTTTGTATTTTTTAAGACCTCTGTCTACTTGCAAAATATATAATATAAAATTTACCTTCAACAAAAAACAAATGAAAGGATAAATTAATGCTACAAAAACAACAAATAATCCAAACACATATATCCGACTTCTGCTTCTACTTTTAATACTTTTAATAAGTATATTTATTTTGATCATTTGTATATAATAAAAGTTACATCAACAACAGTTCAAACAATTCTAAGATTCTTTCAAAAAAACAAAGTAAATTTTAAAAGTTTGTTTACCACACAAATCTTGCAACTTATTTCACAAGTTGATTATTTCTCCAACAATATATATATATATATATGTAGAGAGAGAGAGAGAGAGGAAGTAATCTTTTGGCACAAGAGTTTTGATACGAAATTGACACAAATTTCTAGTCATTGACTCACAAAATCACAAAATTAAATAATTTAGATGATTAATAAGTTGGCAACATTAAATACAACTTTTCAATTTTTAATCTCGATCATTAGATTTGGTAAGATCAATGGTTAGAAATTTATATTTATTTTAATATATATATATATATATATATATATATAGAGATTAGATAGAGAAGAGAGAGAAAGAGAGAGAGAGAGAGAGAGAGAGAGAGAGAGAGAGAGAGAGAGAGAGAGAGAGAGAGAGAGAGAGAGAGAATAATTTTTTAAAATCAAAGATATCTAAAAAAATTACATTAATTCACCTTATCCTTAAAAACGGTTAAATGCTGATACATTTATTCATGGCATTTATCATAATTTTAATTGCATCTAATGGTGTGATAATTTATGTATATAAGTTTCAAGAGATGAATGATGATATTACTCTTACAAAATTTTTTACGCAAATGCTAACTATATAAATTGAATTGGTATGATATGATTGGGAAGTAAAATTTAAAAAATTAATTATATAATTTAATGCGGATGATGATGTATTAATCATTCAATAATAATACATGATTTATTTATTATTTGTATAGATAGTTTTTAAGTATAGCAACACTTATATCTTAATTTTCAAATTTAATTAATTACATATTTTTATTATATTTTCTATTAGTATTTATCTATGAATTTTAAGTTGGTGGTTTATTAAAAAAAAAAGGGTCTCCAAATTCCTGGTAAAAATTGTCAGATGTCTGGAGACACCTCTCGGCCTTTCCTCGTGATTGTCCACGACAAGCTGGGCTAGACTGAGTTGAATGTTTTCTTGGGCCTTGTACGGGTGATGTGATGATGTCCTGGCCTGGTGGATTTATGATGGACTCTTGGCTTCTCGGCTGTATATAATATTTTCTAAAGGCAGAAAATAAAATAAAATAATTCGATGCATATTTTAAGATTATCCGTCACTAAAGTTTTAGAATTTAAATTTTGGATGGGGTTGAATATACTCTACACACCCCATGTTTCAATGCATCCCTTACTCAAATTATGAATTTTAAATTATACTCTATACGCCCATTCAAATATCACATATACCCTTATTAAAATTTTATTTAATATAAACCTGCTATTTTATTTAAAAAGAAAATTTCCTAAAAACTTAAGATACCTAATGGAATTTAAGGGTTCTTACCATAGCCCGTACGATGGATTCTCTGCATTTACGATTAATCTTTTTTAGGAACTTTTCTCTCTCACCCGTCTCTATTGAAGCATGTTCTTCCATCTACAAAATCAAGTTTTAATTTTTTTTTTAATTACTGCAATTGGAGGGAGAGAATGAAGGAAAGACAACAAAAAGGGCTCAAACTTGAGACTTCGGTGTAGCAAAAAACAAGTCCCAAGCCCCTCAATCAATTGGGCTACCCTTTGGGAGCGAAAATGCAGAGAATGTGAATACATAAAAAATAATGCAACTAAAAGTCCCAACATATATATATATATATATATATATATATATATATATATGGTAAGAGAGTATTTTTATAGGACAATATTAACAAATACCCTCGAGCTTTGACATAATTTCAATTAGAGAATAACTATGCATTTTTAATCAATCAGAGCTCCAAACCTGTATAAAAATCATTATTTTCCCCCCTCAAATCATCATCTTTGGGGTGTGATTGATTAAAAATGAGCAACTTCAAAGGTGGGATTGATAAGAAACACATAGTCATTCTCCAATTGAAATTAAGTCAAAACTCGAGGGTATTTATTAAAATTACTTTATATTTTTATCTGTTATTAAAAGAGGTAATCAGTTACTACCTCTACCTTTTTGTAAAAAATCACTTAGATGCAAATTTTGAAAATTTAATCAAGACCTTCCCAACATTTTACAAAATTCATCAAATAAGCTAATGAGTGTCAACACTACTAGAAAAGTGTAACAATAAGAGGGTAGTCTAGACTTTTTGCTTTTTAAACCCATATGAATAAACTTAATCAACTCTAGGCTTTCAAACTTAATCAACTCTAGGCTTTTTCTAATAAATAGTATATTATTTCAAAATTTTTTGCAGTTATCTTACTTTATTTTGATTTTCAAGTTTATATATGTTAAAATAGACATCTCGAGAGTTTGATTAAAATTTTTTTCACTGAAAAATGTTGAGGATTCAAATTTTTTAAAACAAATTTGCTAAATTTCACTAAGAAATAAAATTTTCTGCAATTAACTTACTTTGATTTATTTGTTTTTATGTCTAGTTTTAAATCCGAAAATTTTTATGAATTTAGGAACTTCTCATGAATTGTTATTTTGAATGAAGGGATGTTAGTCTTGAAGATTGTAAGATAGAGTTGTTGTATTTGAAAACTTAAATTATTTGAGGAATTTATCAAATTTTCGAATGCTACGAAATTTTACACGATGTTAGATACATATTCTTAGAAGTCCTGTTTAAAATTTCAAATCATTTGGATAAGTAAATTATTTATTAAAACTTACGAAACCTGCATTTGGAGAAAAATGGGGTTTTTATTTTTTTTTCTAATTGAGTATAATGATCAATTGCATGCATTAATATGATAGTTTTATCGTATTATTCCACTGCATGCATGAATTTGTGATTTTATTTTATTTTTTGACATGCTATGGTAACTTATTATTGTGTTTTTATGATTTATTTTCTCTCTATCTCTTTTTTTTTTAAGATAGTTGATCATATAATGGTCCCCTCTTGGTTTTTTATATCAGGGGTATATTGGTAAAATAATAGGAAATGTAATTACATAAAAAGTCATGTTTAAATATAATAATCGTCAAGAGTATACTAATTTTTTTACTATTCAAAGTTTATTTTATTGTCCACATGCATTTTTGAAATAAAATAAGAGTAAACAAGTAACTAAAATTCTATTGTTTAGTCAATTAAAGGAATCTGTTAACCCAAGACTTATTCGATGAATTTTGTAAATGATTGGATAGTTGCTGATTAAATTTTCAAAAGTTACATATAAGTGATTTTTTGTGAAAAAGTAAGGGTAGTAGCTAATATTATCTCATTACCAAAATTTAAAAGGAGATGATCTCTTTAAAGAAAAAGTAACCAATTTAAATAATCTTGCTTGGAAATATAGTGCAGAAGAAGATTTTCAAATAGAATCTGAAAGTTCTGGAGGTATGCAGTTATAAATAACAACACAGTAAACTATAATATAAATCGGCACAAGAGGATTTTTACGTGGTTCAGTTATAAAAACCTACGTCCACGGATAACTATAGAGCTGCAATTCACTATGTTCTTGTTTGTACAATCTTTAGGACCTTTTACAGTGCTGACTCACTCTCACACACTGACCTAGTCTTTGACAAATAAAATCTTCGCAAAGATACTAAATACTAGTGATACTACTCACTCTTTGTCATAGATAACTTAATAGAACATTGTTAAGTCATACATAACACCCAATGTCTGACACAGAATTACATAAACACTCAACCCTCAAGTTATCCTAAGTGTCTACTAACCCACTCAGACTTAATCAACAACTCATGTACGATTTTAACACTCATAAATGAAACAAAGACTCAATAAATCAAAGTAACAAAGGCACTACTTTTGCGTTGAAGCTTTCTTCTATGAAGTCATGGAATGCTGTGACCAACTCTCTCACGAACACACCCAGTATTCAATGCGCAAAAGCTCTTTGTCTACGACTATGCTATAACTCGGTATATATTGAGAGGTTTTGGTCGAAATCTTCCTAGAAATCCTATAAATATCTCAAGATCATATTAGGAATAGGATAAATTAAAATAGGAAGTGTTTATAGTTAAACTCCTAAAGTAACAAGGACACATTAAATATCCTTCTATTTTGATTAGGATACAAGAAATATTATCCTAATCTATAAATGTATTTATTGTGAATCAAAAACTTCCTATAATAATCATCTAGAAACAATAAAATAGGAATCAAAAATACTTTTCTTATTTTTATCACAAGTTAACCAAAAACTTAATATGTGCATGACACATGTTTTACGTTAACACCAACAATCTCTCCCTTTTTGGCAACTTGTGATGAAAACACTGAATTGTTTCTAAGAACATCTCATGATAAGTTAGACATCACTGTAAGTAATCAAGAACCATGAAACAGACAAATATCTCATGCAAAGAAATAATCAGAAAAACTATTGTGAATCACATAACAACATACTGTCACAAGAGATATGACTGATCAAAGTACTAAGTGAAGTTTCACTAGTACACTCAAACTCAGCTGCAAAACAAATGAAAATATATGTCAAACACTGCTGCATTCAAAATCATCTGCAACATCCATCCAATTTACTGAAGCATATTGACATCCCTTGACACAAATCAGCAAACCATTCAAGTGCACACAACACATGAAAGATAGTGCATTCTCCCTCTTACTTCTTACTTATTCCTTTGAGAAACAAGTAACACAAAAACACAATTAGTAAGCAGAGAGAATCATGAGTCAAAAGAAAAAAATAAGAGGATAGAGATAGAAAGGATAGACAGTAAATTAAAAATAGTTCAAAAGAAAGCAGCAAATAGTCTATTGCTATCCAGAGTTCGCTTCTCTTCTCCTTGATCTTCTCCCCCTTGATTTCAGCACAAGTGGCCAAAATCTAACCAAGTCGCGGAGATTTTCTGACTAGTGGGGAGGTAGAGCTGCTAGGGCGCTTGATAGATTTGCGAGCCACATGTTAACCCTATGCCTAGGAATGGATGTAGGTTGATCAGATGGAATTGGCTCTGGTTGAGCTGCAACTAGTGTTGTCTGTGCAGAAGGGACTGGTGCTGGTGGTGCCTCAGTAGTATCCGAGGAACTTTCAGTAACTTCAGCAACAACTCTACGTATCTCCCTCTCAATTCTTTCTGTGCTAGTTTTAGTGGTCTTACCAGGCTATTTGGAAGAGGGAATTGGAGACTCAGTTACTCGAAGAGGGGGTGATGGAGGTGATGGTGGATGAGATTCTTCTTCAGCTGCTGCAGGGACAAGAATATCCAAGGATTCTTTCTCAGTAAGTGGTGAGGTCTGTTTCATTCCAGAATCTGTTTTTGTTGGTACATCTGAATCAGATTCATCTTGCAAAGTGGGAGCTGTTGTGTCTGATTTCTGCTTCTTTTGATCAGATGATTTCTTCACCACTTTAAGTTTCTTCCTTCCCTTCCTGTTATATCACTTGACAGAAGCCTTGATTGATTTTGCTTTTGACTTTTGTGCTATTTTTTTGTTTTTCTTAACATCAGGTTGTGCAGCAGGACTTGATTGAACTGGAGCCTTTTCCTCAGGTTGTGATTCAGTGTCTTCTAGTATTTCATCAGTTGGTTTTGCTAAAATCACAGGTTTAGGCTCCATGGAGTGTTGTGCTATGGACCGAGACTGTCCTAGAAACTGAGCTTCCAACACAGATTACTTGTGTTTAATGTGTTTCAAATCCTGTAGAATATCTGTCAAAGCAGAATTGATCAATTCAAGTTTTTCTTCAACAATTTTCAATTGATTTTTTCTGAGTCATGTTGGTTTAGGTTCAGGTGTAGGCATATCAGTTTGATCATGCAATCTTTAAAGGAATCCCTTGGTAATAGAGTCAGACAAAATTTTAGTCTTTTCACTAAAGCTCACAAGAATGTTGTTTTGAGCAAGTATACCTTGAATCAAACAGGGGAACACAAGTAGATAGTAATCAGAATGATAGGAACCAATTTGTACAATTGTTCTGTGGGATAACAATTCAAAGTTTACTGGTCTATTAGTTCCTAAACAGAATAGAAGTTTCATTCTGTCTTCTCGAATTTGATTTTAATAGGAAGAAGGAAGCCAATTAAACTGGGCTATCTTGTGTAACACTCGGTATTTTTTCTTAAGATATTTCTGGTCAAGACCATCTCTGGGTTTCCATTCGATATCTGTTCGACTAGTCACTTCCTTAACTAATTCTGTCATGTTATATTCTTCGTCTATAGAATGCGTGCTGCCTATTGGAATGTCCAGAAAAGAGTTTATGACATTGGGAGAGAATTTCACAAACTTACTCCGACAGTAAACTTTATGATAATGAAAACTCTTAGGATCATCAATGGCACTTGAAATATTAGCATAGAATTCCTGAATCAAAGTTTTTACAGGAGGAAGAAAGTTTGATATCGTTCGAGTCTAGTAATTAGACTCAATTAACTCATTGAGACCATATGTGTTGAAGTCCAAGAGTTTCACTGGCCTTTCTAACTATAGCTTTCTCTGTGAAGTAATCTTGTCAAACTTCTGTTTGACTGCAGCAGTGAGAAATTTGTTGTCTTTTAGCTTGACTTTGTCGTTGATCTTCTTCACTGGTACTCGTTCGTCCTTACTGATGGCTAGATCGACTGCACTGGTTGCATGTTGGTGTTGCGTAGGAGATGACTGACTGCTGTCACTACTGTTATGACTGGAGCCATTTGAAGAAGAAGCACTGACTGTCAAGTTTGAGGTTGCCATAGCTAGGGTTTCCAAACTGTAGAAGGTTTTTCAGAACAGAAACAGAGAGCCAAGATGCGGGACAGGGAAGCAACTGTGGATGAGGGATTATATGAACAGGAGAAGCCCAGAAACTGTTTGTTACATATACTAGGCCGATTTTTAAGGAATTTCTGATTTTCATCAAGAATTAATTAATGACTTTCCTTTCCAAAAAAAAATTGTTTAATAACTCCTTTCAAACACATCAATTCAGATTTGATTTAAATTCAAATACGGAATACTAATAAAATTAGGATTCCCGCCATTGAGACTTCTTCCCCTTAATTCAATGATGCTGACATGGCAATATTTGACACATGGACACATAAGTGACTTATATTTAGAATAGGCACTTAGGTCATTGTTATGAAAAATGTAGCAGAACATAGTTAACAATGTCATAACAGTAATATCTGGATTATCATATTTCTCATTCTAAGAAAGCATATTTTTAGAGCTGAGTAATTCACACATTAAAGCTTATTTTGAATCTATTGAATGGACAACTTGAGCATGCTTCTTACACACAAAAAAGTTGATTTCAATATAAACTTAACTAGATTAATACAGTAGCTTTCACACAATATAGAGGTAGCCCTTTTCATATGAGTGGGTGACCTCAACATATTTCCTAGATACCCTGAGGTTACTCTCAATAATGGCTTTCACACATCATTTATTGGTAGCCCTCATTGTATTTTTCATTTTAACTTAGTATCCATTACAAATTTTATACCATAACTCAAACATGCCAATTTAGAAGGAAACTTATGATAATACAGATATGAATAACATAACAGTATTAAACACATATATGAGTATTTCTGTATTTTTAAGTACATTTGAGGCAGAGGCCAATACAATATATAGGCATCAAATTCTAATCAGATAATCTCTAAACCTAATTTGATAAAATATAAATTTAAAAAATAGATAAGCTTAAATACACTAACAAATAATATCTACAATAAATAAAGCATGCTTATCTTAGTAATTCAAATATTTTAAATCTTGCAACACTCCCCCTCAAGCTGGCTTAAAGATGTCTAATAATCCTAGCTTGCTAACTATAGATTCAAAACTTTGTCTAGATAAACCTTTCATGAAGATATCAGCTAACTGGTCTCTTGACTGAATATATGGCATACAAATAACATTGCTCTCTAACTTCTCCTTAATGAAATGTCTATCAATCTCAATATGTTTTGTTCTATCATGCTGCATAGGATTATTTGCTATGCTTATTGCTGCCTTGCTATCACAAAACAACTTCATTGGACCTTTAGTTGTTACCCTTAATTCCTCCAGTAATCGTTTCAACCATAAGAGTTCACACATCCCTTGAGCAATTTCTCGATATTCTGCTTCAGCACTACTTCGAGCCACCACTGATTGCTTTTTACTTTGCCATGTTACCAAGTTTCCTCCAACAAATGTACAAATGCCTGAGGTTGACCTTCTATCACTAGCCAAACCTGCCCAATCAGCATCTGTGAATGCCTCAACTTCTATTGCTTCATTTTTCTTAAACAGCAATCCTTTCCCTGGAGTTCGTTTTAAGTATCTCAAAATTCTGTGGACAGCTTCCAAATGCTCTTCTTTTAGTGAGTGCATAAATTGGCTCACTACGCTTATCGAGAAAGCTATATCAGGTCTTGTGTGAGACAAATAGATGAGCTTTCCAACTAATTTCTGATATCTCTCCCTGTCCATAGATTTTCCTGCCTCTAATAGTCCAATTTTATGGTTAAAATCAATAGAAACATCAACAGGTTTACATCCAAGCATTCCAACTTCCTTCAGCAAATCAATCGTATACTTCCTTTGTGAAACAACTATCCCTTTGCTAGATTGAGCTATTTCCATGCCTAGAAAGTACTGTAAAGGTCCAAGGTCTTTTATTTCAAATTCTTTTGCTAATACGCCTTTAAGTCTTTGAATCTCAGCTTCATCATCTCCGGTTAAAATGATGTCATCTACATACACAATCAATATGGTAACTCCCCCTCCAGATGAATGCTTAAAGAACATAGTATGGTCAGCCTGACTTTGCGAATAGCCTGCACAATGAATTGACTTACAAAATCTGTCAAACCATGCTCGTGGTGACTGTTTTAGCCCATATAATGATCTCTACAGTTCGCACACATTTTCCTTTCCGAATGCTTCTTCAAAACCAGGTGGTATTTGCATATACACCTCTTCTTCTAGTTCTCCATTAAGGAAGGCATTTTTTACATCCAATTGGTGAAGTGACCAGTTTTTGTTTGCTGCAAGTGAGAGAATAATTCTAACTGTATTCATCTTAGCAACCGGAGCAAAAGTCTCTAGGTAATCAATCCCGTATGCTTGGGTGTACCCCTTCGCAACCAACCTTGCCTTGTATCTTTCAACAGTGCCATTAGCTCTATGTTTAACCGTAAAAACCCATTTACAACCAACAGGTACTTTTCCCTTTGGCAACTCTATCAAATTCTAGGTTTTGTTTTTCTGCAGTGCCCTCATTTCTTCCAAAATAGCAACCTTCCAAACAGGTATAGTCAATGCTTCCTGCACAGATTTAGGTATTTCTATGCTAGAAATATTAGAGAGAAATGCCTTATAGGATTGTGAGACACAATGGTAGGATACAAACTTAGAGAGTGGATGAAGTGTACAAGAACGAGTCCCTTTTCGAAGAGCTATTGGTAAGTCAAGATCATTTTGAGATGAAGGGTTAGAATTACCTTGAGATATTGGATATTGTGGACTTGGGGTAGGTTCTGTTGTTGGTGCTTGTTCTTGGACCTGTCCTATCGCTTTTTGATGTTGTTGCCTTCTAGAGTAGACACAGAACCTGGGTTGTTGATGAGTCTCAGTTATTGGACATATTTTTGTCAATGGCATGTGTGTTATTCCTGGTTTTGTGATTAAATTAGGCTCAACTGCTATTGGAAAAGTTGGTTGCCAAAACTGATCTTCTCCTAAACTCTCCCCTTGAAGTGAAGTTTTGGGATAAAAAGATTGTCTTTCAAAGAAAGTGACATCAAAACTCACATAAATGCGCTTAGTGACAGGATCATAACACTTATATCCTTTTTGAGTAGGGGAATAACCTAGAAAAATACACTTGACTGCCCTAGGATCTAACTTGCCTCTTAGGTGGGAATGAACGTGAACAAGGGCTACACATCCAAAAACTCTAAGAAGTATAGACGAAAATAATTTTGAATGAGGATAAATTTTAGTAAATGTGTGGAGAGGTGTTTGGAAGCCAAGTATTCTTGTAGGCATTTGGTTAATTAAGAAGGAGGCAGTGAGAATAGCTTCTCCCCAATAATGCTTAGGAACATTGTTTGTGAAAGTGCCCTAGCTACCTCAAGTAAGTGTCGGTTTTTTCTCTCTGCAATCCCATTTTGTTGCGGGGTATCAACACATGAGGATTAATGGATTATCCCATTTTGTAAAAGAAATTTTCCCAATAGTGATGAAAAATACTCTTTCCCATTATCAGTTCTTAAAATATTGATATTGACCCCAAATTGTGTTTTAACCATGAAATAAAATTGTTGAAAAATAGAAGCGGCTTCAGATTTTTCTTTTAAAAGATAAACCCAACATAATCTGGTGTGGTCATCAATAAAAGTAATAAACCAACGTGTATTTGAAAGATTAGAGACACGGATAGGCCCCCAAATATCGCTATGAACATAAGTAAAAGGTGCAGTTTTTTGTAGGGCTGAATATGGAAGGGAGATCTTTGATGTTTAGATAGTTCACAAACTTCACACTAAAATTGAATGGGATTATTATTCTTAAACAGTGAAGGAAACAACTTTTGCAAATACGAAAAACTAGGATGTCCTAAACGAAAATGTCATAACATAATTTCATCTGACATAGAAGGAGTTTTATTCACCACTTTGGCTTGTCCCTCTAGAAGCACATCATCTTCAAAGTAGTACAGTCCATTCACTTCTCTAGCACTGCCAATCTTCCTCCCCGAATCCATATCCTGGAATTCACAATAAGTTGGAAAGAATTTAGCTATGCAATGATGACTTTTAGTAAATTGACTTATGGAAAACAAATTACAAGATAAATTAGGGACATGAAGAACAGATGTTAAGGTTAATTCTTTGGAAAGAGGAATTGACCCTATTCCTGCAATGGAAGATAGTGATCCATCTGCAATACGAACTTTTTGAATGCCAGAATTAGGAATATATGAGAAAAATAATCTTGAGTCACTAGTCATATGATCCGACACTCCTAAATCAATTATCCAAGGAGTTTTACTAACTTTAGAATTTAGGGTAATGATGAAATTACCTTGCTGGGCTATGGCACAAGAATAAGAAAGAGTTGAAATTTTTGAAGATTGAGTAAGAAACCTGTTGAGCACCTCAAGTTGTTCCTTGGTAAATATTTGAGGGTTTATGTCACTGGATTCAGCAGGTTTTTCACCATTGTTTTGTTCAACCTGAAAGGCTTTATTGGAATTGAAACCTTTATCAACACCTCCAAAATTTCTAGAGTTGTGATTAGCAGGTTTCCCATGAAGTTTCCAACATGTTTCTCGAGTGTGTCATGGCTTATTACAATGGTCACACCATATTTGAGTGCTACGATCGTCTCCTTTCCTGTTTGTACGTTGTTGTGCTCCTCCAATCATGGCTTTCGTAGGTACTTCAGTCAACAAGGCTGAGGCATTCAACGTATTATTCATATGAGATCCACCCATCATCACATTCTTCCTTATTTCTTCCCTCTGGATATAAGAAAACAATTCTCTTAATGATGGAAGAGGTTCTTTTCCAAGCACTCTCCCCCTGGCTTCCTTCAATTCAGAATTAAGTCTAGTAAGGAACTCATAAACACGCTCATTCTCTAAAAATTTTGCATAGCGAGCACTGTCTCTAGGCCACTCCCATTCAACCTCACAATATTGGTCTATTTCCTACCATAGACCCTTCATGCGATTGCAATAGTTGGTAACATCACCATCCCCCTGCATATCGTCCTTAAGTTGAGTTTTGATCTAAAAAATTTGAGCTGCATTGCCTTTATAAGAATAGGTTTCAGCCACAGCATCCCATATCTTCTTGGCAGTAGAGAGGAAGAGATAGGTCTGACCAATAACAGGCTCCATTAAGTTGATTAACCAAGGCATTAGCATGGCGTTCTCCGTTTCCCAAGTGAAAAAGGCCGATTGATTTTTTTTTTCTATAGGTTTTTCTATACTTTCAGTCAAGTAGCCAATTTTTTCCCGCCCAGTGATAAACATCTTTACGGATTGAGACCATTGAAGATAGTTCAATCCGTTCAGTTTATGAGTGGTGATTTGCAGGGAAGGATTATCATGGACAGAAGTCTGTTCTCCTAGCTGATTTGTTGTAGAACTAGAACCAGAACCAGATGCAGAACCAGATTTGACGTCACCAGATGAAGACATCTTATAAAAAAAATATATACTACTAAGAAATAAACCTAAAAGCCAAAACTGGCTCTGATACCCTAAACACAAATATTAGTATTTGAATTTCTGTATTTTTCAGTACATTTGAGGCAGAGGCCAATACAATATATAGGCATCAGATTCTAATCAGATAATCATCAAATTCTAATGTGATAATCTCTAAACCTAATCTGATAAAATATAAATTTAAAAAATAGATAAGCTTGAATACACTAACAAATAATATCTACAATAAACAAAGCATGCTTATCTTAGTAATTCAAATATTTTAAATCTTGCAACAAGTATACTGTGTTCACGCATATAACTGACAAATACCTAAGGCTTTTCTTAAATTTTCAAACCTTGCTGTGTCCAATGCCTTAGTGAACAAGTCAGCTAATTGTTTACCAGTGGAGATGTGCTCAATGTGTATCACTTTAGATTCTACAAGTTCCCTAATAAAATAGTATCTAATATCAATGTGTTTTGTTCTAAAATACTGAACAGGATTTTTGAAAATATTTATAGCACTAGTATTATCAGAAAACACAGTTATAGGCTTTTGTTCAATACCATAATCACTCAACATTTGTTTCATCCACAATAGTTGCGTATAACAACTCCTTGCTGCTATGTATTCGACTTCTGCTGTAGATAAAGGAATTAAATTATGCTTCTTGTTGTGCCATGATACCAAGTTAGTACCAAGATAAAAACAACCCATTTTAGTTATATGAGTTATATTTGTTTCGTTACCAATATTTATACCACTTCTCATAAATGGGTTCAAGCATCCAATATGCCTATCACTATATGTCTACAACAAATCAAGGTTCCTAACTAGACTTGTGTCGGTAAGGAAGAACCATACGACGTCTAGGAAGGATCTAAGCATTTGATGTGCCAATAATTGTCTACAATGGATCAAGACCTCCACCTTACGAGTGGTGTCAAGATTGATTAAGAAATTAAATATAAATCATATTGAATAAACATCATAAGATTAAGATTATTAAGCACATATTAAGGGTTAAAGAATCCTTATTCTCATATCAAGGGTTTTACCCTTTCACCTTAGCAAAAGAGAAATTAGAAGAACATTAGAATAGAAAGAAAATAAAATGCAAGAAAAAGGAAATTCATTAATAACATAAAAACACAATACAAGATCCTAGCCAAAGCCAAAATGTTCCAGCCAAGGCCAAGATGCCCTAATGGGTCACAAGGCACCTATATTTATAGATACATCCAGGGGCAAACTTGTCAAATTACAAGGGCATAATTGTCAAATATTAGTTGTAAATATCTTTGACAATTGGGATCATTAGGCACCAACTTTGACCATCAATTTTGACATTGAAATGTTGAGAATTTTAATCACATGTCTTCATGAAAGTTGTAGATATTTCTCTGAGATTTCTAGAACATATTGATTTGCACAATTTGGATACGTATTTTGAGAGATACAGTCCAAATACTGAGGCCTGGTCAGACTGGGCCGAGACTGTAGATGGGTTCACTTCAAGCCCAATTTTGGTCTACTAAGAGCCCGAAATTTGATGATTCTTGTGAAATGCAATCTTATAGACAATTGAATCAGCTTTCCAAAAAATTAAGAATTGCACCATTCTGATCTATAAATAGAGAGTTATGCCTATTTTACCGAAGCTATAACAAAACCAAAATTAAAAGGAAGTTAATTCCAAAGATGCAAAGACTACAAATATGCTTAAGTTGAGGAATTTAATGACACTATTAATGTAATATGATGAACTAAACTCTTATTAAACGTACATATTTAAGTGTTCATCACACCACCCAACTAGCTTATTGCTAGTCCCTAGCAATTAAAGCGTTATTATTTAGAAGTGATTTATAGAATTTTACATCCAAGGTGGTCATTATTGCACTCTCCTTGATTTTATCCAAATAAACAAACTCTCAACCAATTATTATTATTATTTTTTTATGACTCATGTACCCTTCGGTCAAGATATCTATAAACCTTCTTTTTGTGCTCAGTCAACACATGACTATGGGGCTTATTAGAAAGAAGTCATATCGGTTCTAATATTTGTTAAAGCTAACAACCTTAGTGATGAACACTTAAATATGCATGTTTAAAAAGAGTTTAGTTCATCATATTGCATTAATAGTGTCATTAAATTCCTCAACTTAAGCATATTTGTAGCATTTGCATCTTTGGAATTAATTTCTCTTAATTTTGGTTTTGTTACAGGTTCGGTAAAATGGGCATAACTCTCTATTTATAGATCAGAATGGTGCAATTCTTAATGTTTTGGAAAGCTGATTCAATTGTCTACAAGATTGCATTCCAAGAATCATCAAATTCGGGCTCTTAGTGGACCAAAATTGGGCTTGAAGTGAACCCATCTATAGTCTCGGCCCAGTCTGACCAGGCCTCAGTATTTGGGGACCGATCCTCTCAAAATACGCCATCCAAATTGTGCAAGAATCAATATGCTTCTAGAAAGATGAGGAAATATCTACAACTTTCATGAGACAATGTGATTAAAATTCACAACATTTTGATGTCAAAATTGATGGTCAAAGTTGGTGCCTAATGATCCCAATTGTCAAAGATATTACAACTAATATTTGACAATTATGCCCTTGTAATTTGACAAGTTTGCCCCTGGATGTATCTATAAATAGAGGTGCCTTGTGACCCATTAGGGCATCTTGCCTTGGCTGGAACATTTTGGCTTTGGCTAGGATCTTGTATTGTGTTTTGTGTGTTTATGTTATTAATGAATTTCCTTTTTCTTGCAATTTATTTTCTTTTTATTATAATGTTCTTCTAATTTCTCTTTTGCTAAGGTGAAAGGGTGAAACCCTTGATATGAGAATAAGGATTCTCTAACCCTTAATATGTGCTTAATAATCTTAATATTATAATGTTTATTCAATATGATTTATATTTAATTTCTTAATCAATCTTGACACCACTCGTAAAGTGGAGGTCTTGCATCCATCTGTAGGACCAATCCCTTGGCCACCAAATCAAATGCTTGGATCCTATTCTTAGATGATGTAGGTTCCCCTTACCGACACGGAATCTAGTTAGGAACTTATTGTGTAGACATATGATGATTGGCACATTAGAGTTGAACCCATTTACAAGAAGTGGTATAAATGTTCGTAAGAAACAATATAATTCATATAACTAAAATGGCTAATATCCTTATTCGAAAATATCAAGGGCGGATCCCCTAACCTTAGCCTTCATTGTTATTGTGTTAATTCCTCTTGTATTTTAATTATTCTATTTGTTTATGAACTTTTTATTTTATTTACTATGGTAGGTTCTACCACCTTATGAAATTGTTCTTTAATTTACTATGGTTGGTTATACCACCTATTTCAATGGATGGTTTTACCTCCTCTTGCTTTTTGTTTTATATTTGAATGGTCGGTAATACCGCCTACCATCTTACATATTTATTGATATTATCTTGTCATTCCTTTGAATCATCCATATCATATTTGTTTAGCTTATAATTTGTAACGCTTAAATTCCCTTCCTCGGGGATCGACCCCGGTCTCACCGGGTTTTATTACTTCGACACTCCTATACTTGGGAGACAATCCATTTTCGGATGTGGCACTTAGGTTAAGGGGCAATTTTATCATTTGATATATATATATTTTCTCCCATTTTATTTTTTGAACGAATGCATCTTTAACCCATGTAGCGAGCCTTAGGCTAATGACTCCCAGACCAGTTGGCCTTAGGGCATTAGGTGTTAAGACACCCCTACGAGCTTAACGACTCAGGTTGCCGATGCTTTATTTTTGCTTAGAAACTTGTTGATAGTGCAATGTTCAATCCCATTAAGCTTTCTCCTTAATCCATGTAGCGAGCTTTGGGCCAATAGCTCCCAAACCAGTTAGTCATAGGGTATTAGGTGTTGAGGCACCCCTCGGGCTTAATTGCTCGAATTAAGGAGGCTACGAGACCAAACTTATCCACAATTGCTCTCTTTTTTTTTCACTTTTTTTTCTTTTAACTTTCCCCTTCCTTTGCGTTGTTATCCTAAACAAAACAAAAGAACTCAATATTACAACATTTCATTTTGCCACCCACAATCATGCGTCAAGGTATGTGTGTGTGTGTGAAGAAAGGTTCATGAATACTTGCTTAATGAGTACATAAGCACACAATTTTTTTTTTAAAAATGATAAGGTTGTGAGAGTTCATAGATTTGAATAATTCAAAGTGAAATGAATAAGACCTCCTTGTATAAAATTCAAAAATCAAGTCTAAATAATATCAAGTTAGCTAAAAGAGTTCACCAAGATCAAAATTAAAATGACAAATTGCGTTAGAATGGGTTTCAAGAGTTCAAAAGGCCCTCCCTACTCTGCCATTCCTGAACCAGACTGGCGTCTCAAGAGGATTTGAAATCTTACACCGCACTCTGAATATAATTACTAACTCGCTTATTTTTTTTTTTTTTTTTTGCAAGAAAAAATAAAATTTCAAGACACACTTATGTCTACTATCCTTCCCCCCAACCAAATGAAACATTGTCCTTAATGTTTAAATGTAGAGAGATAAAGTATAGGAGACATTACCTGAAGCTTCTGTTATTCAAGAGAGATGACCTGAAAGACTCATAAAATAACATGCTAAAAGTAAAATAAAATAAAATAAAGGACAAGAAGAAAAAATTACAAACGGAGATTCAAATCCAATTTGCACTTTTTGTTTTGCCCTCCTGCCTAATTAATTTGAGTACTAGCTGGGTCAGGTTCATACTCAACTTCTTATAATTTGTCAAGTAACTCACCAACAGAAGTGGCAGAAACAAGGATCTTTCTCGCTGAATGAGGGATAAAATTTTGTTCCACAGCTGCATCAACAAAACTTATCAAAGGATCAAAGAAATTTTTAATATTCAACAAACCTATGGGTTTTTATGGAGATTTAGTTGGGCCCAAGAGGCAATTTGAAAAATTTCTTCAAGAGTGCCAAAGCCACCTGGTAAAGCAATAAATGCATCTGAATTTATGAGCATATGTGCCATGCGTTCATGCATAGAGGAGACCTGTAACTCCTTCCCAACCGTTTTTCCAACAATACTTTCTACAGCCAAAGCTTTAGGAATAACTCCTAAAACTTGAGTACCCCCTACATTTGCAGCTGTTGACACACAACCCATTAACCCGAGGCTACCTCCCCCATAAACAATCATGTAATCTTTCTTTCAGCCATTAGGCCTACCAAGATAATTCGCTAGTTCTACGAATCTTCACTTTTACCTGGTCGAGATCCCAGAATACACATATCCTTTGGATTCGATCGTTTTGAAGTTCCTCATGTCTATGTGAACTCTCTCTATTTGTGAAGAAGAGAACAAGACATGTGGTATTTATGATTGCAAAAGGTATGTTAATGAATGATATCTATCTAGGTAGCTCGGTTTTTTGTTGAAAAAGTTGACAATAATGCATAAAAATTCAAAAGATGATGAAATAAGACACCATAAGTCAAACAAAAGATACAAATTCAAAAATGACAGCTATGAGGTATTAAATTCAAAAATGATGGCACGCATGCATATGTACAGGTAGTTGTGACTGTGGCTTACATCTTCCTCTGGTTTTACGTCCAGAAACGGCTTAAACACCTTCTATGAGTTGGGGATATGCTTCCCATCCCGTTTTCTTATAAACTGGCAAACAGGGTCGTTTTGAGTCAGATTCCCAAGACTATAGCGTTCCTGCTCATCTCGGAATTGTGTCCACAATTGAAAATTTTCACGTTGCACAAGTCCATAAGAATGCGTCTCAAAAGTCGTTCGGATATCATCCAAAGACTCCTTCTCCGATCCATTCTTGATGAACTGTAGTTTATCCTCTCGCTTGTAACAAATATCCGCACGCAGCGGCAACGCTGGTTACAAGTCCATCTTGCACATCTGGGACAAACTTGTAACCTTTTCGCTCTTCGCTTTTTGGCATAAGAGCTTTTTCCAAACCTGGCATATGGGAAACAAGATTATCTGAAAACTCACAAGAGAATCGAACCTTGGCTTCAATTAACCATCTTAAATCAGCAGGAATACCCTTACGCATCAACAACCTTAGTCTTTCTGCACGAGCTTTATAAATTTTAAGCAAATCATTTTGAGGAAGAGAAGGAAAATGTTTGTGCAATTTTGAGAGAATGGTATCCATTTGAAGAAAATGAGAGAGAAGAGAATGGAAGCAAGGTGAGCAACAGTTTTTAGGGAACTGAAAAACCGACTTTAAAAGCCACGGAGTACCGTATCCGCCACTTGACCGGGAAATAAAATAAAAACACAACTAAAATAAACGCACACAAAATAAAATAAAAACAAACTAGAAATGATAGCAAAAATCAAGAATAAAAATAAAAATGAAAATATGGCATAGATGGATAAAATTTGATCAATCATTATAAAGAAATGCAAAAAGAGGGATCTCTTCGAAAGTGATTTACCACGGTTAAAAATATGCCATTGAGGTGGTACCTTTCTTTTTCCTTTATTTGTGAGAATGAAAGAGATTACCACTATCTGAGTTTGTTTGTCCTTAAAGCATGCATTATTGAGTGTGGATGTCTCTTCCTGCTTTTGTTCAAAACATGGCTCCCAACTCTTAATCTCTTTCACCTGTACAAAATCAAGTAATGAAAATTCTTTAGAAGCAATAGGCACTAGTTGCATATGTACTTCAAATGAACTAGTTAACCCAATTTCTGAAGGACTTGAAAAATTCTCATTTTGGATATAGTCTTCCACGTTAATCTTATTAGCTTCCTCACATTCATCATTCTTGAAAAATTCATTATTGTCAAAATTTTGGTTGTGTTCCTTTGCATGATGACATGAGGGCATAAATGAGGGTTCGATCTCTTCCTTGTTAGGTGTAGGTTTATTAACCTCTTCCTTACCCTTTAAGATTGATTCATCATCTTTCTCATAAAGGTTAAGAATATGTTCAACCTTACCATCGTGAAGAGTACTTACTGAATCTTCATCTAGATGTTGGCCACTTGGATTACTCACATGTGGATTGATGGAGTTTGGCTCTAGTTGAGATGGAAACTCACCTTTCTCATGAGGACTAAGTGCAAATGCAAACTTTTCAAGGGCATCATTCAAGTTTGCCATAGTATAAGCAATTTGACTATTAAAAGCCTCTTGCTTTGTAATGAATGAATTTAATGTTTCTTCAAGATCCTCATAAAATGCATGATCATGAAAATTTTGATATGGCTGAAAGGGAGGTTGGTAAGATTGTACATGATTATCATTCCCCCAATCAAAATTCAAGTGGCTTTTCCATCCAACATTTTGTGAGTAAGAATTAGGATTTGACCTTTGGAAAGTGTTTAACACATTGGTTTAGTCATGGAGACCTTTCCTAAAGGTAGGCATAATTGGGCAATCATCCGTAGAATGATCACTAGTATTACAAGTGTGACAAACAATTTCTTGCATAGACCACATTTCTAAATCCTCGACTTTTCTAGCTAGGGATGTAAATTTAGCATGAAGATCATGATTCTTCCTAAAGTTATAAATGCCTCTACTAGATGTTCTTGGCACCTCATAGGTGTCAACATTATTCCAATTTTGGGCATTTTTTGCTAGTAAGTCTAGGAAATCCATGGCTTCATCTGGGTATTTATCTTCAAATTGTCCATCACACAATAATTCTACCATTTGCCTAGCTTGATGTGTAAGACCTTCATAGAAAATTAAAACTAGTTCCCATGTTTCCAAACCATGATGAGGACAAGTATTAAGTAATGCTTTATACCTATCCCAACATTGGTAAAGGTCTCTCCTTGTTTTTGAGTGAAATTGATGATTTGATTTTTGAGAGAATTTGTTCTATAGGGAGGAAAGAATTCTTTAAGAAATTGTTGTTGCATTTCATCCCATGAGCTAATAGATCTTGACCTAAGATTTTGTAGCCATGTCTTAGCTTTATCTTTTAGAGAAAAAGGAAAAAGCTTTAATC
>SNVD02006484.1:0-25191 GCA_013180625.2 Boswellia sacra
CCATCTACACTGCAGCAACCAACTGTAGTTTTGTCGATGATGCGCGCGACGCATGCGCAAACGGGTAGACGAGGTAACGCGCGTTTAATTTGAAAAGCAGCTTCGACACAGAGACTAGGTCTCTTCAACTTGGGTTGTGGTGTCAGCGATGCTAGTCTTCGAATGGATAAGAGAACAACTTTGGTTTGATTCACTCTGAGTTTCGAGACCGATCTAGAAGCTAGAAAAGTTCTTTCATAAGACACCAAGATGGACAGTTTGCCGACGCGCGCAGGCTGAGCCTGAGTCCTCAACAGGGGCTCCAGAACCCGCTTACTCCGTGACTTGGAGGTTTTAGCGAGAAAATGTCCACTAACAGCAACACCCTCGATGGCTGCCGATCTCGTTATGAAGCCTCCAAATCATCAAGATGTTCCTCAGCCGTCGAGTCACCATTTCTCCGGCGGCCGCTGACAAGTGGTGAGTACTATGCGGCACCAACGGCAGCTGAAGTGCGTGGTTCGCACAAGAGCCTAGCGTTGGTGCGAGAAGTAGGAGGGCGACAAGAGCCGACTACTGATGAGCGATTTATTCAACTGGAGTCGCCTCGGACTCGATCATCCTCAATATATTAATCTGGCTCTAGTCGGACGCCGATTGATTCTCCGGCGCTGCTCATCGGCGCGCCAGAGTAATCAAAGAACATCTCGCTGGCGCGCTCTCGCGAACTCCAGCAGTGCGCGTGTTTTTCATTAGATCATTTTGTGTGTGTCTGCCGACGGCGTCGTTATCTTCAACTGCCACGTCGTTACATTGGCTCGCCGAACGGCGGCTTCTCTTATAAATATATTTATATTGCCCCCGGAAGTCACGTAACGCGACGGTGGTGCCCGAGAGAGGACAAGTTTAGTGCTTGCCGCTCGAAGACTCGCTTCTGGGGCGCCTCAGTCTCCGACTGGCTCGTTTCGAGGGGCGCGACAGGCGGACGGCATCCATCATCGTGCCGGCATAAATAATACATTAATAATTGGCTAGCTCCCTTGCGTCTGCCCGCACCTGAGGGTTTGCCGTCCATGTGCCAGTTTGAGGCTCGCTGATGGCCGCCGGGCCGACCGGCGTGCGGCTTCCGGTCGAGGGAGAGAGAGAGAGACAGCGGCAATCACAACTGGAACACAAGATCGATTATCATGCAGCCTGTGTGGGTCGGTGAGCGAGCGGTGGGCGCGAGATTCGTCGGCAACGTCGCCATGGCCAGCGACAAAGCTGCCGCCAATTTCAAGCCCCACTGAATCTCTGGGCGCCAATTATAAGCTGGCTTCTGGTCAGCGTCGACGCGGACGCGATGATTGGTTTTTGGACGGCGTTCGTTGTTGCCGACGGGGTTGGCGCCGCCAACAACAATCAAGCCAAAAAGATGGCACATTCGAGTTCAGCACCAGAAGAGAGGTTTGCCTGGGCTCCGACCCCGCCATCGGGATGGCCGCGCTACTCTGGTTGGTGTCCAATCTAATTTCAGCCGGCCACTCATGAGATCCACAAAGCTCCCACAACTCCGCGCCGCCTTGAATGTGCTCAAACTCAGGCCGCAAACTCGCCACTCTTGTACGTTGATTGGGTCACATACAAAGCAGCGTCTCGGGCGCGATTGAGCGTTAACTCAATAAATGACGCCACACTGGCGAACCGCCTCACGCAGTAAAGGCGCGCCTCAACAATCAAGCGCAAGTGGGCAGATGCAATTTTGTCGCCTTGCTTCCGGGCGTGCGCACACGCCCAAATCAACAATCTGGTCCGCTCAACGCCTCGAAGTCGGGGCGGAAGCAAAACAACGGCGACTACTCACACCTAAAGCCCTGCCTGTTCCTCTCACAGTCTTCGATGAACTGAGAGAGGACCAGGCAGTCTCCAATGGGTATAATCAGGTTGGCTCGCCGATGAGAGCGCTGGCGTCACTGGCGCGCCTTCCGGTGCCGAGTGTGTTTGAAATATGATCGAGTTGCGTGTCGAGCCGCACGTGTTTTCGACAGAACACTAGCGCGCATCGCCTCGGAATGCAAATCAGCTGGATGTGCTAATTATCGGGAAGCGTGTGTGCAAACTGGGGGATGGAAATTTTGCGTGCATCAATGGTGCTGATTGATTATTCGCCCAACACAACACTGACCCTCGCATAGCTCTCATACTGCTCACCGCCGCCATCTCAACCAGTTCGGCCCATCAGCAGGCCGAACCTTCGAGTGCTCCCGTTCCAGCGGCCTCACTTCCGGTCGGGAAGCCGAGCTCGCCGCCGGGTTGGAGCTTGGCCGAGGACAGCTGGAATTTGTGGTGGTCTTATTCAGGTGAGTGAAGTGCCCTCGCACACCTGACTTTGGGATGTCTCAATCTCGTGCACCCACAACAGACTAACTGATTGGAATCTATCCCTCTATAACGAGACCAGGAGTTTCCGGTGAGTTCGGGGCGAACCACAATTGGCGAGCCGAGCACTGTAACCATTCCGATCGATTGACTGATTGACACATCTCACTCACGGTCAACCCCATTGCCGCACTCGCTCGCCTGTGCGCCAAGGTCCAGCCTATTGGGGCCTATTGAATCCCGACTGGTCGATCTGCGACAAAGGCCGACGCCAGTCGCCAGTCAACATCGAGACGCGCTCGCTCGTGTACGACCCGCGACTGGAGCCGCTGCGCGTGAACGATAACAATCTTGTAAGTGTGTCTGGGGCGGATGTTGGCGACATCAAAAAAGCGCCACAAACAGGCAACTAATTGTAAAACCAACACCAAAACAAACCATCGTAGCCATTGGCGGGCATATTATACAACGACGGCCACGCCATTGTGTTCAATGGCTCGGTTGCGCTCGGCCGCGCGGCTGTCGAAGCTCCGCCGCCGCCGCCGACACTTCGAGCGGAACTGGCCGACACCAAGCAGAATATGTCCCGGCGCAGTGCTGATTTAGCTCAACAAGATAACAGTGGGGGCGCGTCGCAGGCGGCAAGCGATAACAATACTTTCACGCTCGATGATTTAGGTGTTGGTGCAGCCACAGACGAACAGCAGCAGCCAGTGCTACCGCCTCGGCTTGCCGATGTCCGACTGCGACTCATGCAAATGGGCGGACCGGCGCAGTTGAGCAACGAGATCGGCCATAGCGGCGAGCACGCTGATCGCCAGTTCGAGGCCTCGCCCTTGCTGATGCAGCTTGGCCCACCGGATACCTCTAGCGCCCTCGATCAGGGGGCCGACGTCTATGGCCGCGAGCTTGCAGTTGGGAGCGACTCCCAGGCGACCGGCTCGGTGCTGAGCTCTGGTGCCCAAGATGAGCTGGGCCCCGCTGACTATGAGCTTGCACCCAACCCGCTCGTTCTGTTGTCGGGCGCTGGACTCGGCTACAGCTACCAATTCGAGGCACTCTACTTGAGATTCGGGGGCACTCCATCCATCGGCGCCCAAACTGCCTCTTTAGCTGGATCCGAGCATCAGATAAACGGCCGCTCGTTTCCGGCGGAAGTTCAGCTGGTCGCCTACAATTGGAATCTGTACAGAAGCTACCAAGAGGCGGCCAGTCGGCCACACGGTCTTGTGGCCGTATCTATACTGGTGGACTTGGTTCCCAGCGAGTCAATGGACGCGCCATCTGGCCAGCGGCACCAGGCGAACGAGCAACTCGAGCGTCTCATGGGCCAGGCATCCAACTTCAGTGCATTCCGCGGCCAATCAGCTGTCCTGCGTCAGCTCAACCTAACAGCTTTGCTGCCCACCGACACGAGCCAGTTTGTCACCTACGAGGGCTCACTCACCCAACCTCCGTGTCACGAGAGTGTCACCTGGATTCTGCTCAATCGACCCATCTATGCGACGAAGCAAAGTGTAAGTTCAGAATTGATCACTCAGTTGTTGGCCTCATGTGGATGTCCACAGTGTTGCCGTAGGTGAATATGCGCATATTCAATGGTGACCGCGACGATTGCACCCGCGCGAGCTGCCCATTTGAGACAAATGTGCCCTATGCACGCCACGATAACCCTCGACGCCCGATTGACTTGCGCGTGAGCTAATGTGCGTGCTGAACAGTCGCCCATTTGCCATTAATTATTGATTAGCTCGTTAGCGTTAGTTCGCCACAACACATTGGCAACCCGCCAGCCAGGTCGGGCCTGTGAGAAAGTTCCATTTTGTTTCTCCAGCGCACAGAATGCATCCACAACGCTTGGGTCTGCATAATGAAATCATGACCCCCGCCCCATCGCGCGACTTTACGACAGGCGGCGCCAATGACATTTGTCTCGCCAGCATCGCTCTTTTCGCGGTACGCTCTCACGCCTACAGTTGGGCCAACAACCAAAATGGAAGGCCGGCTTGACCGCCACCAATGAGCGCGCCCTGGAGACGAGATGACTTCATTCGCCTCTATGTGCGCCCGCTAGCTCGTCGGTCCGTGCAACCGACTACTACGCGCCATCTGCTTCCGAAGTGGGCGTCCACTATTAGCTTGCACTTCGTTGAGGATGATGAGTGCCACGCACGCGACATCAGCTCGTTCGCAAGATTTGATTGCCACACACATTACGTGCACCTCGTCTGAGTCCGGCCGTCCATACTGACCCACCATTTAGCTCGCGATCACCTCGTTGACGAGACAACGCGGTGAGCCTTGCATCGCGTGCCGCATGCAACCTCCCTTTTATTTGCACAGACGACACGATGCCTGAGTAGGAACATGATCAATCTTTTCATATATGAATCCACTCATGCCCATACTTACATGCAAAATCTGCTCTCACAACCGCTTCGTTCTGCTTGCAACAACAGATTGACAGGCTGCAGAGCATATCGGCCGAGGAACAATCTGCCTCACAAACCAGCGCAACTTTGCTCGCGGCCAATGTCAGGCCCGTCCAACCTGCCAACGACCGACCAGTCAGGACCAATATAAGGCCTGGCATGACTGGGCCATCTAATGAAATGGAGAGCAAGGTGAGTTCTATGCCAAGCCTTGGCTTGGACTACTGTGTCAGTTATCGTTAAATTTAACCAAATATCGCCTCTTTCCCATCCAGCCTCAATCGACCTGCTCCAGACTATGGATGCGCTATGAATACCTGCAAGCAGCAGCTCAGACTTAACGATAGGACGCAGTCAGTTCAGTCGAGCGAGTAGCTCAATGTATCTATTTGAGCAACTCAATACTTCAAATTAACAAATAAACATTCCGTTTATTTGTTTGAATTTGTCTCAAGAATCTTGGTTTCAATAGAAAGCCTAGTCACACTTGCTCAATGTTCGCTGGCGAAAGAAGCTGTTTTACATTCTTCATCACCTGCTTAATATCGTCTGGCGTTGATTCATCCTGCGCCATGGCCATAACGTCCACCGGCTTCAGCTGAGAGCTTGGAGGCGGCCCACGGCGCTTCTTCTTGCCGAGCAGATCCTTCGATGGCCGTGTGTTCGAAGAAGCACTGTTTGGTAAATTCTCACGGACACGGCGCCCGGTGAGTGCTTTACCGAAAGCTATGAAACATACGAGCATGATCGCCGACAGTAGCAGACCCGCTGGCAGCCCATAAAGGAAGGCATCAATGGCGGTCAGTCTGCCCACGCATGGGCCCTCTCCGGACACTAATTCTTCAGACGTTCTGACTAGTCTTGTGTCACGAGAATTGACTATCTGTGATCCTCTATATATCGGGAGGTGATGAGAAAATATCACTGCGAGTTGTAAGCAAAATGGATAAATGAGAGTCAGACGATAAAGATTCGCCTCAGCTGCGCGCGCAAAGCCCTCTTATTTTCTGTCTATCACAAACAATTTGCGATGCCAATTGTTGTCTACAAACTTGTTTGATTGTAACAAATCACACCAAGAGCTTATTTTGTATGTTGACCACAAACTGCAAATGGGCACCCTCGAGAGCTCCTGAAGGATCCTTCTAATCTATCAGATACATCAACTCGTCCACACTGGCTCGAGTTAGATTGCCTGCTTCTATCGTGCTCGACATTGAGGGCACCACAACATCTTTGCGCTTCATCAAAGATGCCCTTTTCCCCTATATCAAACGCAGTCTCGCCAGATATCTCCGCGAGAGATGGCACTCGGATGAAGTGATAGCCACACTTGCGCGTCTCATTCGACAGGAGGATCGAGACAATCGAGAAGGCTTGAATCCCCCAAAAATCTGGAAACTAACCGAAACGAACGATATGAATAAGATAGTCGACTCAATTGTCAGTAATGTGATTTGGCAGATGGACTCGAAGCGACACAATACTGCTTTGAAACAGCTGCAGATACTAGTCTGGGTCTACGGCTACGAGACTAATGAACTTAAGGGCCACGTCTACGAAGACGTTGCTGATAACTTCAGGCGCTGGCGTTCTATGGGGATAAGGTTATTTGCGTATTCAACCGGTATGGCTGTCGCGCAGCAACTCCTATTCAGCAACTCTACCCAAGGAAATTTGTTAAACCTCGTAGAGAACTACTTTGACGTCCTGGTGGGATCTAAGACATCAAGTAATAGTTTCAAAAAGATTGCATGGTACATTAATGTTCCGCCAACGCAGCTGCTATTCATAACTGACACCGCCGATGAAGGACGAGCAGCTAAAGAGGCCGGATGTCAGGTGGTCTTAGTGCAGAGACCTGAGAATCGACGTTTGCCCGCGAGTCTGATCAATGAGTTCCCGATTGTGACCAACCTTAACCAGATAGAGTTTCATTAAGTTACAAGAACTGGAGTATAGATCCTTGAGTTTGCAATCAATCAAGGATTTATTTATTGGAAGAAAGGTTGAACATCTTGAGTTTCTCTTGAAAACTCAGTTTCTCAATATTAACATCGGCCGCGGTTGCGCGCTCTTTCTCTTTCACTATTCTATGACGTGGATCATTATAAACTTCTTGCGTACCTATGACTCCCGCCGAATCCTCTATCCAATTGTTTGTTTGTTTGCTGCTGAGGACTTCATCGATATCCTCAAGCGTGAGGCTCTCCGCTGTGGTGTCTGCTAGGCCATTGGTCACAGGGTCGTTATGTCCGTTTTTGTTATTGTTTTCCTGTTCGTTTCGTGGATCAGGCTCCGATTCTTGTTCTGATCCAGACTCGTTCCCGTCACCACGGTCATCCTCCTCATCATCAACTTCTCGCTGTGATCTTATCAAGTGCTGATTTTGGTTATGGTCTAGATAGTTAGTGGCTGGTGCACTGTGGGTATACTCATGGTTTTCATTCTCTCCATTAGTATCCATCGGTGGTATCTCAGGTATATCTGGCTCTTGAGGGAGAGGTATCAACGTATGAAGCGATTGATGAGGCTGAGTATCCACCCAGGAAACTTTTTTAGGAGACTTGATAGGGGATTGCATGTTGTTGTTGTGCTGCAACACGGATTCTACAGGCATCGGTGGAGGCGGAACAGGTGCTACGGAAGCGAATGCTTGTGGTGGAGGCATCACGGGAGGTATATAGGGTGGTTTAGGCTGTGGAGCGGCGACCATGGTCTGTGTTGGTACGCAATCGATGATATCAGATACTTTGTGATATTTGGCAGCTTGTTTGGCGATCTTGAGAGTCACACTAGGACCTGTGCGCATCATAAGCTCAGCGGCTTGTTCTTGAGTAATGTCCAAAAGAGATATACCATCAACTTCAAGAAGTTGATCACCTGCTTGGAGTCGGCCATCCATTGCGGACGCCCCGTTCTTAACAACGTTTTTGATGTATATACCAAGTCTGTCTTGACCTATACCCTGAGCAGCCATGATACTGAGACCCATCGAGTTATTCTTCTTACGCAACTGTATTATGACTATCTCTGGGGCGTCCGGTTGATGACTTTTGAAGTAGACTGTCCAATGCCCCGATGAAGTTGGTTGGACAGTGAAGATACATAGCTCTTGATCACGGACACGGATCTTAGAGAGATAACTCACGAAATCTAACAGCCCGTTAGGTATATATCGAATCAATTCTGAAGAGTAACCGTCCTCCGGAATGAGAAATGGTATCTTCAATTCGTGGTCCTCTTCAAGAGTGTAGTCGCCGGATATGTAACTGTAATCCATTTGATAGAGAACATTCTCAATGATTGCACTAACAACTTGTTGCTCTGGCTTGTATCGTCTTAGTAGAGCTCTCAACTGAATGGGGTTCAAACAGTCACATTTATCGCATGCGACTCTGAGATCATTTGGTGTCACTCTTTGTGGATAGCGGCGGGAGAGAAAGAATGTAGTTTGAGTGACTCTAGCTAGATGGAAATCTGCAGCTTGTTCTAAACCTTGCTTTTCAGACCAACTGCCAATCATTCCAAGTCTCATGTTTAGTTTTTCACCCCATTGCCTAGTGCAGTAGATTTCGTAGTTCTGCTGTTCGCCAAGAATTCCAGGACGATTGTCATGGACACCAATGAGTCGATCGAAGAGCCACTTGCTAATGTGATGGAAGAGATGTGAAAATATCTGGATGGTTAGGGCAGCGTTGACCCGATTCTTGCGCATAGTTGCCATCGTTTCGTTTAGGACATCCAAGATGGGCTCGACGGCAGATCTTCTGTAATTAGGATCTGCAGGGTGAACAACATTATCATCACGCTCATCGAAGAAGCTGTAAAGAGCGGCGTCCAACTCGAGTTGCTTGCAAGACAGTAGATATTTGAATGAACACTTAATGCTGTCATAGAGTATCTCTTGTGCGTCAAGAGTAAAGTGTGACAAGTGCTTATCTTGTTTGTAGAAATGAGCGAGATCTGATGAGTTTGCTAACCAAAATGCGAGATAGAGTGGATCTCTTGCGTGAGCTTCTATTGTGCTACGGATCATAGTCGCTATCTTGCGCGTAAATGGCACGAAAAGTTCGGCCCGGCTAGGAGCTTGCAGTTCCGGTCGAAACAATGTTGAGGCTCTGTATCTGGACACCATGTAGAACACATAAGTCGGTGCCAGTCGGAAAGTTATTTCAGCGGGATTTATATGAGTCACAACTCTGCTGAGGAATATATCTTCTACATCTTCTTTGACTTGGATGAGAGCGGGTAATATCTGATCGTTGGCGACCGGTGGTGGTGCGTATGGCTGACGAAGTTGACTGTGCGGTTGCTGCACTGGGTATTGGTTAGCTTGAATCTGGTTCTGCGAGGGATGTCTGGCTTGATGATTCATCATGCTCTGAGGGTTGTAGCCTTGTCTCTGTAACGTAGCATTCATATCTTGTGTAGTGTTGGGGATAGATTGATTGTTGATCCGAGACGGAAGTGTAGAAATAGAGTGGGGTTGTTGGTGATAGTACATGACTGCATTACCATTGGCTCTTGGAGGGTACAGCGTTGGCATACTATGTACTGTTTCAAAAGGAGGTGGTGGTAGATTGCTTAGGTCATGATTTAATGATCCACTCGTTTGAGAACTATTTTGAGGGCTATTTTGATCACGATATTGATCCGGTTGACCGGTATTGTTCATTTGAAGGCGCTGATTTAGTTGCTGAACTACGAGTGGATGGAGTGGATTTTGTTGACCTTGTAACCGTGTGGGTTTCTTTTTGCGTCGCCTATGATAGTCAGCTGGCTTGGGACGGATGTGGAAAGTCAAGATACCTCGAGATTTATCGTGGGTCTGGTTGATAAGTAACGGGCAGTCGCCATCCTCGAGGATAGATTCTTTTAACCCACTTGAGGTATTGAAGTCATGAACAGAGTTGGTATCGCCACCGTTTGATGCTGCTGAATGAGGGACAATCAATTCAACTAGACAATAGTTGTTGGGGTCTTCATTCTCTTTGCCGTACTTCTCCAGTATTTGCTTGACAACAAAACTTGCCGTATCTTTTGTGGACAAAAGAAGGGTTTTGTACGATACATCTTTGTTGATTGACTCGCCGAATATTCTCAGAGTTCCGCCCGCTTCAGGGCCGCCCTCTTGAGAAAATTCCTGCAACCTTCTCTCCAGTTTCTGAGCTCTTCGCCTCTTCATGACCGCTTCCGGATTTGATATGGATCTAGTGAAACTCGTCTCTGGTAATTCATTATATAGTTTTTGAGCGATGCCGTTCTTGCTCTTACTGGCTAGCTTGGTGGCTGCAGCATCTGCTTTCTCTTGATCTTTCTGTTGTTGCTTTTTGAGCTTCTCCTGTTTCTTCTTCTCTTTCTTGGACAACTTCCTCTTGAGACTTGGCTCTTCATTCTGGGACGCCAGATCGCGTGTCTTCTCATCCATTCGTCTCAGAAGAAAACGTCCTTCTCGATCGTCTTTGTTCCACTCTAATTGCACGAACAGAGGTCGCTCTTCTAGCCCTAGTTTCCGCTCATCTCCGTTCTCGTGAATCTCATATAAACCATATTCAGGCACAGATAGCATGCGCATATCTGGACGGAACTTCTCAATGAGCACATTGATCACGTCCTTGGTCGTGTCAATGCTGGTTACATTGACACATTTTGTTGCTACTTTCTGACCAGAGTCTTGGAAGTAGAATCTCATTGCGCCTTGAAACTTGAGGCTTTTGTCAGGCTGACTGATCCTCAGAATGGGAACTCTGTACTCATTCCAATGTTCAATCGATCTCACTAGATCATTATAAGTTATGTTGTTGTTTTCCATGGTTGTCATATTTATGGAAGTCTATGTGCAGAACAAGATTAACTATTGATAAGATTGACTTGCAGTAGAATGGTTCGGATGGGTGTGTGTCAGATGGTTATAGGGTCTTCTTCGAGTCCCAACATCCATATAAAACGGCACTGTAGTTTCGGGATTCGTGAAGGTCCCGCTCAAATTGCAATCTGATGAGGAATATTAAATAATTCTAGATTATCCAATAGTTGATTGAGTATAATAAAGTTACTGAGTACTGGTGTGAGTTTTGTTGCACAAAACAATGTTACTCTTTGAGAGATTGGGTTTAGACTCTAAGCGGATGGCCACTTGTTGCTTTCTCGGAGACAGTTCGCTACTGCTGTCTGGCACTTCGATATGAGGTTGCAAAAGGACGATATGGTACGAGTGTTATCTAGCTTGACGCGACTCTTTGTTAGCGGTTTATCGCTAGCCGGACTGTGTAAATAGCTAGCAGGTCAAATCAGTAACGGGGGAGACGCACTTGAAACGCTCGCTTCTGGCCGTGACTAATTTGTTTGATACAATTTTTGGGCCATTGGGCGCAGAGTGAGTGCGTCAGGGCGGGAGATGGTGGGTGGAGCGCGAGAGATGGAGTGGGTTTTACAATGATGATATCTGTGGCTTGTCTAAGGCTATGATCCTCACAGAAGCGTGCGTATGTTCGGCGGCTTATACTCAATACGTAGTCTAGTTGACACTTTTGGTGAGCGCGTCTGGATGAAATTTAACTTGAAATGGGAGTTCAGATTAGCTGGAGTTGTATAGTTAGGGCCTGTGTTTGATAATCGGCCTCGCTAATTGGGTTGCTAGTCGAAGATTTTGAGTGACAAGTTGTTGTTTGCCTAAAGTGAAGCATGAAGTGCCTCTGCATTCGTTAGAGTGTAGCGCGTGCATGCGATCTATGGGGATTGCTTCTTGAATTGGATTTGTTATTGTTGTCAAGTGGTTGGATGTGCTGCGTTATTCATTCGTCGATTGTTTTTTATGTAAATTCTATAAACACACATAACTCTGTAATAAATATTGGGTTCGAGCACCCCTAAACATTGGCGACTATACACTTTGTTTGCATCGTCGTCGACGTCGTCGCATTAGTTTGGTGGCCATGGCATCGCCGCGATCCTCCGAAGGCCACGGACGCAGAGCATCGAGTGCGACCCCCACCGGTGCTGTTGGACTTGTTGCGCGTAGACGGGGAAAGAAGCGCCGGGGCAGTAACTCGATTTGTGGCGCTGGGCCAGCAAGAGCGCGCGCGCGTTAGTGCGGAGAATCGCACTTGAAATTGTGTGGTTGGCGCACAGAAAGCCCGCTTAGCAGTTAGCAGGCAGGAAGAGGCGCCCCGGCGACCAGTGGCCAGTTTGCCTTTCTGTGTGTGAGTGTCTGCGTCTGTTTGCGTCTGGCTAAATGTGCACTCGGCTCGTGTGAACTGCGCGCGCGCGAGCACACGCACACGCAAAGCGAGAGAGTCAGATTTGGCCGTGCCTGGTCGCCGTGAGGAACAAAATGTGAAAACGGATCGCTGCAGCGAGTGCGCCTCTTGTGGCTGGAGCAACTTGTTCCTGTGGAACTGAGAGCAGAAGCCGCTGGCTTTTGTACACTCCATCAAGGGGGTGGGCACCAGGCATCTTGAAGTCAGCTTGTGCTTCTGCTGCCGCCCCCCCTCTCGAATGCGCTGGAACCATTGCCGCATCAGCCACACCATCACAACAGGTACACACTCTCAGCCAGGGGGATTTTGTGCAGAGTTCAGACCAGAGTGTCGGCGATGCGCGCTGAACCTATTCCAGAGCAAGCGCTGTGCATAACTTTTGGTGCCCGTTAGCGTCTGGGTGGGGCTGACGCCTGCGACTGCAGATTCTGACGGAGTCGCCACTGCCGCCGTTGCACTGACCACGAGATCCTCGCAACATCGTGGCGGCACTGGCTTTTGAGTTTGCGAGATAGACATTACGCCTGTACGTCACAGCGCCTCGAACGTCTAGCAGGCCGCCAATGACTCACATGGTCGGTCAGCCAGGTGCGTGCGAATCCTCATATGTCTTGTCGGTGACATGCCAACGCATCGCGCGCCCTTGATGTCTTCGATTCGCGGCCTCTTTGCACACTAATCACCTTCAACACATCCGGCGTGCGAGGCGCTCTCACGCTAGCGTAGACTAAATACACACACACACACACACACACTCCTCATGGAGGAGGAGGTGTGTATCAAGTTGAAGGAGATCCTTTGCTAGATGAAAAGATGTTTACTCAAATGACAGCATCCCAGGGAGAACCAACTCGCAGGGTGGGCACCAGGAGACGGCGTTATTGAAATCGCCTCGCCCTCATGGAGTATCCTGCGGGCCGCATACTGCAACATCCACATCAAAGATCGGATGTGCCATAAAGGTATTCTCTATACCCCCATAGTTCGCCAGTCTGTTGACAGCTATGATCAGCCTTCACGCTGTCAAAGAGTCACCCGGCAGTGGATTCGAACTCACTGCTAAGGCACGCTCGCCATGTAACGAACTACCCACTGTACCAGAAAGGTATTCGCTATACTCGCATGGTCCGCCAGCTGTTTTATTATCGGGATTCGGGGTTTCTCCGCTGACATCCCCAACAGGCCGACCGGTAGTGTGCAGCCAAATTCATTTGACTGTGAGGGCGCGCACACGCTCGAACCTAATAGATCTCGACCGAGTTCGCGTTCGTGCTTGCTCACATTGATCATCATTAAGCTGCGCCGGTCGGCGGTCACCGCATCAGCAGTGTCAGTGTGTGCGCCCGCCCGCGCCTACACTGTCTAGCTCGGTTCGCTCGAGCGCGGTGAAATTAAAAGCCCAGCCAGCCAGTCAGTCGACTCGATGGAATGGCCCGAGGAGCTGTGTTGTCTCAAACTAGCTTGATCGCTGCGGAGCGACGCCATACGAGGCGATGCGAGGCGAGGTACACGTAACATAATCGTCCACTCGCGCGCCGTGTCCATAACTCAACTTCGCACGAGCGCCTCTCCGGCCACAGTGCCCGGCTGGCGCTCTGGAACTTCAGCCATCTAGTCGGGCAGTCGTCCAGCCAGTTAGCTCGCAAAAGCCGATCGCACGAGACAAGAGCGCTAACTAGCCGCCCGTGCCGCCACTGTTCCGATTTATAGCTGCCCACCCTATGAAGCTCTCTCTCTCTCTCTCTCTCTTTCTCTCATCCTCGTCCGCCTCGTTCTCACTCAGACGAACTGCTCGCTCGCTGCCAACCGCCGAGTCCATTGCTAGAGATTCTCTCGAGAAGAGTTATGCGGCTGATCGAGGCTGATGCAGAGAGTGCTCGCGATTCGGGAAGGCGATGATCAAGTTTCACACTACTCAACGCGTTCATCATGATCGGCGCTTAAGTAATGCTCATGGCGGGGTGGCCGCGTCAACGATGGTGGGTGTCAGATCGCCCATCTGAGCCTCTCGAGAGCATCCCGATGCGCGCGAACAGGTTGCGCCCGATAGCCAGACGACATGAACCTTATCGAGATTGACGCGCTCGCAAGCGCGCGGAGGCGTAATTACCCCGATCACCGTTCGCAAGCTGATGCTGGTCGCTGGCTGCGCTCGTGTGGAGCCAAAGCGAGGCCCTGGCTGGAGTAGTGAGTGCTCGCAGAGACCACTTTCGCGCCTCGATTCCAACCCCGTCGATCTATGACCAACCGATTCCCGCTAACTGCACAAGCTCGAATCGCACTCCTAAGTCATCATCCATCAGATCGCGCCCAAGTCCGAATGGTTTAACGATTGAAGAACAAATATTTACGGTTCACACCTTCGCCTTGATGCGTGCGTCTGTGCGCCCGTGGATGAGTCTCGCCGAGCTTGCCCCTGATCATCCGGCGGGGTGGTCGTCGTCGACATCAACACAGGAATGATGATAATCAAAACCATCATCGTAATCATCACCATAATCATCATCACCATCTCCATCAATACTGATGAAACAAACAGAACGCTTGAGTGACTGCTCGGAAGCGTTTCACTCTACCCCCGCGTGACGCAACTCCACTCGTGTGTTTGTCTGTCCGCATGTGTGTACGTGCACATGTGTGTTTGTGTGTGTACGTGGGCTTGGCCGCCAAGCCGACCGACAAACCGGCAGTCTGGCAGATATTCATTCTATGTAAACAATAATTTAAGTAACTCGAAAACGTTATCGGGACCACTTATGTCAGTGCATGAGTGTGTTCGGCGCAGCGACCCTAAGCTCTGCCTCTTGTTCGTTCATGTTCACCCTGCTCCAAGGAGATAGCGCGCAGCTATGGACCAGTGCCCCCTGTCACTGTTAGCTTGCCTATAGCTTAAATCGAATCAGCTGACAATGTGGGTATCGCTAAATACTGAACTTTGTCGTCTTGAGAGACTTATCTCATGTTTACATCAACCACCAGCGATTGGCCTGCCTGGGTCTCGCCAACCAACGACAGGCCAGGACTTGATCCTCACTCGTGACCACTGACTGGCTCAATCGTGGCCAACCCTAAGTGTTCAGGAGGATCACGAATCAGTAAAGATAACCACGTATCAGCTAATAGCAGCGTGATAAGCTACCGGTTATTAATGTACCACAGGTCACGTTGTCAGACGAGTTCCGGCAGAATAACCAGTGACGCCTTTTGAGATGAGTCTCATTCGTTGGACCGGCACGCACTGGAATGGTCGCTTTTGCCAATTTTCTGAATGATGAACTAATCATTAAGCTACCATTTTGGCAAATTACTCACAGGCGACGCCTTCATTTGTCGCAGTGCAAAGATAAGAAAGTGCCGTCGCTTTGATTCACCGCTCTCCTGTTTCCGAAAGCTGCGGCTTCACTGAATTGGTGGCCGTTGCGAGTTGGCATCAGCGAGACCGCGCCAAATCAATCAAAGGTTTGTGACTCGCCAGACGGCGATCAGCTTGTTGAGGTTGGACGGTCTAGCGCTTGTTCTGCGAGCTTGGTCTCTCCGCAAACGATGAGACTGCCATTAGCCTAGAAGGGAAACCATGATGGCAAGCGATACCATTGGCATGTCTTCATCCAGACGTTGGGCAGACCTTTCTATGATTAGAATCGCGACGAAGCTCGAAAGCACGCGCGCGCTTATATTCAGCCAAACGCCAGTGCAAATCTGAAAGCGCGTCATCCTGATGAATTCTTTCGCTTCCATCTGATACTATCTCGGCTTTCCTTGACCCACTTGAACGGAAACGCGCCAACAACACGGCACACTCTATTGGCTGTTGTAGCTGTGGTCCAAATATGTGCTCTATTGGTAGCTGCGAGATCTCAGATTAGACTCACGTCTCATAAGATCACTGGGAAGGGGAGTTGTATCTGAGTAGCGATACAAATGGAAACAGCAGGAGACATACGCTCATCCATTGATTGCGTCGATCGCTGAACATAACACATACATAGAGGGCAAAGCACCAAGCTCTTTACCAGCTCTCATATCCAACTGAAGAAGACTGAATTACTCTGGACTCATCAACGAGGTCGACAGGCTCGATGGCGCCCGCAACAGCAAACGAGTTCGTCGAACAGGCGCAGATTTGGCGTAGTACAATCATATTCTTTTCTATGGACGCACTCGGACACATACACCCAATAGTATCCATTGCCAAGGAGCTGAGAAGACGTGGTCATCGCGCGATCATAATGACCTTACGACCACTGAATGGTGGCGAACGTCTCACCGCGATGGGCTTGGAACTTGTGCACTGCGAGGAGACCCGCGGTTGCGCAACTGATTCTGGGCGGGCGCCAGCAACCAGTGAGGAGGCGATGCAGGCAATCATGCAGCCGCTAATTGAGAACTTCCGCAGGGGCGAGGTTGAGGCTTACAAAAGCACTTACAGGTTGGATGGCGCTGTCGGGAAGCATCTCGAGGATATGATTTCGAAACATGACCTCATTGAAGCAAAACTCAAAAGCTTTGAGCCCAGCTTGGTGGTCTATGATCACGTTGTCGGCATTCCATGTGTCACGACAGTTGCGCCGCGATGGGTCCGCATCTATTCTGGTTTTCCCTCAGCAATCTATAGTGCTCACAACGACAACTTTAGCGCAGGATTTGGACTGAAACCAGAACAAATGAGCAGAGAATGGAAAGATCTTGAGCACGAAACCAAGAAAACTTTGCGCGAGAGAATCAGATGGCTATGGCAACAGAAGGGCCAACCTGACTGGCCTGAACAACTTGATCTAACTCCCTCCTCACCCTACCTCAACTTCTGTCTGGGGATCGACGAATTGAGTCTTGAGAGGGTACCGAATTTGAAGCCACTACCGGATACCTGGTTTCGCCTTGAGCACACATTAGACGATAGTGATGAAAACTCACGTGCACCACTTGATCTACCACAAGAGTTCACTAATTTACCTGGAAAGCTTGTTTACTTTTCTCTTGGTACTCTAGTTACATGTGACACGCAACTCATCAATCGATTGCTAGAGTTCCTGAGTCGATCGCGGAACAAATTCATCGTTTCTATGGGCCCACTGAATCGGCAAATCAAGCTGCACCCCAATATGTGGGGAGAAAAGTATGTTAATCAAAAGCAAGTGTTGAAGCGTGCAGATCTATTCATAACTCATGGTGGTCACAACTCAATCATTGAAGCCTTTTATTACGGCGTTCCGGGTTTAATTGTTTTACCTGTGTTTGCCGATCAGTTTGATACAGCACAACGTATTGAGGATTGTGGTTACGGTTATAGGCTGAATCCGTACAAGTGTACGGCCGAAGCGCTATTGAGTTCGATTGATTCAACATTGGCCGACGATGAGCTCAAGAAACGCATGCAAATGGTGAGCTCACGTTTGAGATCAATCAAATATCATAGGATTGCTTCCGATAAGCTTGAGCAATTACTAAATTGAAACAGAACGTTCACTGGGTTGGGTTGAGTCGATGCGTGGAGTAACTGGCCCCAATCATACGCCTTGGCTTCGGTGGTGGAATTTGACTAATCTGCGGGATATGGGCCCCTGAGAATTGATGTTGTGCTTGTTGTAAGGGTGCAGCCATGGATTGCATGATGTGATGTTGATGTAGGATGGCCGAGTGACTCAAGCTCATATGTTGTGGGTGGATAGGGGTTGGTGGTGAAGGGTCTTGATGTTTGTGCATCGCCTGTTGAGTTTGATGTTGAAATTGGGGTTGCCGATGCTGCGGCGCCTGGCTATAATGCTGTGTTAAATGTGCTGGTGCCAGTCTTGGCTGGATTCTATGCAATGTTGTATATGGGTTATGGGTTAAAGCAGGGTTGGGTATGCCATTCATCGACAGCATCGATATTTGAGTTGGTAAAGTAACCGGTACCAATGGATCACTGTGATGGATTCGCAAGACGGATTCATGACGAATGTCGTCGATATCGCATAGCTCGTAGAAAATATTGCAGCTTGGGTTGTAAATGTATATTTTGACGTGTGGCTGGCACATATACTCCATGGTGAGGAGGTGCGGAAATGCACAGACGAACCATGCGCGAATAGTGAGGTCAAGCTCGTTAGGTGATTTATCAATTGTTGGTAAGTTATTGCTATGATTTGGTTTCACCTTTATGCTGGAGGTAGATATGACCCAGTGACCTCGCAACCTGTTGACCCCGTCTCTGGAGTTGAGAATAAGCTTGACGACGTAATCTGTTCTGTTGCATGATGGGCAGCGACATCCGTGCCGCCGCTGTGCGTGAGAACTGTTGACTCAAATCCAAATTGCTACCTATGCCATTGATACCAGCGACAGAATCATCGACATGGCCTCTGGATGTATCACAGTTATTCGTACCGTTCAAATCGTTGACTGTATTCACAAGACCGCTATTGGTGTTGTTGGGGCCCACGTGACCAGGCGCCATAGTGCTGTATCTTTGTTGAAATGTACTGTGATGTTGCGGTGTGGCACGATGGATGGGAGTGGGTGCATCTGCCGACGACAGCATGTCCCCACTACTACCTGTAAGACTGTCGCCGGCATAACTGTTGTTGGTGCTGTTATTGTTATTGTTGTTAGCCATACTCTGAATAGTGTTGACGCCATTGTTGAGGTGCTGCTGATTTGCGCCGTTGATTCTGTTGGTATCGGTGAGGTTTGTGATGGGCTGCAGACGATGAATGTGTCCGTTAGCGCTACTGCTCCGTAGTATTGGATTGCTGATAGGCGTTGAGGTTTTGACCCGTGGTTGTAGCCAGTCGCGAATGGGGCGAAAGACGTTCATGATCGTCTTCAGGCTTGGCGCCGGCTTGTTCTCCTTCGACGGCGACATTTTCTACGGACTCTGATTAGAATGTTGAAATGCATGAATTAGTAATTCTGGCCGACTTTTCAATCTCTTTGTGTGCACCACAGTAGATTTTCCAACTGTTGAGGCGTTGGTTGTAGGCGTAAGGGGATCGCGGTTGGCTGATAATGATCGGGGACATGAAATCTTGCGCGCGTTAGTCGCCCGCCTTCTGCTTGTTGTTTGGGCCTTCAACCGTAAGCGCGCGGTCGCACACGTCGCTCGCGTTCGACTTCCACCCGCAAGGTCTGAGGCCGGGACACAATTGATTTTTCCGAACTCTCTGACCCGCGCTGACTGTGAGCTTGTTTTCACTCCTTGGGTTAGCCGCGGCCCGCGGCTCGGGATTGCTTTGAGTGCAATTGCCTGTGCAATGATTTTGCAAGAAAAGAATCAGGGTCAATAATGCAGCGCATGTGTGACTCAACACTGCGCTGCCACTCTGCGGAACTGCGCGAACAACAACATTCGGGACCATCTCGACATTTCCCCGGATTGCACATGGTTGCATCCACCTTTTAAATTGCTAATCAAACTGTGATGGCTATAGAATCTTGTGTCACTTGTTTTAAACAATTAAGTGTCTTCATTCATTGAAATTTTCTCTATTGCCTCAGTATTGATAGCTCAAGCCATTGACAAATACAACTTAACGTAAGTTCAACCCACCACCAGATGAACAATGTATTCTTTCAAGACAACTGAAAGGCATCTAGCCTTGCTTAAGATACCCTTCGGAGCAAAGTCGGTTGGTGCCAAGCGTAGTTTTAGCAATGTCACGAACAAGTACCTCAACTCGAATAAAGATCCATGCGATGGCAAGTTTCTACCTTACAGGCGTTTTCAAGAAAGGGGTCGAATCAAGTTGAGAAAAATCGAAAAGAGACACTTGACTTCTGTCCCACAACTGCAAATTGAGATCTCGTTGCTCAATCCCGACAAACCAGAGCCGGAACTACTGAAGAATACTCCAATCCAGCCCATAGCACCGCTAACTGCTCCGAGATTCTCCAGAAACATAGAGAGCATGCCGTCTGTCACAAAGATTTTACAAGCTACTATGCCTGCAGCCTCTCAATTCATGCTGGACAGGTGGAAAGAAGCCATGCTCAAGAAGCTTGGAGCTGCCGGCTTCGCAAAGTACCAACAAGATACGTTTGAACGCGGTCGAGTCCTTCACTCACTTCTAGCCAGCTATCTCCTCGGACAGGGAGAACCCAAAGAAATAACAATGGAGATAGTTTCCAATCTCTGGACGAGCATTGAAAAGGTCGTCAGGGAGAACATTGCCAACGTCCGGCTCGTAGAACATGTAGTAACCCACGAGTCTATGAAATATCGTGGGATCGTCGATTGTGTTGCCTCGTATAAAGACGAGCTTGTTGTGATCGATTTTAAGACTGCTGAAAAACCCAAGAAGTCCATAGAAAGCCTATATGACAATCCGCTTCAAATAACTGCCTACTGTGGTGCAATCAACAATGACAAGAATATACCCAAGAATGTGATTGATCGCAATATATGTGCAGGACTTGTAATTGTGGCATATATTGATGGATCGGAAGCGTCAGTATACTACCTCAATCGAGAACAAATTCTCAATAACTACTGGAAACAATGGACTAATAGACTAGATCAATACACCAAGATGGAGGCGATGAGGAAAGAGGAAACCAAAGAAGCTGTCAAAAAGATATAGAGTAAATTCTCCATTCCATCCCACTTGTTGAGCTTTTGTTAACACCAAAGCTTTCTAGATCTTATTGGTCGTCTATAATTACTGTGGACGTTACATATCATCCACGAAAGATCTCATATTTAATCAGTGTGATATTATATGTTATCAACGCCAAAAGAAAGGATGCTCGAAACAACTTGAAAATTGAACCATAAATACCACCACCTTCGGAACTTCCTCTCTCTGGTATTGGGTCGCACATTTTGATGATAACCCTCGAGGACATGGTTGATGCACTGGTTTTCGTTTGGTCGTAGGTAGTGTATATGAGAACTAGTGTCAGAGGTTCATTCTTTCTTGGAGATTCGAATGATTTCTTCAGACGTATGTATGTTAGTTCACCAGCTTCCAACACACCTTTTGATGGCCTGACCTGAAAGTAGTCTTGGTTTTGGATTGGGTTTATCCAACATTTGAACATCATTCTTGATTTTGTAGCATTTACTAATCTGATTGACTGTGTTTCTTTGCTAGCACTAAGGCCAGGAATGTATATAGTTTCGCCCTGCATATTAATCGGTTCTGGACCCTCACCGTATCTATGAGGGTGTCAAAACAACAATACTCACATCACCAAGCAGACGTTCAATGTGGAGTTGAAATTGTCGTGGTGGCAGCCTTTTTCGATCGGCCTTATAATCTCCGAGGACCTTGAAGTCTTGGTGCAGTCGTCTAATGAAACGTGAATCTTGAGATATACATAATGTGATCGTACATAATGTCCAAATTTTGTAACCTCGGTAGTCATGATTCATCTTTGACTCGTCTGGTCATGTGCATGTCTAGATCTGTGCGCTCAACAACCTACAAATTATCACCCACTTCCTGTTGTTTGATACCTGTACTTGGTTCGATGCATAAAATGAACCATCGTACGCGCGATTGGCCGATGGAACAACATCACATGTGGGACTATGAAGTAGACGTCTAAGCATTATTAGCAGTATCAACAGAGGTGAAATTTAGCACTTCCGAGTAGTAGTGCAAATAAAACAAATTCATAGTGATGATATAATAACAAAGAATGTCTAGTAGTTTTTTAACCTTAATCTCACCTGGTTAACAATCAGCTGTCACCTCAGAACTGATCGGATTGTGCTTCTAATCTCAACAACAGGAGATCTTAGGAATATCCACTCCAAACTGTTAGGCAACAAACTCACCACCAAATCTATCAGCGCCTGGCACGTGCTATCTCGATATAATCACTGAGTGACCGACCCGGAAAAGTATTCAAAGAATCATAGAGCGGGATAGCATAACCTTCTAGTAACTACAGCCGGTTAAAACACTCGATACAATTCGGTGAGTTGAAGGTAGCTTTAATAGTAATCATACAATAATGATAATAATAAATTCTATTTTAGAATCGCTCAATTAACCGTCCATTCGTCATTTGTTATCATCTGACAGAAGCTGCTTTAGTAAACTTGTTGTCTGCTGCTGCTTCGGTTGCTGCACCTTCTTTCTTATCTCTTGCTTCACTTGTTGACTAAGGCCGCCACTAGGGCTAGTACTGCCCATAGACACTTGGTTCAATGCCCTAGTTGGAACACATGAGGATGCGGTGGTAGTAACAGAGGAGGTTCTGAAAATTTGATTTGTCTGCTGCTGTTCGTTTTGCCCATACATTGACATGTAACCACTTGGTGATACATGTGGTTGAGCATTCTGTTGCTGAGTGACATCATATTCAAAGCTGGATTGCAAAGGAGGCTGTTGGATAAATCTAGCTTGTTGTGCGACACCTGTGTTCACAGGGCTCCCAACAGTATTGCAGCGAGTAGATACATAAGAGCCTTGAGATAGCTTCGAATTTAAGATTGGATTTTGATTCAGAACATTCGCTTGGCTGTTGATAAACCGGGAGGGTGTTAGAGATGGAGCTCTGGAGTTAACTAATTGAGCATTCAACAATGGATTCTTCTTGACAACTGGTGATGGTTCGGTGGTTGCGGGAGGGGAAATAGATTGACTTGGACTCCTCCCTTGGATTGGATGATGCAACTGTTGTATTTGCTGTGAGGTAGAAGTAGGGTGCTGCTGTAATGAGTGAGCAGACTGCATAGTCGGATGCTGGTGAAGCTGTGAGGATGGTGGTCTACTTAGGTCATTGTGGTTGCTTTGAGGAGAGAAGGGAGAATGTTGTGGCTGCTGCCAAGACGGAGATGGAGAATTGTTCTCCATGGACATAGGGGTAGATTGTGATATCCTGGCAATGCTCTGATGCTGCTGCGGAGTATAGACTTGGCCGGATGATGTGACAGGCGCAGGTCCCAGATGTGTATTGGAATATGGCCCATGGAGCAGGGTTTGATCAACTGAAAGCCGGTGATGGGATAATTGTTGCTGCCGTTGCTGTTGGGATTGGCTAGGGGTAGATAAATGATGTTGAGGCTGCTTGTGTGGAGATATAACAGGTGCTGTTTGAGATATCATCTGCTGCTGTTGTGTCACTTGTTGATGTAGAGTTTGATGCGCTGGCTGAGTAGATCTGGTGTCTAATTGATTTAGGACAGGTGACATACTATCTGTGGTTTGTTGATGTAATAGTTCAGATTGCACTTCACAACTCATCAGTTGCTTCCTGATTGTTTCGATGCCAACCTTTTCGTCTTGATCGAGCTGTTGGCGCATGCTAGTCATATTTGAAGAATCTCTATCAAATTCTAAAAGCAGATTCAGTAGGTCTTCAGAGGAATTGGAAAGCTGATTTCCGTCTACCACGCCTGATGCATTGGTTGTATTAGTATCACTGAATAGATGCTGTGACTGATTGTTCATCATCATACTGCTTGAATTATCAATACTAGCCATCGCATTAGATGGGTCGCTGTACTCGTTCTCCAAGCTTATAACTTGATCAATTATTTCATCATGATCATTAGCTGATTGTTCATTTCGACTATGGATCGCTCCCTGAGGCGAGAGTAACAACGGCAGTAAATGACTCTTTTGATGCTGTTGCGTTTGCAGATGATGTTGAGTGTTATTTTGATTGCACAATTCTGTATTCATTTGACCGGTCATGACAGGACTCAAGATAGGATTTGGCTGTTGTTGATGTGAGTTAAGAGAGGCGACGTGTCCGTGAGTTTGATCAACAGGCATGGGTGCTGTTGCGATAGGTGACAAAGTATCAATTTGTTGCAATTGTTGTGGCTGATGTGGATCATAACATGTGCTGAGAGACTCATTAGTAACGAATTGCATCTGGTTATCTGGTTGTTGGGCTATGGGAAGCTCCTGTTGCACTTGCTGCCCTTGATGTTGTTGCTGGTAAAGATGTTGCTGAGTTCCAGACGCCATTTGTGGGTTTAGTTTATGGAACGAAGAGGAAGCGATAGCCCCCTCTTACTCGGTTCAACCTTGATGTCACTCCAGTCGTAGGATTTAGTTGACTCACTTTAGATTGGAATATGGGACAGGATGTCGCCGTCGAAATCTCACCCGCCTCCGCGATGTGGAGGAATGAATTGAAATTCTTTTTTCCAATAAGTGGAGATTTGATGCAAGTCTGATGTACGTATCAATTTGTAGATGCATGTAGACGGGTAGCTTCTGCGATCTTGAAGATCTTGAGGAAATTGAGTTTTGAAGACCGACTCGCGTAACCAGACAGCTAGCAAGCTTGTGAAACTAACCTTGAGGTTCAACTAACAGGAAATCAATGTATCAGTAGCGTGATAGTGAGCGATATTTAGTCGCCATAGACTGAGAAGGCATATACGTGACGAGTTGCGATCAATCCTAAGAAGGTTTCAAGTTCGACCCAAACTGATGCTTGATATGTGGTGAATAATACAGATTTTTTTGGCCGACTTTAGACATTCGTGACTGATGTCCTGTTTCGATGATGCCTCAATAGTTGGAATTAGGTTCGATTCTATGTAACTCTGGATGCAGCTCCTATGGATGGTTGTGAACTCCAGAGCCCCGATGTGCCACGATGCTCGACTGAATGTTGGTAATTGACTGAAATTCGTTGCGTACTCTCGATAGAGGAAAATGCTCTTAAAGAAGAAAGAGAGTCTGAGTAAAATCTTCTCGTTGCTGATTTAGAGAATCAGGAGCACCTGTCAGTTCTCGTTATCAACTGTAACCTCTGAGGAATTTTCTTGAATTAAATAGAGATTTTCTTTTGATAAGAGCTTCCTTGGGTAATCATGATCGATTAGAAATGATGATTTCAAGCGATGTTCAATATCATTCTTAAATTCGACGGTCTGATTGAGCAATCTCATATTAGAGATCCTGAGATCGTTGAAGATCTCCACCTAAATGAGGTAATGAATTTTCCCCTCAAAAGATGCGAATTTTGCGACGCACCTGCTTGTTAGATTGCTTGTTACTTGAAAATGATCTTTGTACTTGCTTAGATAAGCTAGCGGATTGAGGCTGTCGATTATAACAAGAACGAGAACAACGTTGTTGTAAAAATTTGTTTTGAAACAGCATAATATCCAGACACAGTTGTAGCGCAATAACCAGAGAGTGAATCTCCTGAACTTGTGGGTGATGGTAGGGTAGAGCCAATCGAAGCTGTAGAGATCCACCAGAGTT
>SNVD02006486.1:0-75000 GCA_013180625.2 Boswellia sacra
CAAAAAACGTATCCAAATTGTGCAAATCAATATGTTCTAGAAAGATGAGAGAAATATCTACAACTTTCATGAAGACATGTGATTAAAATTCACAACATTTTAATGTCAAAATTGATGGTCAAAGTCGGTGCCTAATGATCCCAATTGTCAAAGATATTTACAACTAATATTTGACAATTATGCCCTTGTAATTTGACAAGTTTGCCCCTGGATATATCTATAAATAGAGGTGCCTTGTGACCCATTAGGGCATCTTGGCCTTGGCTGGAACATTTTGTCTTTTGCTAGGATCTTGTATTGTGTTTTGTGTGTTTATGTTATTAATGAATTTCCTTTTTCTTGCATTTTATTTTCTTTCTATTATAATGTTCTTTTAATTTCTCTTTTGCTAAGGTGAAAGGGTGAAACCCTTGATATGAGAATAAGGATTCTCTAACCCTTAATATGTGCTTAATAATCTTAATCTTATGATGTTTATTCAATATGATTATATTTAATTTCTTAATCAATCTTGACACCACTCGTAAAGTGGAGGTCTTGATCCATTGTCGACAATCCTTGGCACATCAAATGCTTGAATCCTTTCTAGATGATGTATGGTTCTTCCTTACCGACACAAATCTAGTTAGGAACCTTGATTTGTTGTAGACATATGATGATTGTCACATTGGATGCTTGAACCCATTTACAAGAAGTGGTATAAATATTGGTAACGAAACAAATATAATTCATATAACTAACATGGGTTAATTATCCTTATTTGAAATATCAAGGGCGGATCCCCTAACCTTAGCCTTCATTGTTATTGTGTTAATTCCTCTTGTATTTTAATTATTCTATTGTTTATGAACTTTTTATATTATTTACTATGGTAGTTTCTACCACCTTATGAAATTGTTCTTTAATTTACTATGGTTGGTTATACCACCTATTTCCATGGATGGTTTTACCTCCTCTTGCTTTTTGTTTTAGATTTGAATGGTCGGTAATACCACCTACCATCTTACATACTTGTTGATATTATCATGTCACCTCTTTGAATCATCCATATCATATTTGTTTAGCTTATAATTTGTAACGCTTAAATTCCCTTCCTCGTGGATCGACCCCGGTCTCATCGGGTTTTATTACTTCGACACTCCTATACTTGGGAGACAATCCTTTTTCGGATGTGTCATAAGCTACTCTTGTCTCCATCTTTCAATACCTCTATTCGCTTGTCTAAAAGCTCTAAGCTTAAAGATCTTAGCTTTAAAAGCTTCTCTTTTAGTAAGCAAGCTAAGCTATAAGGCTTACTTAGCAACATTGAGTGTGAGTTGTCTAAGAGCTGCACAGGCATTCCACTGCCAAAAGTGAAACCCGTGACAGTTGGTGTCAAAGCTCGATTTAGGATAGTGAGCGATTATTGGGGTGGTTATATACATAGTTAGCCTTAAGGTTACATGATAATTTTGATGATAACAATACACATTGATTCATTGAGGTATTACTAATATGTTCATTTATGTGCAATAATAAGATCAAAAAAATAGTTGTAAAATCAAGAAGATGTTTATTAAAATGAAGTGCTCAAGCCAAGGAGAAAACTATTTTTTAAAGGCACCAAAGTTCAAGAACAAGGTTTGATTTAACATTAGTAATGTTCAATCAATTGGTCATATAGCTCTCTATAAATATCCAAAAGACGTGATTCTTAAGCCTTTAGAAAGCTTACTCAATTAGCAACATTTTATATGTTTTAAAGAAATTCAAATTTTAAGTGAAAGGTTGTCAAAATCATAAAGCAACTTAAAGGACAAACAAATTCTGCTGACATGAGCACAGAATGGTCTTTTATCCATATATTGAGTTGAAGATATCCAAATGACTTGATTCTTGAGGCATTAGAAAGATAATTTAATGGAGCGTATTTCATATCCTTTGAATAAAATCAAATTTCAAACGAAAGGCTGACATAATCATCATGCAAATTAGTGGACCGATACAAGGATGAAAAATCTGCTGACATAAGTACTGAATGGTCTTTTGCCCATATCTTAAGCTAGAGATATCCAAATGAGTTGATTCTTGAGGCATTAAAAAGATGATTTAATGGAGCTCATTTCATATCTTGTAGAAATTCAAATTTTAAGTGAAAGGCCGACATAATCATCATGCAAATCGGTGGACTGGCACAAGAAAGAAAAATATGCTAAAATGAACATTGAATGGTCATTTGTCCATATCTTGAGCTAAAGATATCCAAATGACTTGATGCTTGAGGTGTTAGAAACACTACAACGTTTAAGACCTTTTACGGTGGGCCAAAACTGCCGTAAAAGTATTTTTACGGCGGTTCAGAACTGTCGTAGAAACAACCGCAGTAAAAGTGTTTACGGCGGTTTCAGCCCGTCGTAAAAAGTTTTATACAGCGGTTTTGTCGGTCGACATAAAAACGAATGACGAAATGGAACGTCTATATAACACGACTTTTTACGGCGGTTATATAACCGCTGTAAATTTGCGTCGAACATATAACCGCCGTAAAAACATCAATAATCGCCGTAAAAAGTTCCAATCAAAATGACGTCGTTTTGACAATGAATAGTGTCGATTTTTTTCATCGGTCATAGAACCGCCGTAAAAAGTGCAACAATCGCAGTAAAAGCTCAAACCCAAAACGACGTAGTTTAGACATTAAATATTTTTTACGACGAAAATAAAACGCCGTAAAAGGTAAATTTTTTTTAAAAAAAATACCCATGCTATTTTTATATTTTTTGCTGTTTCAAGATTCAATAACCTGTCCCAAAAAAAAATATTTTGATATGTATCTTTCATCATTCGATCAATATAACGATCTCAAATCAAATATCAAGATTTGTCACATAAATAGATTAATCATAATTGAAGCAAACCAAACATAACTCAGTCATCATCCATAGAGTCCAATATTATATAATGAAATAGTTAAGACATTATTTATTGGTAAAAGGTGTGGTAATAGTTTATAAACAAAATAGTTTTCTAAATAACACAAGGGCAACATATAACGAAATAGTTAAGACACTATATTTTACAAGATCAATATTAAAAATATGATGTGACTAAATGAAGAGTGGGTGGGCAACATATCTCCTTATAGGTAGGGATGGACCTAGAATTTTGATTTAGTGGGGGCAATGTCAAGTAATAGTAAAAATTCAATTTATCCATAAATATTAACTTTTTATATTAATCAATAATATTTCTCATTTCTCTCTCACACACACATATATATCCAAAATTTCATACCAAAGTTATTTAGTTACCAATACCAATTTCACATATATTTTTTGATAGTTCAATTAGTCACAAAATAAAACCATCACAATGATGTATAGGTGAATATTATATTTAAATAGGAGTTTATCTTCTAATTTCCAAACAAATATGTAAAAAATAAAATAATCATATCAAATCATATAATTTATCTTTCTTAAAATTTTTCTATAAATTTTGTATAAAAAGTTAATCTTATCATATCTAATATAAGAAAATTGTAAAGAATCTTAACGAAATATCTAAAGAAACATTTTTTAAGGTTGGGTTTTAAAACTGTTAGAAGAAATTGTGAATTAATTAGTTACTCACGTATAAGAGTTCATATAAATCACATAAGATGTTAGATTGCATTGTAAAAAATTTAAAATAATAAAGTTACGATTGTAAAACTTCTATTGAATTAGACTTTCTTAGTTTTCTTTTATTATGTTTAATTTTAACCTTTATTACATTTAATGTTATTGCAGCAATGGAAGAACAGGCCAATAATTACACTTTCATATGGAAAGGCAATCAATTAGCAACAAATGCAATGTTTAGAATCAATGGATTTAGTGGAAAAAAAATATTCAGTGGGGGATCTGTCCTTGCTTACAGGATAGAATTGTTATCTTCAATTGTTTGTTAGTTAAGTGGAGACAAAGTAAATGAGAAGCAGCGGACAGAAACTTTATCATCACAGCTGGAACTATCTGCACGCGGCATATATATTACAAACGCTCTTAAAGTCTCAAATTGTAAAATTTTATTAGTCTATTTAATTAATATATTTTTTACAATGAAAACTATTAAAGTTTATTTACAAACCCATTAATTTAATTCCATGTAATTCATCTAGCTTTTCAATTTCGTCCAACACGTTATTTGTTTGCAATCATATTATAACATATATTTAAGATCAACAGATTGACAGTTATTAACAAACATACACACACACACAATATGTTTGTATGTTTGTATGTATATGTATGGTATGCATCTGTTACCTTCTAAAAAGGATTTTAATTAAATTAAATAAATGATAAAAAGTGTACAGATATAAAAACTTTTATAAACATTAATTACAAATTCCATATGTAGTCTTAATGTGTGGTCTAAAAGCACATGTTATGACTTCAAATATTATGGATGTTATTTATAAAAAATTTTAAATAACCCAAATAATTGGGTCATTAATTATTTCAATGTATTCAATGAGATATTTTATATAAAAACATGATTTTTAATAACAGTTATAATGAAATATATAAATTTTCAGGCCTCAAAATATTTGTCGGCACATGTTAGAAACTATCTTTTGAGGCAGTCTTCCATTCACAACCGAATAGTCATTCAATACAAGTTCAAACCAGAGTCCTAAGCCATTGATTCATTCATTATATTACAATTGTGGGTAAGCAAGACATAATGGAACCTGGCTTTAAATATTATAGCTGTATTCCAGCCAGAATGGTCTTTTTTCGCAAGCAGTCATTTCACAGTCACCATTTTTTTTTCATGTTAATTTTTTATAACTAAGACTCTTGTATTGGGATTTTTATAGCTCACCAACCCCAGGATCACCAGGGGGATGACCATCGATATTGTCATTGTTATTGATATTATAACTTCGTTAACCCTCCAAAGACAGAAAGGTGATCTCAACTTATTTAGAAATTAAATTGTGTATACCTCTGTTGATTGTCACATGATTGAAGATACGGATGGACTACTTTTTCCATATCTAATCCAATGACTCTTGCTAGTAATGAGGCAAATGTGAGATTTTAATATAAACACAAATTCAACATATAGGATTTTTGAACGTTATACTTACTTCCTTTAATTTGACCACTCTATCTTGAGATCATTTTGGTCTTGGTGCTGTAGTATGTGGCGATTAACACAAGCCTCTACAATTAAATGTGAATGATTAAAATTAATTTATTGAATTTTTTAGTGAATCTAATTTCTATAAACTTCTGGACATGTCTATTTTCATCCATAAAATTTTCAGAACAAGAAAACATTCCCCTAATTTTTGGAAATTTTCTGAACATGCACTACTCAGTGTAAAAAAAAAAAAACTGCCAAATTGAGCCAACTCTCATTCCTAGCTTTGTATCTTCATCTCCTTACTTAGATACATTCAAATCTCATTCAACTTCATATTTCCACACAAATTTTCAACAATACCAACAACAATTCTCATACTCACATCACAAGCCAAAATAATTCTTGCAAACACATAAACAGCAAAACAAGAATTCTAAAGAAGAGAGGAGTTCTTACCACGCACTTCCTTTCTTCCTTCTCCTTCCTTTCCTTGAGTTCTTGATAGTTTTTGTACGAAAAACTTAGAGAGAGTGAAGAGCTGGGAACGTGAGCTAGAGAGCAAGATTGAAAGAATTCTAGAATTTTTCCCATTTATAGATAAACATTAAGCAAATTTTCCTTTTAGTTCTCTCTTCCCTTTTTATTCCCATTAAGCCCATCATCTCTCATCTATTATAATACAATGCCAACACATCACCAATACATTAATACATCTTATTACATATGCAACTATAATACATGATATAATGTACATTACAAAACTTAGGATATTATAGAAAAAGTCACTATTTGAATGTTGATTATAGAAACAAAGGAGTGCCAAACACAAGTAGTACTTAGATAGTGGGTGCTTAAGGCATATGACCGACAATGCCTCCAAGTTTTCAAGATTAATCATAAAGAAAGGAGGATATGTGACCTTTGGTGATAATGCCAAAGGAAGGGTAATCGGACACGGTGATATTGGTAACCCTTCTTCACCTATTGTTGAAAATATTTTGCTTATTAATGGTTTGAGACATGATTTGATTAGTATTTGTCAATTGTGTGATTAGGGATATTTTGTTCCTTTAGAGCCTAATAGATTTGCGATTAAATATTTTAATAACAATAAGACATTATTTATTGATAAAAGATGTGGTAATATTTATACAATTGATATTGATGTTCATGATCATGTAAAAAAGTATTTTGTTATTAATCATGATATTTGTTTATGACACAGAAGATTAGGTCATATTAGTATGATCACAAATTCAAAAATTTATAAAAATAATTTGGTTGATGGTCTGTGAAGAGTAGTTATAATTAAAAACACGATTGAGAGTTTCTTTCCATGCTTTCATTGCTAAAATTTTATTAGATTTACTAAAACTTTATTAAATTTGTGGAAGTCCCTTTCGCTAGAAAAATGGGAAGGAAATGTGGTCCACCGTTTTTTATTGTCTGCCACTTGCAGTTTATACTTTGGCTCACGGACATGAAAAACAAGGATGATAAAGCTCAGGTCCCACAAATTAACGAAAATAATCGACAGTGCATACTAGCTGAATACGAAACATGAGAAACGTCGGTGATATAGCCAGGTCCCACACAATAATCGATGGTGTGCAAGAGCTTGATGGGAAAAATGGATGATATAGCTTAGGTCCCACATATTAATGAAAATTGTTGATGGTGGGTCCTAGCTAAATGAGAAACGTGGAATACATGGATGATATCGCTCAAGTCCTACAAATTAATAAAAATAATTGACGGCGGGCACTAGCTAAAAGGGAAACATGGAAAACATGGATGCTATAGCTCTGGTTTTTCTATATTTCACAGGATCGATATTGAAAATAGGACTATTGATGGAATTGTTATCTTCAATTAATACATTAAGTGATAATTAAAACATCGTCAAGAGTTTCTTACCATGCTTTCATTGCTAAAACTTTATTAAATTTGTGGAAGTCTTTTTCGGTAGAAAAATGGAAAAGAAATGTGGTCCATCATTTTTTGTTATCTGCCACTTGCAGTTTATACTTTGGCTCATGGACATGGAAAACAAGGATGATATAGCACGCGTCCCACAAATTAACAAAAATAATCGATGATGAAACGTGGGTGATGTAGCTCAGGTCCCACACAATATTCGATGGTGCATAATGGCTAGATGGGAAACATGGATGATATAGCTCAAGTCCCACAAAACTTTTGATGTTGCGTGCTAGCTAAATGGGGAACACGGAATACATAGATGATATAGCCTTAGTCCCACAAATAAAAATAACTATATCACAATTATAGGGTAAGTAAGACAGAATATAATTAACCCTTTTTATAGCGATCAATTGATATAGGTAATAACTTGATTATAAGGCACTTGCCCCCTCTTCTTTTTATAGAATTAGCTGTGCTTTCATTTTCAACGAATAAACTTTGAAAGAAATGAAAGAAAAAGGCAAGATGGTCTTTAAATTAAATTTATTTATTGACTTTTCCAAGGCATAAATTTAAAGGAATTAATTTATATCCGGTGCAAAAAAGATGAAGGTTAAAAACCAGCATATGTATCTCACATCATACTTTGTCTCAAATTTCTTTTGTTTAGTATCAATTTTTCTCAAACCATATGATGCCATCTGTCTGTGCACGTTGCATGATACATGTCACATTTGTCACAATTTTGTACCCCCACAAATTAGTGAAAATAATTGACGTTAGGCACTAGCTGAACGTGGAAGATGGAAAACATGAATGACAATGTTATGTACAGCTCAGGTTTTTCTATATTTTACAAGATCAATATTAAAAATATGATGTGACTATATGGAGAGTGGGTGGGCAACATATCTCCTTACAGGTAGGAACGGAGCTAGAATTTTGCTTTAGTGGGGGCAATGTCAAGTAATACTAAAAATTCAAATGATCCATAAATATTAATTTTTTATATTAATTAATAATATTTCTCATTTCTCACACACACATATATATCCAAAATTTCATACCATAGTTATTTAGTTACCAATACCAATTTCACATATGTTTTTTGATAGTTTAATTAATCAAAAAATAAAACCATCACAATATAGGTGAATATTATATTTAAATAGGAGATTTATCTTCTAATTTCCAAACAAATACGTAAAAAATAAAATAATCATATCAAATGATATAATTTATCTTTCTTAAAATTTTTCTATAAATTTTGTATAAAAAGTTAATCTTATCATATCTAATCTAAGAAAATTGTAAAGAATCTTAACAAAATATCTAAAGAAACATTTTTTTAAAGTTGTGTTTTAAAGCTGTTAGAAGAAATTGTGAATTAATTAGTTACTCACTTATAAGAGTTCATATAAATCACATAGGATGTTAGATTCCATTTTGGAAAATTAAAAATAATAAATTTAAGATTGTAAAACATCCATTGGTTAGATTTCCTTAGTTTTCTTTTATTGTGTTTAATTTTAACATTTATTACATTTAATGTTATTGCAGCAATGGAAGAAGAGGCCAATAATTACACCTTCATATGTGGGAAGCCAATCAATTAGCAAAAATGCACTGTTTAGAATCAATGGATTTAGTGGAGAAAAAATAGTCAGCGGGGGCAACAGCTCCCACTCGTCCCTTGATGGCTCTGTCCTTGCCTACAGGATAGAATTGTTATCTTCAATTGTTTGTCTTACAATTTTCTGGGTCAAGAGATTTGTTTGTTGGTTGGGTGGAGACAAAGTAAATGAGAAGCCGAGGACAGAAACTTTATCATCACAGCTGGAACTTTCTGCACGTGGCATATATATTATAAACGCTCTTAAAATCTCAAATTTTAAAATTTTATTAGTCTATTTAATTAATAATATTATTTTACAATGAAAACTATTAAAGTTTATTTACAAACCCATTAATTTAATTCCTTGTAATTCATCTATTAAAGCTTTTCAATTTCGTCCAACACGTTATTTGTTTGCAATCATATTATAACATATATTTAAGATCAACAGATTGAAAGTTATTAACAAACACACACACACACACACACACAATATGTTTGTATGTTTGTATGTATATGTATGGTATGCATCTATTACCTTCTAAAAAGGATTTTAATTAAATTAAATAAATGATAAAAAGTGTACAGATATAAAAACTTTTATAAACATTAATTACAAATTCTATATGTAGTCTTAATGTGTAGTCTAAAAGCACATGTTATGACTTCAAATATTATGGATGTTATTTATAAAAAATTTTAAATAACTCAAATAATTGGGTCATTAATTTTTTCAATGTATTCAATGAGATATTTTATAAAAAAACGTGATTTTTAATAACAGTTATAATGAAATATATAAATTTTCAGGCCTCAATAATATTTGTCGGCACATGTTGAAACTATCTTTTGAGGCAATCTTCCATTCACAACCGAATAGTGATTCAATACAAGTTCAAACCAGAGCACTAAGGCATTGATTCATTCATTATATTACAATTGTGGGTAAGCGAGACATAATATAATTAACCCTTTTTATAGAGTCAACTGATTTCATTTATGTTATTTAAAATTTTTATAGAATTTTATATAGAATTAGTTGTGCTTTCATCTTCAACGAATAAACTTTGAAAGAAATGAAAGCAAAGGCCAAGATAGTCTTTAAACTAAATCGACAATCGTAGTCGGTCTCCATTTTCCGCATATTATGGAACCTGGCTTTAAATATTATATCTGTATTCCAGCCAGAATGTTCTTTTTTCGCATGCAGTCATTGCACAGTCACCTTTTTTTTTCAAGTTAATTTTTTATAACTAAGACTCTCGTACTGGGATTTTTTCAGCTCGCGAACCCCAAGATCACCAGGAGGATGACCATCAATATTGTCATTGTTATTGATATTATAACTTCGTTAAGCCTCCAAAGTCAGAAAGGTGACCTCAACTTATTTAGAAATTAAATTGTGTATCCCTCTGTTGATTGTCACATGATTGAAGATACGGATGGACTACTTTTTCCATATCTAATCCAAGACTCTTGCTAGTAATGAGGCAAATTTGAGATTTTAATATAAACAAAAATTCAACATATAGGATTTTTTAATGTTAAATTTACTTCCTTTAATTTGACCACTCTATCTTGAGATCATTTTGGTCTTGGTGCTACATTATGTGGCGATTAACACAAGCCTCTACAATTAAATGTAAATGATTAAAATTAATTTAATGATACGATCCTTGACAAAAGATAAATTGGTTATTTGATTCATCGTCAAGCCACGCGGTCGGTTTTGAATAAACTAAGGGTTTGTTTGTTATATCCACTGAAATCTGAATCTATTTAGTTTTAAGTGGTTAAAATAAATTATGATTGTTTGTTTTATCAACTTAACACTTATTTTCAAACAATTTTGTTTGAGTAGAAGAAGTGAAAAAATTTCACTTTTTTTTCTTTTAGAACATCTGAATTATGAAAATACCTACACTACCCTTTTATGACATATCCCCTCAACGCCTCCCTTTCTTGTTCTGGTCGCCAACCTCTCAACATCAATTAACCCATCACGTCATCTTCTCAACATCACTTCACCTGTCAAGACATCTGACTATAATTTATTATAATTATATTTGAAATTTTCAAATGTTTAAAATAATTATAATGCAAATATATTTTTATGTTTTATTATAAGGATAATGATAAATATGTAAAATATAATTTAAATTAAGAAAATAATATTATTGACTTTTTTTGTATTTGAATTCTAAATTTTAATTATTTTATATTTAATTAAACTTAGTATTTTTTAAATAATGTTTATTATATATTATGATAAATTATTGTAAATAAATAAAATAATTAGGATAATATAATTATTTAATAATTAGAATTTTGATTTAATTTTATTAAATATTTATTGTTTAAATGATTGTAATAAATATAATATTGACTATTTAAATGACAATATAATATAGACATTTTATATTTCAATAAGAGTAAAAAAGTCATATTAAAGTTAAATATTCTCTTACTACTTTTTTTAAGTGATATAAAAAAATAAATAAACATCATATTAAATAGTACAATTTAAATCTTAAAAAGTATTAGATATAAAAAATGTTAAGTGCCTTATTAATTCAAATTTTGGGCACCGGCATGCATGGCTTTGGCTGTCTGTAACGGTCGCTATCAATTTTCCGTAAGCAGAGAGTCAAAGAAACCCGCACCCCACTTTCTCAAAGAAATCTTGATGGTTAGGTTTTCCTAAATTAGTATAAATAAAGCGCATTCGTAACCGAACTCGTGCACACAGCTCTAAACTATTATCATCTTCTAATGGTATCGTTTTCTTAATTCTTCAATACGTTAACCTTTTTAAGCTCAATTTGAGAAAGGTTCTTACTCAATTTCCATGCATAACATGTTGAGAGCACCAGGAGTTGGGGAAAATAGTCTCACGGTCCTAACAAAAGGTGGATTCACTGAATACTTGGAGTCAATCATTTCAAAGAGAAAGGACTTGGAAGAAGCCTTTTATGTAGTCGATTTAGACGTTGTGTCCTCCCTTTACGACAAATGGACAAGCCATCTTCCTCTTATTCAACCATTCTACGCCGTCAAGTGCAACCCCGACAAAGGTTTCCTTGGCGCTCTTGCTGGTTTTGGTGCAAACTTTGACTGTGCAAGCAAGGCTGAGATTGAAGCCGTTCTCTCACTTGGGGTTTCGCCCAATCGGATCATTTATGCAAATACCTGCAAAGCTGCATCATATATTAAGTACGCAGCAAGTGTTGGTGTTAATTTAACAACTTTTGATTCCGTAGAAGAGCTACACAAGATTAAAAGGTGGCATGCAAAATGTTCTTTATTGATTTGACTCAAAGTTGACGTTGATGGCAAAGCAAAAATACCATTGGGTTCCAAATTCGGCACGCTTCCCACTGAAGTCTTGCCTTTGCTCGAAGCTGCCAAAACTATGCAGCTTAACGTCATCGGCGTTGCATTCCATGTTGGAAGCCTGATCATAGAACCTGACGCTTATAATGAGGCTATAGCAGCTGCCAAAAGGGTTTTCGAGACAGCAACAAAGCTACGCATGCCTAAAATGCATTTACTAGACATCGGGGGCGGCTTCCTAGATGATGCAAAATTTGGTCAAGTGGCTAAAACTGTGAACGCAGCAGTTGAAGCTTATTTCCCTGATGAGCCAGAGCTGTCTGTTATCGCAGAGCCGGGACGGTTTTTCGCGGAATCCGCTTTCACATTGGCTGCAGCCATTATAGGGAAACGTATTCGGCATGAAGTGAGGGAGTATTGGATTGACGATGGGATTTATGGATCCTTCAACTGTATTTTACATAATTCTCTTAGTGCACCCATGAAGTGCATGCCACTCGCTTGCGTGTCAAAAACTGAGAACGTGACATGCAAGGGTTTGAAAACTTACAATTCGACAGTGTTTGGACCCACATGCGATCCAAACGATTTAGTTTTAAGGGGTTACCAGCTACCAGAACTTGAGGTGAATGACTGGCTTGTGTTCCCAAACATGGGTGCTTATACGACTGCTCGAGGATGCTTCTTTAATGGATTTGCCACTCCTACCGTCTCTACTTACCTTGTCGCCCCCAAGTGACTCAGACAAAGTCCAGAGTGTTCTAAGAATTAATTTTAATTAATTAATTCTAAACAAAACTCATAGGTCCACCACCGAATGCTACGTTAAATATTGCCATATAGATGTATGTATTGAGATGTTGTATCAATCTAGTAATAATAGATAAAGATAACTTTTGTTTTGATTTTGTGTGTGGCATGTTATACATTGCCATATTTACATATGCATTGCGATGTTGTATCAATCTATTAATAATACATCGTTTTTGTTTTGCTTTTGTGTGTTGCATGTTAACTTTTGTTGTTATGATTTAAATAAATAAAAACTAGAAACATTAGTGCAACATAAAACTAATCTAAATTACCTTAAATATAAAATAAAGATATCAAAATACAAAGCCAATAATTTAGTTAACATTAAACAAATTTTCAAGCTCTTTGTTGATGCCAAAAGTGTGTCGACTTACAATTCATTAGTAAAGTTTATATTTGCTGTCAAAGATCTAACTCAACCAAAGAAAAATCGGGAAAAATGGAGAATGATGGTGAAAATTAGAAGCTTGAGGCCCCGTGTTTGTCACGATGGCCACTATATTTTGTTCAACTAAGGCTCCAGTGATGTAACTAAGCTACACACAAAGAGAAAATAAGGGGTCAAAGGCATTGGTGGTGTGGCTGACGATGATCCTCTGACGCTAAAGTCAGAAACTGAAATATGGAGAGAGATATTTGGCCAACGAAGGAGAGATGAGAGAGAGAGAGAGAGAGAGAGAGAGAGAGAGAGAGAGAGAGAGTTATAGAATTCTAGGGTTAGAGAGTGTTCCCAATCTTCAATCTACGGCAAAGGAGCCTATTTATAGGAGTAACCCTTGCAAAGGTGTCACCATGCATGGTGTTGGAGTGATACCTTATTGCATGCAAGGGAGCTGATGAGGACACCTAGCTTGAACCCATGGAACCACTTGGTGAATAAAAGGTTTCTTCAGGAGACACTTGGAAGCTTTTAGAGGAGTTGGTGAGGACAATTGGCCACGGAGTAATTTCCTTGAGACACTTTGAGAGAACTTTCACATAAAGCCTAATATCCTTGTTATTTTATTAATTTGTGCCACGCAACACCTCTTATGGTGAAAGTGACATTCATGTCGTTCTTCAACCAACTTGGACGTTAGTTATAAAATTATCTAGTTAACCAAAAAGTTTTGACATTAAGAGTGAGGGTAAAGTCTTAGTCGACCAGATTAAGGATGAAGAATCCATTATTCCAAAAATCAAGTTGCCACTTAGGATAGATAATATATAAATTCTTTTGAAATAAAGAGAATCACTACTTCTTAATGATGTAGCTTCAAACATTAATCTCATTGGTTATCCCAATTTTTTATCGAACAACCATGCTCTCAAGTTCCAAGGCAAAACATTAGCATTTGGCTTGGAACTTAACTCTTTGAATAATGTAAACTTTATGCAATACACAGTATGCCTTAACACCACACTCTTGGTTATGTTACTTCTTTTCTTCAAGGATGATTCAAATATTAACAATTCTTATTATTTGCTTAATGTGCATATTGTGTCTTTTTGTGTTAACTTCTGTTTAGCAAGGTAAGCAAGGTTGCAAGTGAATTTGTTAATGTGTTGTTCTAGAATATTAGAGAAAAATAAGCAGCATCTAAAGTTGTAAAGGAGAGGATTGTACAAGAAAATTTATTGCAAGTTATAGTCTTAAAGAAAAAAGTTGTGTGAGGAGAAAATACCAATGTAACTGAAAAATAAGAGAACACCACTTTGTCATCTCTGATATACCAGATTTGTAAGCAGCCTTTTGGCTCATCAACCAAATCCAAGTTGGACTTCGTAATTAAAGGTCAATTGTTCTTATTCATATTGCGTCATTAATTGTCAAAGTGACTTTTTAATGAAAGGATGCAATTAGTTGCAAGGCACCAAGAAGTCGCATAAAGATTCTATTTTGGAAATCCCTATAGTTAACCGGGATTTATATTAAGCCTTTATATGGAGCTTTCACAAAATCCAACCTCATATCATATAATGTATGGAAGATTCTCATGAATTGATGATAAAATCTATCTCGTTCTTCTTCATTTGGTTATGTCTTTTGTGATTGTTTTTTCCACTTTATTAATACTAAAGGTCAGTCGACCTCGAGTTCACCAATAAAATTTATATTTATTATGGAAGATCTGACTCAGCCAGAAGGCAATGGTGAAAAATGTGGAGAGGGATGGTGAAAGTGAAAGGTATCAGGCCATGTGTTTCTCAAGATGGCTGTTGTGTTTTGGTCAACCGAGGCTCAATGGTTTAAATGATCTACGCACAAAGAGAAAACAAGAGGTCAGAGGCACCAGTGGTGTTGTCGACTATAATCCTTCAACGCTCAAGTCAGAGATTAAATATGGAATAAAATATCTGATCGACTGGAGAGAGACGAGAGAGGGAGAGAGGGAGAGAGGGAGAGAGAGAGAGGTGTAGAGTTTTTTTTTTGGGAGTTAAAGAGTTTTGAACCTTGATTTGTAGCCAAGGACTATATTTATAGGAGAGTTTACTTACAAGTGGCTAGATGCACGGGGCTTTACTAACACCATGCTACATGTAAGGGAGTTCTTAGAGTCATGGAGACACCTGGAGGATGAGAATCCCATTCAAGAGATACTTGGAGAAAAACTTCTATAGAGTCTTGTGCCTTCAATATTTTGTTAATTTTTATGGAACTTGGGAGATAATTATTAAACTCAGCAGGGTCAGCTCTTATTAAATATTTTTTCTAACATTGGTGACTCTGATTTAGGAACTTGTGCCATGCAATATCTTTGGTGGTGACATCGGGAGTCATGCCTTTTGTCAACCAAGCAAGACATTTGTTATATAATTATCTAGTCAACCAACATATCTCAATACTGGGAGTGGGTAAATTCTTTGTCGACCTACTTTTGATGATGTGGCTTCAAATATTGATCTTTTTAGCTATTCTAATTTTTTCTCCAACAACTAGCCCCCCAAGTTCCAATACAAGATATTAGATTTTATTGGAACTTGACTCTTTGAAGAATACATACTTTCAGTAATACTCTATATGCAATAATACTACACTCTTGATTGTGCTATTTTCTTCAAAGTCGATTCAAATACTAACGTTTCTCACTATTTTCTTGATAGTGCTTATTATGCCTTTTTGTGTTTACTTCTGTTTATCAAGGAGACTAAGACTTTAAGTGAGTTTGTCATTGTGGCTCTAGAATACCAGGGGAAAATAAGCAAAAACTAACATTGTAAAGAAGAAGGTTATACCAGAGAAATTCTTCCAAGTTATAGCTATAAAGAGAAAAGTTGTACAAGGACAAAGTACTAATATAATTGGAGAGGAGGAGAAAGCCACTTTGTCGACATCTTTGATCTATTCGAGTGTAGGCGATTTAGCTTCACCTTTTGGCTCCTCAACTAAATCCGAGTTGGACCTTCTAATTTCAATGCAAAGCTTAATTATTCTTTTTATATGGTGTCATTAATTGATGAAGTGACTTTTTACTACAAGAAAAATGACCATATTTGGCGGTCTTTGACTGTCAAATATGTATATATTTGCTGGTCTTAAAAGCGCCATCAATGACACCGCCAAATATAGTCAATTTGATTATATTTGGCGGTCAGTCAAAGTGTCAAATATGCATCTGACTATACTTGGTGGTTTTTGACCGCCAAGTATAATAGATTTAAAAAAATAAAAAAAATATACTTGGTGGTTTTTGGCCGCCAAGTATAATAGTTTCAGAAATTTAAAAAAAATGTAGGATGTCCGCCCAAGACTCCTACATTAACTAATCATAGTGTGCCAATATCCTAACCAATCAGACTTTGCCAACCTTTGAACCAGTAAAACGAATCCCCTGCATGAACAATCAATGAAAATTGCCTCTCTATTATGCAATAGTAAGCGATGCAGCAACCATTAACAGTTATAACAAGCTGTGATCAGATTGCTTATAAGTAAGGCAAGTTTACATGTCATCAAGTTTCTATTTTCCTTCGCACAAAAGAAATTCAAAGAGTAATCTATTGTCAAAGGGAATGACCATTCAAGAAAGTAAAATGAAAGAGCACAACAATCGAGCACATATCATTTAGAAATCTAAGTACAGGACTGTGAAACATACAAGCTGATCAAGACTCAAGAAACTGTGACAACATAATAGGACAGAGGTAATCAAATGGAATAAAAGCTGGGAAAAGTGATGTTTACAATACAAAATGTCCTCAAGGGCTGCATAATTTGATGGGGCTTATTGAACATCCACCGTGAGAGCATTTGAAACATGTCTTGTGGTACGCCTAGCTCTCCACTGCCACCTGCAGATTTTTAACACAATAAACCCATTTTAAATATCACATCAAACCCTTTCAAAGTTGTATAAACCAGAATACCCCGATCATATTAGTATAAATACAAGTGAGACATCATCTAATCTTATAACAAGTTGTTACATTTTGCTTTAGAAGTAACAAACCTAAGAGGCCTACAGACCCTCCTACATACATCTAATATAAAACTACTTTCCAGATTGATCTTCAACTTTCTAACATTTTTCCGAATAGTATTGCGAGATAAGTCATACAAATCAAAAGTTCAGCACTAGCAAATACAGGGTCTACCATTGTAGAAAAGTATGAAATTTGATGACTTGTTAAAATAATGGGACCCTACCTTCTCTAGTAGATACACAGTTTTACCACAAGTAGCACACTTTTCTTGTGTTCCAGAAAACATGCTGGCATCTTTGCTAGGAGACCTTGTCTGAAATCAAGACAAAGCATTGGGAATCAGCATTATGTGACATTACCTTAACATGACTTTGCACAGTTGAATGTCAAACACATGCAGGGTAGTATGGAAGATTTACTAGCTCGGGAGTTAACTTCTCAACTGACTTTGCAGCTGTAACAATGAAATAGATAGCTAATTACACAGGCAAAAGAAAACTGTCGAGAAATCACACAAAGAGAATCTTCAAATACATACGTGACTGAAAATTCTTGTTTAAATTTCCTGACTCCTTGAAAAGCTGCTCGAAGTGAGGTTTACAGTAAAGAACACCTTCTATGGAGAAGTAATTGCTTAGCTGAAAATATTTCAATTTTGCATCTTAGTAACTAAAAAATTTCATTAAAATAATCTAGGTATGCTATATTCTTAATTAGCAGAACCAGGTTTCAGAAACGTGGTACAAATTCAATTAGCTTAAATATTATTGAAGCTATTTACAGAGCAAGCAACAAGAACAATTTTATCAAAGAAAACCAACATCATTTGACTACACAGACCACCTAATAAAGAAATAATATTGTGCAGTGGAAAGAGAACTGAAACATGCTTGACAACAATGTACGAAAAGGAATAGCAATGATTAATTCCAACATATCAGGTTTCGACCAAAACAATGTGCATCAAAGGAAGCCTATCAACTACAAGCACAATAATTTACCAAGTTATTCACAATCTCAGTCCAGAAAAAGTATACAAGCAGACCACAATAAAAATAAAAATTACCTCATTAACCAAATCAACCACAATTTAAGCAATCCAATGTGATTAAGTAGTTAAATTACCTAGATGTAAGAGCCGGAGTTCCTAGCTGCTAATGCAAAGTTTGACGAAGGAGTCATATCTATAAGTGAATATGAAGATGAGCTCACCCGGGTGGAAAATGCTACCATCACTGAATGCTTCCTTTCCCGATCTTAGACACACAACACTGTGAAAGTGACATAGCGTCCGCAAAGTCGGCCTGCATATACTTCGGATTAGACTTCTTGATCCGCAAAGACCTTTTAAGACTTGGCTGATTTTCGGTCGTGATGTCTTCCATTGGTAGTGGTCTCTTCTCTCGACTATTTCGCAACTCTATTCGTGAGCTATCTCTTCTGGGGGAAGGCTTTTCCTGGCTTATGGGCTTCAAAACTTTGAACCTCGCGAACACCTGTCTTCCATCAAATGAGGCTCAAAGAACTGCCAATTCGTGAACTCGATTTTCGTGACTCTACTGGTTTCGAGTCGCTCCCGACAGAAACCTCCTGCCGCTCTGGTAACTGCGCTCGCATACTCGTGTCTAAACTCTCTGAGTCTGGCAACACTACATTCTCGGTAGACCACCATGATGATGCCTCATCAAAGACAACGTGCGGCGAGACTACAAGAGTCTTACTTAGAGGCGTGAAGGAAGGTGCTACGACATCGAGCTAGAGCTATGGTCTGCGTGGAGGTCCTGCGATAGCGAGCTAGAGGCGTGGCCGTCCTGTGATAGCGAGCTAGAGGCGTGGCCGTCCTGTGACAGGGAGCTAGAGGCATGGCCGTCCTACGACAGCGAGCTGGAGACGTGGCGATCCTGCGACAGCGAGCTGGAGGCGTGGTGGTCTTGCGACAGTGAGTTGGTGGTGTGGAGCTGTTGTGCCTGCGATGCTGGAGTTGTGACGGTAGAGGTGCTGCAGCGCTGAAGCAATGCCTAAGATCTAAAGCCGTGGAGGTGCTGCGAGCCTGCAACGACGGACGCTGGAGGGTGCTGTGGATGGCCGAGTGGTCTGACAGTGGTGCTTAGGTTTAGGGATTTAAACAAGAAGGAAGGAGACGGCTGGGAAGGGAATATGGTTTAGGTATTAGGAATTATTATGTTTATATAGTATAGTAAAATTACGTGGTTTTCTAAAACATTATAATTTTTCATAATCACCCCTAAAAAGTATTTGTAAGTTTAAATACTTTAATTTTTTTCATACACATTCTAATTTGTGCATGTAGACTTTAAAATTTAATAAATTTATATTTAACCATTATATATTATTAAATTTTTCTATTATTTATAAATTTTTAGCTAAAGATTTTAAATTCTAATATATCTATATTTAACCATAAAATCATAATTTTTTGAACAAAATATATCTATTACTATTTGAATTTCTTAATATTTATATAAATAAAAAAAATGAAATTACTATAATTTTACATAAATTTTAGAATTCACATACTTATCACAATTTAAAAAATGTGATAAATATATGATTGAAAAAAGACAAATATGACAAATATGATAAATAAATGGGTTTGACTTCTAAACCAATGTTATACTTCTCACTTTTTAAAAAAACTGCCAAATAAAAAAAAATGCAAAGTGACAAATATGAAAAATATTCTTGTAGTGTTTGCAGGAAAGGATATGATAGCTTGCAAGGAACGAACAGCTAGCACAAAGATACTATTTTTAAAATCCCTTTAGTCAACAAAGATTTAGATAAAGTCTTCATGTGTGGAGCTTTCACAAAATGCAATCTTGTACCATTGAATGTATGGAAGATTTGATATTTTTTCCTTCTTAGATGACAAAAATTTGCATTTGTCTTATCCTTACTCATTTGAGTATTTTTTTGTGATTAATTTTCCTACTTGAAAAGGTTGATCAAGAGACTAATGTCAGATATGAAGGTTGTGGTGCTCAACATTATCCAATGGAATGTGTGGCCTTGATAGAACTAGTGTTATCAATGAAGTCGATGATACAAATAGAGTTGATGGCATTGAGAAAATTAATGGTACCTATGAAGCTGGTGGTACCAATAATACTTGTGATAGATTTTGGGTTGACAAGGAGATTTGGTCTTCTATCATTGTAATGACTCATCTGTTGACCCAGGTATGGCAACCCAAGAGGGGGGTGAATTGGGTTTTTATTTATAAAAACGAATTTAGAAAACTTTTCTTGAAAGTTCAAAATTATTTAACTCTTTCTTTGAGAATAAAGATGAAGAAGATGAAAATAGAATGCAATCAAGAGAATAACAATAAAGAACAATTACAAGTGCAACTAAATATAAAGAGATAGGGATAGAGAGAGTGCAAACTCAATTTACGTGGTTCGGCATACCTTGCCTACGTCCATGGGCTCCTAGCTCCACGAGCTAAGCTTTCCACTTAGTTGTAGAAATCTTTACAACTTGCTTGATGAACAACCTCACCAAGACTTTTTCTTCCAACTCTTGATAACACCACACCAAGAGTTCTTCTTGATGAACAACCTCACCAAGGCAACTTCCTTCAACTCTTGAGAACACCACACCAAGAGTTCTTCTTGATGAACAACCTCACCAAGGCAACTTCCTTCAACCCTTGATAACACCACACCAAGAGTTCTTCTTGATGAACACCCTCACCAAGGCAACTTCCTTCAACTCTTGATAACACCACACCAAGAGTTCTTCTTGATGAACAACCTCACCAAGGCAATTTCCTTCAACCCTTGATAACACCACACAAGAGTTCTTCTTGATGAACAACCTCACCAAGGAAAGAGTTCTCTCAAGGATAACTTTTATCCTTTACAAGAAAATCTCACTCTCACCACAATACAAGAACAAAGAAAATTTTTACAACAAAAGTACAACTCTCTTCAAAGAGTAGATAAAGAATATAAAAGCTCTCTAGACTTGATATTTCTTTTGTTTTTTTTTGCTTGATAGATTCTTCTCTTCTTCTTATGCAAAATATATCTTGACTAAGGGGTTTAGTCATATTTAGGTCTAGGGACTAATTCTCAAACTTGATTTCTCTCAAATTGGTTCAATTCTTCTTGCATAGCCAAAATCCAACTTTTCTCATTTTTGGCTTCTTTAAAAGATTTTGGTTCAAATTGAGAGACAAATGCAAAATGATTACAAAAGTTCCTAAAAGAAGATCTATTTCTCATACCTTATGATGGTTCACCAATAATGAGATCTTTTAGGGTGAGTTTTTGCATACCTCCATTCCTTTAGTAATTCTTGTGAAGAATCATTTACTTCTATTTGTCATGTTATGTCCAAAAGAGTATTCGGTGTTCATGTCAGCTACTTCTATTTGTCTTTCAACTTGCATGATGATTTGGACAACCTTACACTTGAAATTTAAATTTCTTTAAAACATATGAAATGTTATAAATTGAGTAAGCTTTCCAAAGGCTCAAGAATTACATCATTTGGACATCTGTAGAGAAATATATGACCAATTGATTGAACATTGCTCATGTGTCACATTCCTTGAATCAAACCTTGTTCTTAAACTTTGGTGCCTTTAACATGTAGTCTTCTCCTTAGCTTCAACACTTCATTTTAATAAGCCTTTTATTGTTTTTACGATTATTTCAATGATATTACTCTTGCACATAAATAAACATGTTAGTAAATCTCAATGAATCAATGTGTATTGTTATCATCAAAATTATCATGTAGGCTTAGGGCTAACATCATCTTCCTTCTTTGGATTATTTTTGGAGAATAAGACTTTATTTTGTTGTGTTTGGAGAATTAAACTCATACAATGTAGCTTCATCATCTATTTGAATTTTATTTAGAGCACTCTGATTGTTCTTGTACCTTCACATTCAAATCATATCTTTTTCATATTCTACCTTAGTTGTTGAAAGAGCCACAACTGACTACAAATTTTCTTCCCAATTGACGGTGCAACCAAACAATATGAAAACATAACTGGTTAACGGCCTTCTTTTATCAAGATCACCTCCAAAATCTGCATCCACATAACCCATCAACTTCTCATCCATGTCTTTGCTTTTCTCATATACTAACTTGTAGCTTGAGGTACCTTTGAGATAATTGAATATCCACTTGACAACTTCCCAATGATTTCTACTCGGATTCGCCATGAAACGACTCACCAAGCTAGTTGCTTACACCAAGTCTGGTCTCGTACAAACCATGGAGTACATCAAACTCCCAACAGCACTTGCATAAGGAATTTTGGCCATCTCCTCGTTCTCAACATCTGTAATACAAGACTGTGTCGACGAAAGCTTAAAGTGAGCTGCCAAAGGAGTTTGCACCTTCTTTGCACTAGCTATGTTAAGCTTCTCAAGCATCTTGAGAGTGCAGTCATCTTGAGACAGAAATAACAATCCTCTATCTCTATCTTTATTAATCTTCATCCCTAAGATCTTTTTAGTATAACCCAAATAATTCATATCAAATTCCTTATTCAGCTGTACTTTCAGTTTTTGAATTTCTTTCATGCTCATCAATGCAATCAACATGTCATCAACATACAACAGCAAGAAAATCCTAACTCCATTTTTCAACCATTTGACATATATGCAACTATCATATTTACTTCTAGCATACCCGTGTTTGATCATGAAATCACCAAACTTAAAATACAATTGCCTTGGTGACTGCTTGAGGCCACACAAGAATTTCTTCAACAAACACACCTTGTCTTCACTTTCTTCTTTCACAAAACCCTCTGGTTGTACCATCACAATCCTCTCAGATTGGTTTACTAGAGTCAGTAGTACTCTAATCGACGTGTGTTTTATGACTGGAGAGAAAACCTCATTGAAATCAATGCCTTCCTTTTGCGTAAATCCTTTTGCCACCAACCTAGCCTTATACCTAGGCTTTCCGTTCCCACAAGCATCTTCTTTTGTTTGAAAACCCATTTGAAACCTACTACCTTCTATCTAGTAATGTTATCAACCAATATCCAGGTACCATTCTTATTCAAAGAATCCTTTTTTACATCATTGCCTGCTACCAATGATTTCTATCTCTACAAGCCATCACTTCCTTATAGCTTCTAAGCTCATTACCATCAATCTCCTCTGATATTGACAATAAAAAGGCTATAAGATCAGCGTATCTATACCTTACCAGTGGTGTCACTGTCCTCCTAGCACGATCTCTTGCTAGTTGATAGTTTCTCAAGTCGCCAGAGTCATCAAGGACTTCCTCAGCATCATCATGTTCTACTGTTTCATCTGCCTGATTCTTTCGAGAATCTTCAGCCTGATGGAGCTCCACCTTAGCCCCAACACTATTTGCATCGCAGCAACATCACTAGGTATCAACTGAGGTTTTGAAAAAACCCCCCAAAATAGAACTCTGATTCTCTAAAGGTGACATCTCTGCTTGTGAAACACTTCAAGACGTTCGACTCTTGCCACCACAATCTGTACCCCTTCACACCTTTTGGATAGCCAACAAAGATGCATTTCCTTGCCCTTGGTTCTAGCTTACCTTGTTTGATATGTGCATATGTCACACAACCAAACACCCTTAAATGACTATAGCTTAGAGGTGAACCTATCCACACTTCTTCAGGCGTCTTCAAACCAATAGTTATTGATGGACACCTATTAATCAAGTATACTGCTGTGTTTACTGCTTCTCCTAAAAAGTTCTTGGGTGACCTAGCGCTCAACAACGTACATCTCACACACTCAAGAAGTGTTCTATTCATCTTTTTAGCTAAGCTCTTTTGTTGCAATGTATCGAGTACCATTTTGTGCCTTATTTTTGCAAAAATGGTTGAATTCTTCATTCAAGAATTCTAAACGATTATCAGTTCTAGGGTTTTGAAGTTTTCTACCCATTTGGACTTCAACCATCTTTTTCCAATGTTTGAATTTCTAACGTGTCTCGTCCTTGGTCTTCAAGATGTACACCCACACCTGCCTTGAGCATTCATCAATTATGGACATAAAATACCTTCCTCCACCTAAAGTTGCATGCTTAGCCCATGAATGGAAATAACTAAGAGTTTCTTTTGTTGTATAAGATGAGGAAGCAAATTTTACTCAAGTTGATTTGCGAAGAAAGCAATGCTCACAAAACTCTAATTTTCCCAACTCATTACCGCATAATAGTCCTTGCTTCTGCAACCCTTGAAACCCCATTTCACTCACATGACCAAGCCTCTTATGCCACAAATAGACTTTATCAACCATGCCCGATACGAAGCCTGCTTCTCCAATTATAGTGCTGCCTTAGAGAATACACATTGCTTCTCTAATACAAGAGACAAATTTACCCCTACACCAATCTTGATTGTGCAAAATCTTCCTCCAAGACCAGGAGGCTCCAGAAGTAACTTGAACCTGCCAAAACGAGCAGCCCTGAAGGAGTACTTTATGAACCAAAGAAGACCATGTGGAGGACTTATCAGAAAGAAGTCTCCAAACATGCTTTAGAATAGCGGCCTGATTCCATTCCTTCATTCGCTTAATTCCCAATCCTCCTTCCTTTAACGGATAGCAAACCGAATCCCAAGCTACTTTGGCCTCAGAACGAGACAAAGAGGTCCCTCTCCACAGGAAAGCAGCCAGAATACCCTCAATCTTTCGCACCACAGTTGCCGACAATATGAATATGAACGACCAATAGACCTGTATGAAAAAAAGTACCGACTTGATTAACTGAAGACGGCTAGAATAAGTCAACATAATATATGTCCATAACCTGACCCTCGATAGAATCCTTTCTATCAATGGAGTACAATCTGAAGTGCGCAATTTGGTACTAATCCAAGGCACTCCCAAATATCTAACTGGCAGACTCCCCACCTGAAAACCCAAGATGGCCTGCAACACAGTTCGGTCCTCATCATTGACTCCAGAAAAGAATACATGACTCTTGGCAGAATTCGTCACTAAACTAGAGAGCTCTACAAACTCCTGCAAAGCATTATGAACCACACTAACAGAGCCCGCATCTGCCCTACAAAAAACCATCAGATCATCTGCAAAATAAAGATGAGTGAGAGAGACTTGCTGACATCTCCAATGATATCGGAAACCAGGCCTCTGAGAAGCCTCCCGAAGAATACCATTCAAACCCTCTATTGCCAACACAAAAAGGTATGGTGACAACGGATCACCCTGTCGAACTCCTCTGGAGGTGGGAAAAAAACCATGAAACTCTCCATTTAAAGCAATAGAGAAATGTGCAGAAGACATGCACGTCGCGATCCATCGAACCATACACTCTGGAATACCGATCGTCCTTAACCCCAAAAGAATGAAATCCCAACTAACAGTATCAAAAGCTTTGCGAATATCCACCTTTAAAGCGCACCGGGGAGGCGAGCACCCAAGATGGTAATTATGCATGAGCTCTTGAGTCAATAGGATGGCATCAGAGATCCTCCGACCTGGGACAAAAGCAGACTGTGAACTCCCAATTACATCAGGTAAAACTGGTTTAAACCTATTCACAATCACTTTGGAGATGCACTTGTAGAGTACATTATAGCAAGAGATTGGTTGAAAGTCACTCATAGTCCTCGGAGTCTCAACCTTGGGGACCAAGGCAACCCTAGTTGCATTAACACACTTTGGCATCCAACAAGTCACAAAGAAGTAACGCACAGCAGCCTTAAACTCGACACTAATAATGTCCCAAGCCCTCTTAAAGAACAGAGAGGTGTACCCATCCGACCCTGAAGCTTTATCATCGGGAATCGAGAATAAAGCTGACCTGATCTCATCATCAGTAATAGGGCACACCAAAGAAGGTAGCATCTCTTTAGAAACTCTTCCAGAGAAAAACCGAGAAGCATCTACAATAGAAGGTCGAGAAGGAGCTGTAAGCAATTTCTGAAAATATCTTATAGCCAGATGACCTAAGTCACCTCGATCTGTAACGATAGTACCATCCTCATCCTCAAGCTGATGAATCTGATGCCTGACCTGTCTATGGATCAGAGACTTGTGAAAGAACTTGGTATTCTGATCCCCCAAAGAGAGCCATTGGATCCTTGACCGCTGTCGAAAGAAAGCCTCCTCGTCTCTGCATAACTGAGAACACTACTTAGCAAAATGCCTCTCAGCCAAAATACAATCTGGGGAATAAGGGCTCTCATCCAGAGCAGCCTGAGCTGCGGCCCACTAAGCCCTAGCCTCAATGACCCTACCAGAGATGTGACTGGAAGCCTTGGCATGCAAAGTCTTAAACTCATGTTTCAACAAACCTAATTTCTGTGTGACTCGAAACATAGGATCCCCATCTATAGGCATAGACCATACTCTCTGAACAATCTCCAAGAAATCCTCTCGGTCAGCCCAAAAGTTCAAAAATTTAAAGGGACTGGAGGTCTGCCTACGTTAATCTCCAAACCTGATGACCAAAGCACTGTGATCAGAAGCATCTCGTGGAAGAACTTCAGAAGCTGTGTTTGGCCAAGTCAAGAACCATAAAGCACTACCAAAACTCCAATCAAGAGTTCTAAGAATAGTACCATCTCCCTGCTGCCCATTATGCCAAGTATACCGAAGCCCAAACGATGGTACCCTAATCAACGCTGCATCATGAACACACTGTCCAAAATCATCCATGTAACTGCGCCAGGCCTGATCCCCACCAACTCTATCCGAAGAGTGTAAAATCGCATTGAAATCACCCAATGCCAACCAAGGTAAGTCACCAAAAACCATGGACTAAGCTCTAATAAAGTCCCACAACTGTCGATGAACACCCGGATCATTAGAACCATAAACAAAAATCAGACCAAAAGAAATCCCATCTAATAATCTGGTAGCTCGAAAAACGATCCACTGTGGAGAAAGCTGTAGACCACTCAAACTGTACAAAGTAGGATCCCAACACACCAAAACTTTACAAGCAATTAACTCAGTGGCATTGGATAAGAACTTCCAAGAAGGACAAATATCTGAAAAAACTAAAGCAAGGCGTTGTTGCTTAACCTTAGCCTCCAAGAGACCAATCAAACCCAAAGAATACTTAGAAATCCAGTTTTTAACTGCCCGCTGCGTAGAGAAGCCATTAAGGCGTCTAATATTCCAACTTCCTATCGTAGGAAGCTGAAAAAATCTTAGAACTCAATAAAGAAATCATCGGGGGTGCATGCCCCCTTTACTCCCATTGCCACCCCTCTTATTCTGACCTTTTTTAGCCTTACCAGTAGGTGGTCGACCGTCCGAAGCCGTCTCAGTGGAAGCAGGAGGATCCGGAGCAACAAACTTTTCTGAATGAGTAATCTCTAAAGGATCAGAATCAACTATAGGGATAGAAGAGCCCTTCAAAATCTGATCCTGGTGATCCTCAATGGGAGATAGTGAATCAGAATCAGAAGCAAACTCAGAACCTGAGCCAGTGGAAGTAAGTTTACTTTTGTCTTGTAGAACTGGAGTTACGTCTGCAGTAATAGCCGGATCCTGACCAGTCTCAATATGGATTGCTGCTGCAATAGAAGGGTCATACGTCTTCCCATTGTCTTGCAAGACAAGGGCTGTAGTAGTATCTGGTGCCTCGGCCTCTCTAAAAGAAGAATGCATGACAGGCACAGGACAAGTATGGATAAATAAACAACACTTAGAGTAGCATTTTGGTTTCCATTCATATTCCACTCTAATCTTGATAGGTTCAGAAGATAGTTTACACCAGATCTCAAAGTCCTGCACTGGAGAATGGTCCGCATCTATCTCAACACAAACCCTGGCATAGGATAACCGAGTGTGCTCATAAGTCATCCTGTCACATGATAATGGTCGACCAACCATACTAGAAATAGCACTGAGTGCTTTAGCTGACTATAATGGAAATGGTAGTCCATGCAATCAAACCCAGACTGGGATCCTGGTAATCCTACTCTGATCAAAAGAAAAATGAGGATTCCATTGTTGCAGAATGATGTGCTTCCCACCAAACATCCAAGGCCCTCTTTCTAAAATATCATGAACCTCCTCTACCGTTCTAAATCTGAATAACAAGAAACCCGTCCCAGTAGAGCGGACATCCTCCAAACCACTAGACTTCCATGCACGCATAGCAATGGAACTTGCAGCATGGAAAGGCATAGTATACCCCGAAAAAAATCCCACAATACAGCGCAACCAATTAGCCCCTGCATCATCAACTAAATCATCAGAAAGCTCAAGAATCGAACCCGAAACCTTGCGGGCTATTGACTCAAGATGAAATCTAGTGTTGGCCTCAGTAACCCGAACCCTGTCGGCCCAAGAGCCGAGTGGTTTTGGTAAGGATTGTGTGTGGGTGTTGTTTCGAGCAGATGGACGTGTTTGAGTGTCACAAGGTAGACGTTGGGGTTGGTTAAATTTGGTAGGGGCAGGGGTGGCCATGGTGGGAATGGTATGGTACAGGCTAGGAAAAATGTGGTGAAAATAGTGGAAAAAACTCGAACCCGTAGTAATCAACCCAAATCAACTCCAAAAACTCCAAAAATCCAACCAACAATCAAAGCAACCAAATGCACGCAAGATAGCAAATTCATAACAATTCTAAAGTGAAATTGCAATAGAAGGAGTGCATACCAGTCACCAGATCGAGCATGAATGTACTGATAAATAGTTCTGGTTGGGTGAATAGTAAACAGTGGCTTGCACGTTTGACGTCGCTCCTTGGATTTTGATGATCTGTAAGAAATCTGGGGGGCAGCCAAAAAGCAAACGTGCGTGGAATAGCCCGAGGAGCAAACTGGTCAGGTTGGTGAACAGTATCCGTCGAATAAACAGTAACAACCGTCGTGAATAGTACCTATCGAAAATTGAATCACAATTACAAGGAGACTTGCTGGGAATCTGATGATACTACTGAAGAAAAATCTGACCAGCGTTCCTTGATCTATAACTCAGTGGCAAAGGTGTCGATCCACTCGTCGTTTGTCAGAAAAAGCGGTAGTGAATAGTAATATTAAAGGCCGTGGATGGAGGTGATAGTAATCGAAACAGGTGTCGGTGATTAAAGAAAAATTATAGATCAGGTTGAGACGATGGCGACAGTAGTGGTGGTGACAAATCACTCGCCCTTCCACGGTGAATGAATAGTGAATTCCGATTGTGTTTTCTGTAAATTTGAACGTTTTCCGTTCATAATCTGGAGAGGCTCAAGAAGAAAAGTTTGTTTAGGATACTTCGATCTACAATATACGTAAATCTTATAGCCAAACTCGCAAAACCGACGGAGTAAACAGTAACTTCGACGATGTCATTTCTCTCCCATATATGAGAATTACATATTATACACAAAAACACAGATATATATATATATATATATATATATATATATATATATATATATATGTCTATATGTATGTATGTATTTATGTATTTATGTACATTATGTATATACATATATTGATATGCATGATCTTAAAAAGATAATCGATGTGCTAATAATGTGCTCATTAAATAGAAGAAGGAATGATTTAGTAAGTAACAGGATACTACCAAATCACTTAGACAATCATTTGGATAAAATTTCAATCATTTAGATTTTCAGTACACATTTTATAGTTGTTTCTCTTGTGATAAAATTAAATATAATAAAATTGTCTTGTTAGAATCCTTGTACATTTATTTGATGTGTCTTTTAGATGAGTACATATTTTCTATTGATCAAATATAAATTTGATTTTCAAGGATTTTTGATACATCAACCTTTACTGCATATGAATGGTTTAGATTTGTTTTGAGATTTTCATACTCTTAACTTTTTACAGCTATTTAATGATATTATATTAGATTGTGTACATAACTATTAGCTTCAAAATAAATAGACATCAAATTAATTTAGGGAACTTTAGGGTGCATTTATTTGTGTTTTTGTACTTTTTGTTTTCAAATCCTAATAACGCATTTATTAAGATGTAAACATTTCTTGTATACTAAGATTAAGATTGTATTAAAAATTTCTTATTCATTCTTAACTTATAATAATCCAGACATTAGACTCTTTAGTATAGTAATAAGCTGAGAAGTTAGTTTTCTTTGTTTTGTATACGAAAACTTAAATTATATTTTCGTTTGTTCATTTAATTAGTTTTTTAATCATGCAAATGGTACATGGCATTAGATTTTCTGAAGATTAGGCAAAGCTTAGATGAGGAGAGGATTCTTGTCCCATGAGGAACCTGGCCTTACAATCCGCGAAAATTTTGTAAAATTTAAGTAAACAACTTAAATCTATTTGGTCTCTATTTATGTTTACATTTTTTTCAATTTGGGCCCATTTTAATTGTGGTTTTTTTTCAAACCTCTCTCCTTAGTTTTTATTTTGACATTGACCCACCCAACTATCAAATCCTAATAACGCGTCGATTTGTAATATATTTTGCGCCATGTCATTAGGAGGAGCAAAGAAGTATTTTAAAAGTTTATAGATATGTTTTATCATCTAACGTTTTATCATATCATACTTTATAGATAAGTTTTGTGTGGATCAAATAATTCATCTATATCTCGTCAAATTAGAAAGTAAAGAAGTATTTTAAAAGTTTAAATCCAGAGTATACTAAACTTATTAAAACATGTTACTTGTATTCTCAAAACACACTTGCCTTGGCCTTTTAGAAAGAAATTTAAGTTTTGAATATTAATTTTCTTTTTTATTTTAAGAATTTATGTAAGAAATTATCAAAACACAAAACAAAATTGATTAAAAAGGACTTGGAAAAAGAATTCTATTTTAAGTTTGGAGTTGGCTTTAAAATTATATGAAACACTAAAGCTTAACTGTAATTTTGCATATAATACGACACAATAAAATATAGTAATTTTGCATTACAATATAACCATTAAAGCTTAACTGTAATTTTGCGTGAAAGTTTTTCTTGTGATCACTTTTTAGAGAATGCTGCTATGGTTTTTGTTTCTTGTATCTGTTACGTGCTTAATTGTTAATTTATGTGTATTATTATACTACAAAGCATGTGATGAGGCAACAAAATGACCTCTCTGTGTCATGTCCTTGTTAATTTGAATTCATTTTCAGTTAAACAAAATACTATAGGATAATACCCAAATCAGATTTCTTTCTCTCTTCACCAGGTTATTGGTTTGTCAAAGAAATTGAATATATTTAAAAATTAATACGGTAGTTAGAACATGCTTCGCCATCTATAAGCAAATGCCTAATTGCTAATCGAGATAAGTGAGCAGTACTTCTAGTTTGAATATTCCAATGCCCCTATTTTTGTTTTTATCTTATCTTTTCTTGTTTCAATAATGTTCTTTTGCCTTAATTTTCTCTATTGGGTCAATTAAAATAAATTTTCAGTTTGTATTGAAAGAATTTGTTTTGTTAAATTATTAAATTGAATTGAAGCAATTAAAATAAATTAAATAAGATTATTAATTACATTGAATAAATGATTGAATAATCATTTAAAGTTATTTAATTGATTCAATTAAATAAATGAAATAAATCATTAGTTTAATTAATTGACTGAATTAAACTAAATTGAATCAATTGATTAATTAACTAACTAAAATGAATAAATACATTAAATAAGATTGAATTGAATAAGTTGAAGCCAATTAATTTAATTAATTAATTGAATAAGATTTTAGTTTCGTGAAATCTTCTTTTCTTGGTTTTCGGAAATAAATGACCTTTTCTTTCTAATCTTTATCGGAATTAGGGATGTCAAAATCCCAGGGCCGAGCCGGGGACCTCAATCCCCAGCATGTCTTTAATTAGCTGGCCCCGAAAAATTCCCCGAACCCGAAAATTTCGGGGAATTTTCCTGGGCCGGGTCGAGTAATTTCATTCCGGGTCCGGGTGCATTAATTCCCTAGGATACTCCCCGGATTTTCTTATTCTGTTTTTTATTTTAAAAAATCTGTACTTATATTTTTTTATTTTTGCGAGCCTTTATTGATTTGGTAGGCGTAGCCTAGTGGTGTGGTACTCTTGCAACATGTATGTGGTACTATGTTCGAATCACCTTGTTTGCTTCATTTATTTTGCCAAGTGATTTGTCTACTTTATATGTAAATTTGCATCATTCTTAACCATGTTCAGTGGTGTAGCTTGGTGGTATATTGGCCTTGTCCTGGGTTATCTCACGTCTAAGGTTCGAGTCGCCCAATTTCCTTTGCTTCTTTTTGTATTTGAATGGATTAAATTGGGCTGAGCTCATATAATATTTGAATGGGTTGGGATGGATAAATGGGCTGGACTTTACATAAATTAAATAAAATACATATTTAGATTTATTCCAGGCCAGCGGCGGCCGATTCTGGCCTTTCCAGGTTGCCCCCTCCGCAACGTGGGTCTCGCGTGGGTTAGCTCTAATACCAATTGTCACGAGCTTGGAGTTTAGCGCAGCTTGCTCGTGCGGCACTTAGGCAACTTGACTCCTTAGGCTGGCCTTAAAATAAAAATAACAAGTATTTGAAGTTTGATTAAATTAGAGCTAAAAATTTTACATTCTTATCTTAGTTGATCAGAGCATGATTTTGGTCAATTCTCAAACTTCAATGAATATTTTAGGCCTCCATTGGCATGGACTTGGTTATATTATTGTAAAATAATGGGCCAAGATTCTGTCCCAACAATACAACATCTTTATTTTTTTCCTCCCTTCCAATTTAGATGTATCATGTACCCAAAATTTACCTTTGTTTTGCAGTTCTGTTTTTGTCTTCAACTCCACCTTCAATTTTAATATAATTCGCTTATATTTAATTTTATCGAGTGAAACTAGAAATTTAGGTAAAATCAAGGTAATAAAATATTTGATTGAATTTGAATACATCATCCTTTATATTAAATTTTGATATGTTGAACAATTTTAAGATATTCAATTTATATACTCAAATTTCATCATATAAGTAGTTTAAATTGGTTGTTTATTTTCCAATGCATTTTGGTTGTTTTTATTTGCGCATTTAATTTGATTTTGAGAGTTGATTTGGAGTTTTAAGGTTGTAGACCTGGAGCTGTTGGAATTGGATGTCATTTTTTAAGAACAGTTAATTAATTAAAAAAGGTCAATTAATTATATTTGTCTGCAAATACAAGTTAAACTGCAATTAATAATCATTAAGTCCAAGTTAGTAAAAGAGGGAGTCAAGCAGAACGAAATAGTTTTAAGGAAAAGGCTGGAAAAAATTAAGACTGAAAGATAGTAGTTAAAACCTGGCAACTTCCTTGAAAGTTCCTTGCGTTCTTTCTTCTTTATACCATTACTTGGTTGCTTTCTTTCCTTCATTGAACAATTCCTTTCTTCCTTCCATCAAAGACTAAAGCCATTACTTTGTTTTCAATTAATTACCCTTTTGGCTTGCACTCATCAATTTAAATTAAGCTTATCAACTTGAGGCTGCAAACAGGCCAGTAAGCTCAAAACTTTAAGTTCTTGTACTTACTGTACTTGGATTTTTACATGTGCCTTGTTGTTTTGCTATTATTCTAGTTTTTAGAAGATAATAATGCATTTGCATAGCTTGTTTGAGAGTGAGATGTTGTTAACTTTCACTCATTGTGTAAAGTTTTGTTGCTTGTTTATACTGGTTTGGTTTGTGGGTGTTAATGTTCAAAGTGAATAGGAGGCTATTGGTAAGTGAGAAGATTAAATTATTACTCATAATATAATGTAGAGATTGATATTTTTTTTTATCTAAAATTTGCATATGGTTCTGCCTGACAAGTTTATGAATTTATTTTTTCAGTTCAATCATGTTAGCGACCAAACTACTTGTATTGAAACTCTTCTAAGCTGGTTATGGATATTATAGGTAAGAGTATCTTGGATAATCATATTGGATAGTTTGAATGATTGCCTTTAAAATTGAGCTCTTTTAAACTTGGCCTTCATGCATAAGTAATGCCTCATTTTGATGTTTGATTTCATTACTGAAAGATGTTGATGGAACCGACCATGTTCTTGACAGTTAATTTATTTCAAATTGTTGTCCTTGTGCATTACCGATGCTTCATTTCTTATTAGTTTTTGTAGTATCTTAATTTACTAGATCTTTATCGATGCTGGGATATTGCTTCTTTTTAAGTCTTTTTTCCTCATTTGTTGGTTAATGTGATTGTTACTATAGGTGAAGATGCTCAAAAAATGGACATCTTTTCAAACGGTGGTGAAGGTGAAGAGTAAATAAGAGGGGGTTCATTTCTCATTTAGCTACTGAGTTGCAAACTTGATTTGAATGTGTTGGGTGTGCAACCAAAGTCCCACATTGGCTAGACATGGGGAAGATCATGGGCATATAAATATGAGCAAGCACTCCATTGGTATGAGGCCTTTTGGGTAGAATCCAAAAGCAAATCCATGAGGGCTTGGACCTAAAGTGGACAATATCATACCAATGTGGAGTTTTGTGTGATCCATAGTCCCCTAACAATGGTATCAGAGCCAAGTTGCCAAGGCAGAGCCAAGGGTTAGGGCAGTAAGTGATTACTTGTTTGGTTATATACATGTCTAGGAAAGCTTTGTCAAAAAGTCGATAAGAGTCTAAAGAGACTGGATTTTAAATGGGACCACTTATGACCTCTCTAGTCTTTCTTGGAAACTTTCCTAGTATATATTAAATCATACCGGCACTTATTACTATTCCTAGTTACTATTTAGTAATGGTGTACATATACGGATACGGTTACTGTTCACGTATACGATACTATTCGAGGGTACTATTCACATATATGATACTATTCACTGCAAGACAAATGATAGCCAAATTTAAGATAGAGAAATTCGACCAAAATAACTTTGGGCTATAGAAAATAAAAATAAAGGCTCTTGAGAAAAGAAAATTGCCTTAAAGCAATAAATGGAAGACCAGAAAGTATGCAAGGTAAAAAGAAATGGGAGAAGATGGCAAGTCTAAATCTAGTAGTTGCAGATGAAGTGTTGTCAAGTATTCAAGAATTGAACTTTGCAAAAGAGATTTGGGATACGTTGACAAGCCTATATGAAGTCAAATCTTTACACAACAAAATTTTCTTGAAAAAGAAGCTGTACACTCATTGTATGTCAGAAACCACTCTGGTGAATGAACATATCAACACTTCAAAGACATTATTCTCTCAGCTCTCAATGATGGAGCATAACATAGAAGAGAAGAAACGTGCTGAGCTGCTACTTCAGAGTCTACCTGATTCATATGATAATCTCATCCTTAACCTGACAAATGGCCCGATGAGGTCATCTCTAGTCTTTAATGATGTTGCGGCTACTGTCTTAGAAGAAGAAAGCAGACATAAAAACAAGAAAGACATAATAATAACTTCTCAATAAGCAGAGGCCTTATCTGCCAACAAAGGGAGATTAATGAAATGTGGTTCTAGTGGGAGTCACACTCAGAACAGGGGAAAGTCCAAAGGAAGGAAGCTTATTAAATGCTACCATTGTGGTAAGCAAGGGCACGTGAAAAAAGAGTGTTGGCATCTTAAGAAGAATGGAGAGGAAAATAGCAAAAGAAAAGAATCGGAGCTGTCAAGATCTCAGGGTTGTGTAGCAAGTACTTCAGGAGATGGCGAAATCTTGTGCAACGAGGCAACAACAGTTGCAGAAGGCTAAAAAAGGTTTGCTGATATCTGGTTAATTGATTCAACAGCAACATGGCATATGACTTCTAGGAGAGAATGGTTTTATCAATATAGGCCTATCTCAGACGGGTCTGTGCACATGGGTGACGATCATACCTTGAAGATTGCTAGTATTGGAACCGTCAAAGCAAAAATGTTTGATAGTATGATTCGCTCTATCCAAGAAGTATGACATGTGATTGGCTTAAAGAAAAATTTGCTATCGATGGGGCAGTTGGATGACCTTGGATGTGAGTTCCATACGAAAAATGGGACCATGAAGGTTGTCAAAGGTGCGCTTGTGGTGATGAAGGCAAAAAAGATTGCTGCTAACCTATACATGCTCCATTGTTCAAGAGACAAAAATAGCTATTGCTAGTTCTGGAGAAGATTTGTCTACGATATGGCATTGAAGACTTGGCCACATGTCCAAAAAGGGTTTGAAGATTCTCTCTGATCGAAAACTACTTCTTGGAATTAAAACTGTAAGTTTACCATTTTGTAAGCATTATGTTATTAGCAAGCATAGCATACTGAAATTTAGCAAATCTGTTGCTAGGAATAAAAATATTATAGACTTGATTCATTCTTATATTTGGGAATCACCGGTTACGTCCCTAGGAGGAGCAAACTATTTGTATTATTTATGGATGATTATTCTAGGAGATGTTGGGTGTATGTCATCAAGAACAAGTCAGATGTATTTCCTGTATTTAAAGCCTTCAAAGCACGGGTGGAACTTGAATCCAAAAAAAAGGATCAAGTGTTTTAGGATAGATAATAGGAGAGAATTCTGCAACAAGGAACAGTTGCTTACACACCACAACAAAATGGAGTGGCAGAGCGGATAAATAGAACTCTCGCAGAAATAATGAGAGCGCTACTAAAGACTGCGGGTTTATCTACACTACAAGAAATTTTCACATATTTGTCACTTTGTATATTTTTTATTTGGCCTTTTTTTAAAAAAGTGAGAAATATAACATTGATTTGGAAGTCAGACCCATATTTTCTTCATACATATCACTTGTTGTTTTGATTATATTATATATTTCTCACATTTTTAGATAATGAGAAGTAATTAACAAGTAATTAGGATACATATGTAAACAAATAAAGTATTTAAACATAAAAGTAATTTTTAGGGGTGATTATGATAAATTATAATATATTAAAAATTCACGTAGTTTTACTAAACTATATAAATAAAATAATTTCCAAAAACCTAATTTTATAAAACCTAACCTAAGCCGTCTCTCTTGTTCTCTCCAGCACCGCAACACCTCCTCTGCAACTCGCCGACTGCAACAGCCCCGCGAGGCACCAACTCCAGCAGCCCCGTCCCGTGCTGACAATAGCAACCCCCCGACTCACCGACTCCAACATCGCGTAACGCCGATCTTCATCTTCTGAAGGACTAGCATCGCGCAGCGCCGATCTTCATCTTCAGCTTTTGTTTCTGTTTTTATTTTTACTTATTTATTATTTCTGGTGAGTCAAAAGGTGTGGATTTTGGCGAAATTGCGGGATTTAGGTTTTCAATTTGTGGTGTTTTAGGTCGAGAATGGCGGGGCGGCGGATTTCTCACATCTATTTTTTAGATTTCCTTGTTTCTTTCAATTTTTAATTAAATAAAATGAGAGATTAATTTCATTTTTTTTCCATTTTTAGTTGCACAGATTGCAGACTTTCATAGATTTCAGTTTCAGGTAAGTGCTATGTTTTCGTTCATCTTAGTTTCTCATTTATAGTCATAGATTCTGTGCCTGATTTCTTACATCTTACTTGATTTGTTCATGCGTTGTTTAAGAGCAGAGAAATAAAGAAGCATGGTCGTGGTCATGTCAAGGTCTTCTGCTCTTCTAACGGTGGCAAGTCCTGCTCTAGGGTAAACTCAAACTCTTTTTTTTTCTTCCTCTCTCTCTCCGTTTGGCTCTTGAGAAACTTAGAATGTTCTGAATCTTGAAATTTATTTTTGCTGTTTAAGATCCAGAGTTCCTTGATGATTACTGAATCAATTTATGACATAATTTATTGTGTCATTAATTTCTGTTTGGTATGTATAAATTTTATGTGTTGAAGTTTTGAATCTTTAATTCATTCTTATTTTGAAGATTATTTATATTTAAGTACTTGATCTAGATCTCTGTTTTCTTTTCAAATTTTATTGTGTAATTTTTTACTATATCTCAATTGGTATAATTAATGTTAATTAGCTGCCTTGTTCTCATTTTGACAATTGGGAGGGTTTTTATTAATCTCTCTCTCTATTGCATTTTTCTGATTAGGGGTTATATTCAATTGAAATTGGAATGCTACATAAGAATCTCTTTTAATTTTAATGATACAGACTTGATAATAGTTTCTGGTTAGGTTCTGCATTTGTAGTATATGTGCGATGCCGTGCCAATAGCAAGATGGTCAATTACTACTCAACTAACTGATTTTATCTTATAAATAATACGATAAGGGGACAACTTCTATTGTTGTCTTGGCTGGGGAGCCACTAAGGGAGGCAAAAAAGCTGGTGGCAGCTAAGATTCACCCAATGACTATACTATCAGGTTTTTGTCAGGCTTCTGATTGTATATTGCTCCTTCTTGGTCTTCCTGTAGAGTTCGTTATCAGTGTTTTTCATCATCCATGCTTCATTGCATTTTGCTTCTTTTGTGTTATTTTTCCTTTAACTGTGCTTGATTGTTCATTAACCTTGCTAAACTTGAATATTGAGATCTTATTATGTTCACTTTATGTTTGGAAAGGAGGCAATACATAGTTTGCATCTTTACTTCTATGCATCATTTTTCTCCATGAATTAGCAGGGCAGCATGCCTATATTCTGAAAATATTTTGTAGTTACTTTCTTGCATCTTTTATGCCGATAAATTCTCTTAATTGTTGTCCAAGTTACCGAATCGCTGCTGAATGTGCTCGTAAAGATGAAATGAAAATTGGATAGTAAGTTTTGTGCTGACACCATTCTACTGGGAACTAAGTTATAAAGCTTGAAAATTAGACAAAAATTTTCTTTAGTTTTGGTAAGCTCATTCTTTAATAATCAGTTATAATGTTCTATGTGAAATTTTAATTGTATAATTGTCTAAGACATGTCCTTCTCATAGTAATCATAATATAAACAAAATCAATCAACAGTAGATTATGGTTTGTACTTTGTTCTCCGTGAAAGCTTTTATCATTTTTTTGGCCTTGGCCTTGGCCTTGGAAATATTAAAGAATAGCTAGATTGTTAATTTAACCAACTCAAAAAGCTGAGAAATGTTGCAATATGTGAAATTATTTTACGTCAAACTGTGCAAATTCAGAGAAAATTTTTCTGCTTTTCTAATTACTTGAACATCGTTTATACTACAAGTAGTTTTATTAAAGAAGCTAGAAATGTATTGCCTTTAAAGTTTCAACAAACTTGCTCGATTCATTTGGTGATTGTTTGTATTCACATATAGAAGAAGTAGTGTATTTGTCAACTTAAGTTCTCTTGTTCCTAAAAAAACTGGTTCAACTGGATACCGAAGATAAGGCTACTGGCAACTTCTCAGAATCTGTTCTCCACTTGTCTGAAGAAATTGGAAAATCTATGAGAGTGAGTTTCGGCAAGATTGTTCCTGTCGGTGGAGAAAACCTGGGAACAACATATTTGGCTTTAATGTTGATTGATTTATCCATTTAATTTGTTCAAGTTGTACGTTATTATCATTCAAATATTTGGAAATTTTATGTAGCCAGTGTTCAACTCATGCACTCATTCTTCTCAGCTATAAACTTGGTTGAAAGCTTCTATGAGGAACTTGGTTTTAGGATCACTTACAGTGCCTTGTCTACAAGTTTGGATGCGATTTTTTTATATTTCATTGTATCCTTTAACTTGAGTAGGTGAGAAGTGATGAATGGCTTTTGGTTTAAATATGCTTGGCAAAGTCACAAGCTGTCACAAGATTTTTTTTTTTTAATTAAGCATGCTATTGACAGTTATAAACCATAAAAAAGCTAAAGCTTTCACAAATTTAATAATTTTTTTCCTATATTTCCAATTTTGTGACAGTAAAAAATTGTCAAAAACCTTTGATAATTTCTCAAAATGTCAAGAGCTCCATATTTGACATGGTCATACATGATATTGATTCCTATTTTGCTTTCTCTTGTTCTCCATCTGCATTTAGTTCTTTCAATATCCGTCTAGAGAATTTTCTGCAACTTTTTAATTAGTGACACAAGAACTTGTTTACTGATTTATTGTCAGTGAGATTGTCGTCTGAATGACTCTCCCCCAAAGGTTATAGCATTTTCTATTACTTTTGTCTAATTTGGAGTTTTCATTTTCTTTTTGCAGCCATTATGCATCGTGTCTGGATTACCTTGGAAATCTTAAAGCAAATCTGTTACTTGATATCCATTTGCATGACCATGTTGAGACCTTGTATGATCAAATCCGTAACAAAGCATTGATCCAGTATACACATCATTTCTGTTTGTCGATTTGCAAATGATGGCAAATGCATTCAAAACAAGTGTTGCTGGCCTACAGAAAGAACTAGAAAGCTCGATTGCTGATAACCAAATTCAGGTGTAATTATTGTTTTTTTTAATATTTTTTGTTTAGATATTTTTCTGAGTTGCAATAAACAAATAGTTTATGACTAACGGGGAGAGTTTGTAGAACAGAAATCTTTACTTTAGTCCATTTTTTTACATTCTTCTGGCTGTAATGGGCAAAATTTTAGCACCCCAACACAGTACTCTTGCCCTTGTGAATATATTATTCAATGTAAAATGAACAGCTATGCAATTTTCAGAAATATTCATTATAGGGGGATATGCAGAACTTTTTTTCCCTTATACCAATAAGCCTATGTAAAAAAAAAAATTAGTTCCTAAAATCATGGCGTCCTGGCTTACCAAGTGATGATAGGGTTCTAGATGGATCTGTGAAATTAGAATCAGTTCCTTTTGGCAGGATCTGGTTTAAAAGTTTGGTATTCTGTTTCTTATTATTTCTTATACCAAGTCTATCATATTTCTGCAGGCCCGCATTGACTCACACAACAAGATTCTGTATTCAAGGCAGCAGATCAAAGAAATGCAACTTTCCAATGGGTTTTGCAGACTGGCAATGAATTTGATCAAGATGTCAGAGCAATGCTACTGAGGGCAAATCTTCTGAAGTATGAATACAATCTTAGGGCTTCTAGGAAACTCTGATTATGGAGGAAGGTTATCTTTCATTAGATTCATTTTTCTTGGCATGGTCTTCTATTTTGGAGGTAAGTATTTTGAAGGAAAGAACGGTCGTCCATCCATGGTGGATTGAATGGTGGAGCTAATTTTTGAGAAAGGCATTGACCAGCAATCCACGGATAAAGCACAGATTCTACTAATATTCATTTAAACTTGATTAGTCTTTCATATTATTTTTGACTTGCAAAATCCATGTATTTTTTTATCAGGACTTATCTTACAATTCTATCACTCATTCAAATATTGATCAAAGCTCGTGGGATTGTGAATCAATTGAAAAAGGTAGTGATGCTGAATGAACTCTAATGATGGTAGCATCTGCTATGGTTGGCAATGGCTACAGGATGGCTGAAGTAAGTCCCATATATATAGCTTAAGCATTTTATTTGCTTTGTGGTTCTATGATGATATAAAATGTCACTTTGTTTAGGTCCTTGATTTACTGTTTTGCTCATGATGTTTACTTTTTGTTCAGCATTCAGGTATCTAGTCCACACTTAACAGCGAAAACTTCGCTCAGTGCATTGACAATTCAAAAAATCACAAAAGTACGAAACTTATACTCTCCTGTGTGTATGTGTTCCTTGTGTTTTATGGCGTTTTCTTAGTTCCTACTTCTTGCTTCTGTTGGCAGAGTTAGATGCAAAATCAAATGACTACATACTTATTAATGCTAATGGCGGCTTGAACCAGATGAGATTTGGTGTCTGTCTGTTGTGTTTTTTTATTTTCTATATGGCTGATATTTTATTGGAACAGCTTGTATGATTTATCCATAATTTTAGAATGCAGATTTGTGATATAGTTGCTATTGCTAAGATAATCAAGGCAACACGTGTCCTTCCTATGCTTGATCACAACTCATACTGGGCTGATCAGAGGTTGGTTCATTTCTACACTCCTACATCATAAATAATTAGAACGATGTTAAGTATAATGACTCTTTTGTTCACCTAGAAACATCAAAGATCAGCTTTCATCCATGCTGATTAGCTATCAATGATATTCAATCGAAGTCTTGAAATTTTCACAACTAAGTGGACAGAAAACTCTAAACTGAATTGTTGGAAACTACAAGTTCATAAAGCTGAATTATAAGATATGCTTGCTCTCTCTTAATATCTTACAAAGTTAAGACAGAGGGGCAGCATACATGTAATATCTCAGAACTTGCATTCACATGCTCCCTGGAACAGAAATGTTAAAAATATACAACTTGTGCTTTTGAAAATTTATGAAATTTGGTTGTAAGGTCTTTATTATGATTTGAGTACTTGCCATCTGTGGTCTTTTGCATTGCTTCTTAAATTATTGATTTTAAATGCTTAACTGTGTTGGTTATTGATGCTTGCTGGCATTAGCCTCTTGTTGAACCAGGTATGGCAACCCAAGAGGGGGGGTGAATTAGGTTTTTATTTATCAAAACGGATTTAGAAAACTTTTCTTGAAAGATCAAAATTAGTTCACTCTTTCTTTGAGAATAAAGGTGAAGAAGATGAAATTAGAATTTATCAAAGATGCAATCAAAAGAATAATAAGGATGAACAATCACAAGTGCAAGTAAATGTAAAGAGGAAAGGGATAGAGAGAGTGCAAACTCAATTTACGTGGTTCGGCAAACCTTGCCTACGTCCACGGGCTCCTAGCTCCACGAGCTAAGCTTTCCACTAAGCTGTAGAAATCTTTACAACTTGCTTGATGAGCAACCTCACCAAGACTTTTTCTTCCAACTCTTGATAACACCACACCAAGAGTTCTTCTTGATGAACAACCTCACCAAGGCAACTTCCTTCAACCCTTGATAACACCACACCAAGAGTTCGTCTTGATGAACAATCTCACCAAGGCAACTTTCTTCAACCCTTGATAACACCACACCAAGAGTTCTTCTTGATGAACAACCTCACCAAGGCAACTTCCTTCAACTCTTGATAACACCACACCAAGAGTTCTTGTTGATGAATAATCTCACCAAGGCAACTTCCTTCAACCCTTGATAACACCACACCAAGAGTTCTCTCAAGGATAACTTTTATCCTTTACAAGAAGATCTCACTCTCACCACAATACAAGAACAAGAATAATTTTTACAACAAAAGTACAACTCTCTTCAAAGAGTAAATAAAGAATATAAAAGCTCTCTAGACTTGATATTTCTCTTGTTTTTTGCTTGATAGATGCTTCTCTTCTCTCTTTTTTGCTTGATGAATGCATGGGAGAAGGGCTCCTTTTATAGGCAAATGGGATGAACTTAATCATGTGAAGACACCAACTCCAAATTTTCTGCTCACCATAAAAATCGTAATCTTGTCTGCCATTTTTGTCAATGTTTTGTTTGAAATTTGAAAATCTACAAAACATAAAAGATCTGCACATTTCAATAAGATTTCCAACGCATCAAGAATAAAGTCATTTGGATATCTGTAGCTCAAGATATGGCCAAAACATCATTCGGTGCTCATGTGACTTGATTTTTCTTCCATGTGTCAGTCCACCAAATTGAATGATAATTCTGTCAGCCTTTCGTTTGAAATTTAAATTTCTTCAAAACATAAAAGATCTGCATATTTGAATAAGCTTTCCTAAAAATTAAGAATAAAAGCATTTGGATATCTCTATCTTAAGATATGGTCAAAACACCATTCGGTGCTCAAATGAGTTGATTTTTCTTCTCTGTGTCAGTCCACCAAATTGCATGTCAATTATGTCGGCCTTCCATTTGAAATTTGAATTTCTTCAAAACATATGAAATGTGCCAGGTCCTATTTCCAATGCCGTAAGAATCAAGTTATTTTGATTTTTCTAGCTCAAGATATGTCCAAAAGAGTATTTAGTGCTTATGTCAGCTGCTTCCATTTGTCTTTCAACTTGCATGATGATTTGGACAACCTTACACTTGAAATTTGAATTTCTTTAAAACATATGAAATGTTATAAATTGAGTAAGCTTTCCAAAGGCTTAATAATCACATTATTTTGACATTTTTAGAGATATATATGACCAATTGATTGAACATTGCTCATGTGTCACATTCCTTGAGTCAAACCTTATTCTTAAACTTTGGTGCCTTTAACATGTAGTCTTTCTCCTTAGCTTCAACACTTCATTTTAATAAGCCTCTTCTTGATTTTATAATTATTTCAATGATCTTACTCTTGCACATAAATAAACATGTTAGTAAATCTCAATTAATCAATGTGTATTGTTATCATCAAAATTATCATGTAGCCTTAGGGCTAAAAATCTCCCCCTTTTTGATGATGACAAACCATTGATTGCTTTCAAATAATATCTAAAATAAAGAATGAAAATAAACTCAAGAATAAACGAAAAAAAATGGCACTTGTTATGAATATAAGCAATCTAACTATTTCTCCCCCTTTTGTTATCATCAAAAAGATGTAATTAAATTAATTACTCCTCCTAAATATATTCTCCCCCTTAACATATGCTACCATTCAAAGATTATCATATAAAATCAAAATTAAGACATATCCAACATGCCTAATTCTCTTCTAATTATGCAAAATATATCTTGACTAAGGGGTTTAGTCCTATTTAGGTCTAGAGACTAATTCCCAAACTTGATTTCTCTTTAATTGGTTCAATTCTTCTTGCATAGCCAAAATCTAACTTTCTCATTTTTGGCTTCTTTAAAAAATTTTGGTTCAAATTGAGAGACAAATGCAAAATGATTACAAAAGTTCCGAAAGGAATATCTAATTCTCATACCTTGTGATGGTTCACCAATAATGAGATCTTTAGGGTGAGCTTTTGTGTACCTCCATTCCTTTGATAATTCTTGGGAAGAATCAATTACTTCCTCAAGCTTTTCTTGTTGAAGTTGTAATTCATCTTGACTCTTTTCATCAAGCCTTGATTCCTTGATTTGCATTTCTACCTCAACAATATCATCATCTAAATACTTTGAAGAAATCACATTAGTTTCATCAAATTCAACATGCATAGATTCTTCTATAGTAAGAGTCTTTTTGTTAAAAACTCTATATGCTTTACTATGGTTGGAGTAGCCAACAAAATTTCCAACATCGGCTTTTGCATCAAATTTTCCAAGGTTATCCTTGGTATTTAAAATAAAACATTTACATCTAAAAACTTTAAAAAATCCAATGTTGGGTTTTTTTCTTTCTAAAGTTCATAAGGAGTTTTCTTTATTAAAGCTCTAATATAGACTCTATTGATTATAAAGCATGCGGTATTAACGACTTCAGTCCAAAAATATTTTGGCAAATTATTTTCAAGTAACATGGTCCTAGCCATTTCTTGGATTGTCTTATTTTTCCTCTCAATAACACTATTTTGTTGTGGAGTTCTGGGTGAGAAAAAATTATGTTCAAAACCATTTTCATCACAAAGATTTTCAAATGCAACATTGTCTACTTCACCATCATGATCATTCCTAATGGACACAATAGAATACCCTTTTTGATTTTGGACTCTTTTTACAAATTTTGAAAAAGCTTTTGTGGCCTCATTTTTAGTTTTCAAGAATAATACCCAAGTGAATCTTGAATAATCATCCACAATAACAAAAATATAATACTTTCCACCAAGGCATTGAGTTCTTGATGGTCTAAATAAATCCAAATGAAGTAATTGTAGAGGTTTATTTGTTGAAATAAATTTCTTATGTTTAAAAGAAGTTCTCACTTGTTTTCCAAATTGACAAGCATCACAAATCTTATCCTTTTCAAATTTTATTTTTGGAAGACCATCAACTAAATCATTTTTAGAAACTTTTGAAATTGTGTCCATGTTAGCATGATCTAACCTTCTATGCCATAACCAAGCATCATGATTAACAATGAAACAATTTTCTACATGATCATTAACATCAATATCAATTATATAAATATTACCACATCTATTACCAATAATATCTTATTATTACTAACATCCTTAATCACATATCGATTAGGCCCAAAAGCAACAAAATATCCTTTATCACACAATTGACTAATGCTAATCAAATCATGTTTCAAACCATTAATAAGCAAAACATGTTTAATAATAGGTAAAGAAGGGTTACCAATATCACCATGTCCGATTACCCTTCATTTGGCATTATCACCGAAGGTCACATATCCTCCTTTCTTCATAATTAATCTTGAGAACTTGGAGGCATCTCCGGTCATATGCCTTGAGCATCCACTATCTAAGTACCACTTGTGTTTGCCACTCCTTTGTTTCTACAATCAACATTAAAAGAGCGATTTTTTGGTACCCAAATGTCCTTGGGTCCTTGGGGGTTAGTTATGGTCCTTTTTGGAATCCATATTTGTTTCAAATTAGGATTTCTCTTAATGTAACAAGAATGAATTTTGTGTCCTTTTCTTCCATAATAATTACATGAATGATTAGGATTATTCTTAGAAGATGCATGAACAAAATAGTTTTTAAAATACTTTTGATTTTTATGAGTTTTATATCCTAACCCTCTTTTATCAAAAACACACCTTTGGTTTTGTAACATAGAATTCAAATTTTTTGTGTTTTTGTAAAACTATCAACAATATTTCTTAAGTCATTATTTTCCTTTTTCAAAATAGCATTTTGTTTCTCCAATTTATCAAAATCCTTTTTGTTTTAAAATGTCATTTTTAGTTTTTAATAAATTTATTTGACTTTCCAAACTTTCAAAATCTTTTTGCTTTAAAATTTTATTTTCATTTTCTAAAGCTTCATTTATTTCTACCACCTCTTCTAATTGAGATAACATGATTTTTTACTTCTTTTTGAAAGCATTGATTTTTGAATTTTGTTTATCAACTTGCACATGTAAATTTTGGAATGCTTCAAGTAATTCATCATATGAAAGCTTAGGATCATAGTTTAGTCATCTTCATTTAAAGCCATGAAGCACATGTTTGGCACTTCGTAATCTTCTTCTTCATTCTCCTTCAAGATGATTTGATAAGTTATGAGAGAACCCATAAGTTCTTCTAATGGTAGTTTGGTGAGGTCCTTTACTTCTTGAATGGCCGTCACCTTTGGCTCTCAAGATTTTGGTAGACACTTAAGAATCTTTCTCACCATTTCAACATTAGAATAAGATTTACCAAAAGATTTCAAACCATTGACAATATTCGTAAATCTAGTAAACATTTCAGAAATTGATTCATCCGGTTTCATCTTAAAAAGCTCATCACTATGAACTAGCATACTAATTTAATAGATTCTTTAACTTGACTAGTTCCTTCATGAGTTACTTCAAGTGTGTGCCATATTTCTTGTGCCGTAGAACAAGTAGATATTCTATTAAACTCATTTCTATCTAGAGCACAACATAACACATTCATAGCTTTAGCATTCAAACTCAATTTCTTTTTATCATCTTCACTAAACTCTTTAGGTTCTTTAAGCATGCATTCCCCATTTTAAATTTTGGTAGGAACAAAAGGTCCATCCAAAACAATAGACCACAAATCATAGTCAAAAGATTTCAAGAAAATACTCATTCTAGTTTTCCAATAAGAATAATCACTTCCATTAAAAAATAGAGGTCTAGAGATAGAAAGTCCCTCAACATATGAAGTTGAATCAAAAATTGTCATAGCTCAAAAATCGATTAAGATTTAAAAAATTGAGCAACCTTGCTCTGATACCACTTGTTGATCCAGGTATGGCAACCCAAGAGGGGGGTGAATTGGGTTTTTATTTATAAAAAAGGATTTAGAAAACTTTTCTTGAAAGATCAAAATTATTTAAATCTTTCTTTAAGAACAAAGGTGAAGAAGATGAAAATAGAATGCAATCAAGAGAATGGCAATAAAGAACAATTACAAGTGCAAGTAAATGTAAAGAGGATAGGGATAGAGAGAGTGCAAACTCGATGTACGTGGTTCGGCAAACCTTGCCTACGTCCACGGGCTCCTAGCTCCACAAGCTAGGTTTTCCACTAAGTTGTAGAAATCTTTACAACTTGCTTGATGAACAACCTCACCAAGACTTTTTCCTTCAACCCTTGATAACACCACACCAAGAGTTCTTTTTGATGAACAACCTCACCAAGGCAACTTCCTTCAACTCTTGATAACACCACACCAAAAGTTCTTCTTGATGAACAACCTTACCAAGGCAACTTTCTTCAACTCTTGATAACACCACACCAAGAGTTCTTCTTGATGAACAACCTCACCAAGGCAACTTCCTTTAACTCTTGATAACACCACACCAAGAGTTCTTGTTGATGAATAACCTCACTAAGGCAACTTCCTTCAACCCTTGATAACACCACACCAAGAGTTCTCCCAAGGATAACTTTTATCCTTTACAAGAAGATCTCACTCTCACCACAATACAAGAACAAGGATAATTTTTACAACAAAAGTACAACTCTCTTCAAAGAGTAGATAAAGAATATAAAAGCTCTCTAGACTGATATTTCTCTTGTTTTTTGCTTGATAGATGCTTCTCTTCTCTCTTTTTTGCTTGATGAATGCATGGGAGAAGGGTTCCTTTTATAGGCAAATGGGATGAACTTAATCATGTGAAGACACCAACTCCAAATTTTCTACCCACCATAAAAACTGTAATTTTGTCTACCATTTTTGTCAATGTTTCGTTTGAAATTTGAAAATATGCAAAACATAAAAGATCTGTACATTTCAATAAGCTTTCCAACGCATCAAAAATCAAGTCATTTGGATATTTGTAGCTCAAGATATGGCCAAAACACCATTCGATGCTCATGTGACTTGATTTTTCTTCCATGTGTCAGTCCACCAAATTTAATGATAATTCTATCAGCCTTCCGTTTGAAATTTGAATTTCTTCAAAACATAAAAGATCTGCATATTTGAATAAGCTTTTGTAAAAATTAAGAATAAAAGCATTTGGATATCTCTATCTTAAGATATGGCCAAAACACCATTCGGTGCTCAAATGAGTTGATTTTTCTTCTCTGTGTCAGTCTATCGAATTGCATGTCAATTATGTTAGCCTTCGGTTTGAAATTTGAATTTCTTCAAAACATATGAAATGTGCCTCATTAGGTCCTCTTTCCAATGCCATAAGAATCAAGTTATTTTGATTTTTCTAGCTCAAGATATGTCTAAAAGAGTATTCGGTGCTCATGTCAGCTGCTTCCATTTGTCTTTCAACTTGCATGATGATTTGGACAACCTTAAACTTGAAATTTGAATTTATTTAAAACATATAAAATGTTATAAATTGAGTAAGCTTTCCAAATGCTTAATAATCATGTTATTTGGACATTTTTAGAGATATATATGACCAATTGATTGAACATTGCTCATGTGTCACATTCCTTGAGTCAAACCTTGTTCTTAAACTTTGGTGCCTTTAACATGTAGTCTTCTCCTTAGCTTCAACACTTCATTTTAATAAGCCTTTTCTTGATTTTAATGCTATTACTCTTGCACATAAATAAACATGTTAGTAAATTACAATGAATCAATGTGTATTATTATCATCAAAATTATCATGTAGCCTTAGGGCTAACACCTATGTGGTTTTATCTGTTTAAACCTACAACCTATGAGCTCTAAAAACATTGAAGGGTAGTCAGCTATAAGGAAAATTCTTATTCTTAATGTTACTTATTGCTTGAAGCAAAACAATGACTGATTTTTTATACAATATTGTAGAACATATACTGCACAAGCTTGAACTGGAGTGCAGATGGAAGCACATTGTTTGGCGGTTATACAGATGGTGTCATCAGAGTGTGGGGAATCGGTCGTTACTAGGAAATTTTTTGAGTAATTGCTATAATGTTTTTCTCCTTGATAACAAACTAGTGTTGTACTCTGTAGGGAGTTCAAAAACCTATTTAAGATTTTGTTTAAATTGTTTCCAAGGATATTTTGGTTTTCCTTTATTCGGAATGTTACATCTTACATGGCTTTGAAATACCTATTATATATAAATATATATATATATTAATTTTTAATAAATACTTGGCTTTTTAAAAACTACAAAGTGTATTTTTTTTAATTTTTGAAACTATTATACTTGGTGGTCAAAAACCGCCAAGTATATATTTTTTAATTTTTAAACCTATTATACTTGGTGGTCAAAAATCGTCAAGTATAATCAGGTGCATATTTGGCAGGTTGAAAGACCGCCAAATATAGTCAAATTGACTATATTTGACGATGCTATTAGTGGCGTTTTTAAGACCGTCAAATATATACATATTGGGCTATATTTGATGGTTTTTGACCGCCAAATATGGTCATTTTTCTTATAGTGCCAAGATATTTTGGGCAGAAGCAGCCACTACAACCTGTTACTTGATAAATAGGTCTCCATCAACAACAATTGAGATGAAGACACCTATGGAGATGAGACAATTGGTAATTCCTCCCTTTATATTTTCGAATGTCCTACTTATGTGATGTATCATGACCAAGAAAGAACAAAGCTGGATCTAAAATCCGGGAAATGTATCTTCTTGGGGTATGTTGATGGAGTAAAAGGGTATCACCTATGGGATCCTACTACCCGTAACGTTGTGATCAGCAGGGATGTTGTCTTTGTAGAAGACATGTTTAAATGTGAAGAAAGTGATAGCACGAAGAAAAATGTTGAGACTGTATCAATACAAGAAGAAACAGTTTCTTCTGAAGCAATACCAGAACACGATGATCAAGAACCAGTCGAGTTTGAAGCACCTAAAGTCTGTCGACCAACTCGAGAAAGAAGGGAACCTTCCTGGCATTCAGAGCATGTGATGGCTAGCAATGTTGCATACTATCTCTTAACAGAAGATAGAGAGCATTCAACCTTTTAAAAGGTTATAAACAGTTCTGATGCATCTCTATGGATAACAGCATTGCATGAAGAGATGGAGGCTTTAGGCAAAAATAAGACATGGAAACTTGTGCCATTACCACATGGAAGAAAAGTCATCAGAAACAAATGGGTCTACAAGGTCAAACGTGATGGCAATGATCAAGTGGAGCAGTATCATGCTCAACTGGTGGTCAAAGGATATGCTCAGAAAGGAGTTGATTTCAACAAGATATTCTCTCCTATGGTAAGACTTACAACAATTCGAGCGGTCTTAGCTATGTGTGTTACATTTGACTTACACTTAGAGTAGTTAGATGTAAAAACTGTATTTCTTCATGGAGAACTTAAAGAAGAAATTTATATGCTCCAACCGAAAGGTTTTATTGAAGAAGGAAAAGAGAACTTGGTTTGCAGGTTGACCAAATCTCTATACGGCTTAAAACAGGCACCAAGATGTTGGTACAAGAGATTTGATTCATTTATCATCAGCCTTGGGTACAACAGGCTCAGTTCATAGCATTGTATGTATTACAAGAGGCTTGAGGAAGACTTTATCATTTTACTATTGTACATGGACAATATGTTACTAACAGGCACTAAAAAAGATCAGGTCCAAAAATTAAAGGCACGGTCAGCTACAGGATTTGAAATGAAGGATTTAGGACTGGCAAACAAGATTCTAGGGATGCAAATTCACTGAGACTGAAAAAAAGGAAGATTTGGCTATCTCAAAAGAACTACTTGAAGAAAATCCTGCGTCGCTTCAACATGCAAAATTGTAGGCCAATTTCCACCCTACTTCCTGTTAATCATAAATTATCCTCAAGTATGAGTCCTAGCAATGAAGTTGAGAGGATGGAAATGCCTCGAGTACCATATGCATCAGCAATGGGGAGCCTAATGCATGCTATAATTTGTACAAGACCAAACATTGCACAAACAGTAGGAGCGGTCAGTAGATTCATGGTTAATCCAGGGAGAGAGCATTGGAATTCTGTTAAGAGGATCTTTAGATACATAAAAGGGACCTCTGATGCTACACTATGCTAAGGATCATCAAAGTTCATTGTTAAGGGCTATGTTGATTCAGATTTTGCAGGAGATATTGACAAAAGGAAGTCGACTACAGACTATGTGTGTATACTTACAAGAGGTGCTATGAGCTAGGTATCCAAACTACAAACTATTGTGGCTCTATCTACAACAGAAGCAGAGTATATGGCAGCTACACAAGCTTGCAAGGAAGCTGTTTAGATCAAAAGGTTATTGGAGGAACTCAAGCACAAACAAGAGGAAATTTCTTTATTTTGTGACAGTCAGAGTGCCTTGCATATCGCAAAAAATCTAACCTTTCAATCAAGGACGAAGCACATAGGAGTTCAATATCATTATGTACGATAATTAGTGGAAGATGGAATAGTGGATATGCAGAAAATCCACACAAAGGACAATATAGCAGATGCATTGATCGAACCAATCAATGCTGACAAGTTCATCTAGTGTAGAATGTCTTGTGGCCTGTTAGAGACATGACCAATATGTATAGAGACAAGACTGAAAGGCTTCAAGTGGGAGAATGTGAAGTGTGAATGTATTTTTGCCTTTCACACAATCCCACATTGGTGGGAAACAAAATGTAAATAGGGAGGCTTGGCTATATAATAAAGCCTCCTCCTCCCCTTTGACTTGTCCCAAACTTATGAAGCTTTTCTCTTCTTACTCCCTTGTTATCTCCTCCATTCTAATTGTGAGAGAGATTGTAATATTTTCTTCATAGTAAAATATTTTCGGTCTTGTCCCACAGAGGTTTCCCTCAAATTAAGGGTTTTACCACGTTAAATTTTTGTGTCTTTATTTTTATTTATTTTCTATTTTATTTATTGTGGAAGGCAGTGCCACCCAAGTTGTTATTTCTAATATAACAATTTGTTGCTTGTCTTTTATTTGAGTTACGGTAGGAGTGCTCAATCTCCTAACAAGTGGTATAAGAGCGCAGGCCCAGACTTAGCCAAGAGCAAGCTCACGATTGGATCCGTGGTTGAGCTTTATTTGGCAACTGGATAGAGCAAGCTCTCGAGGTAGCCAGAGCCTCGATGAAGCAGACGGATGGATGATCGTTTGAGGGGAGGCTTGAAAAAAAAATACAAAATAGTATGGTCTTTTATTTGAAGGGGGGATTGTTGGGTGTACAACCAAAGTCCCACATTGGCTAGATATGGGGAAGATCATGGCCATATAAATATGAACAAACACTCCATTGGTATAAGGCCTTTTGGGTAGAATCCAAAAGCAAATCCATGAGGGCTTGGACCCAAAGTGGATAATATCATACCAATGTAGAGTTTTGTGTGATCCATAGTCCTCCAACAGAATGTACAGTATGAACTGGTATTTATGAATTTCTCTTTTGTTTGAAAAAACAGGAAGATGTAGGAAGACATATATGTAATTAGATGAAAATTTGAGATACTGCTTGGGATCTCTAGCATTATTTTTTGAAGAATTTAGGGACATAATTTGTTTTATTATTTAAAGCTTTGTAGTGATTTTCGTGGCATTACACTTGAGTTTTTTTTTTTTTTTTTGAAGTTACCTACTAATTTTAATGTTCAATATAGTAGGGATCGACATGATTTGAAATTCTGAATTTGTGTGTAAAGTTGAAGATGAGAGTATGGATTTTTGGATAATTTTTAGAAAGTTTTGTTATTGAAGTTACTAGTTTTTGTCATATTCATTTTTTTAAGCAAGCTTCTTTCCATTATTAAACTTTTTATTATTTAAATTATATATTTTGATAAATATGTATGGCATGTTATTATATTAAAACATCCTATTTTAAAAAATATAATACATATATATGTATATATATATTTTTTCCTAAAGCCATACTTGCTGGTTAGAAAACCCACAAATATTATTATAAGTGACAAGTATACCTCTTCAAAAACCCAAACCTAAATTACATATATTGTGGCTTTACATGTGATAAATATTTTATAGATTTTAGTTGTGAGTTTGACCAATGCACATATAAGGAAATATTTGTCAATAACGTTCTTATGAGCTGTAGATCCATAACTATTCAGTACTTGTGGGTTTTTAGCTCACAAGTGTGAACATTTTTCTTGTAGTGATATTTGATATTACTTTTACAAATTTAAGATCCTCATCTTTTGTTGTGCCATGTTGTCTTGATTTTGTAGGATTTTGTGTTAGTGCCTATAGCTAGCCCTACACTTTTTACATGTAATGATTGTATTTGTTAGATTACCATAATTGAGGGTTTGTTTGGGATTATTGTGCCATAGAAATTTTCTCTAGAAAAGTATCGTAGGAAAAATTTGTTGGTAGCTATAGTGTCTCACAAAATTGTAGGTGTTTGATAAAATAGCTTTCTAAAATTGTTTTGCTATCTAAAAGTTGTAAATATATATTTGATAAACTTAATTTTTAAAAGCTTAATTCTTAGTAAAAAAAAAAAAAACTATGCATAATTTTTTAAAAAACGCTATTAAAATTTAATTTAAATTTGAAATGATCACATTAAAAATAAATTAAAAATTATAATAAAATAAAATAAATTTTATAAATATGTTTATTTCTTTATTATTTAAAATAATAAAATTGAAAATGCATCACCAGACGTCAGTGGCTGCAACTGCCTTATTCTTATTAGGGTTTTAGTTATATACTTACCTTTCTTATAATAAATCCCCAAAAACTAGACCTATAATAACTCAATTTATTATCAAGATTCTTCTTCATCTTTTCCTTTACGCCTTCTACCACCCTTTCTTTCATTTACTTTGGTTTCAATTTTCAAAACAATTACTCATTTGTTTAATCATTGTCCATTTTATTCAACAATTATATAAACAAAAAATTAATACGAAACAGAAGAGGTTTGAGAAAAAATATGATGTGAGACACTCATCCTGATTTTTCAGCTTTATCTTATAAAATTGAAATTTCTTGCAGTGTATATCAATTCCTATAATTTTTTGTTTTCAACAAGTCAGTAAATAATTGATTCCAATAATGTTGCAGTCTAATAGATGAATTATTGTATAAGTTGATTGAAGATTAATAAAATTAGAAGACATTAATAGTATGGAAATAAAAACTACATTAGTTTTTATTCCAATAAAGAAAACAAATTTGAAGTTAACAAATATTGATTATTTAATCATATAAGTGACACATGGCACTAAATCTGCTTGCGGCTAGACGTACACGCATTTTTTGTAGCTTCTAGATCAAAAGTCCACCATATCTCTTAATAAATGGTCCTCTTTCTACATAGTCACAAGGATTCGTCTTTTTCCTAAAATGGCCCCGGTACAGTATCATATATTGACACTTGCTGCGGAATATTAATTATTTTTTGAACTTGATTTACTCATCGTAGATTCATTCAACATCTCTTCTTCTCAGATAAATGCAAATTGGAATATTAATTTCTCTGTTATTGTCAGCCCTTTCTACAGTAGCTATACATTTTTTTTCTTCGAAGATATAAATACATTTTAATTACTTGGAAGATATAAATGCTTCGATGTTGTAGAAAGAGGAAAATATATCCTCCACACAAATATCCAACCCTTTCTCCCATTGATGCAGATTGGTCAAAATGTCCTCTTAACTTTACAAGTTGACGCTACTGTTAGGGGTCTTGATGGTAGGCATAAGGAAGAAGAACGAAGGAAGATGAATGTGCCATGCAAGGATCTCAAAGCTGTGTTTCCATTTCATGATATGAAGAGCGAAGGAACCATGTTGAATGGCTTAACGGAATGTTTTCCTCAATTCAAGAAAAAGCACCCAATTATTGGATAGAGTTAGCTAGGAGCATATCCATAATTAGATCTCTCCTCTAATTATATATCCTTTTATTGAATAATTTTGTTACACGATTTCCATTGTTCTCATATGAATTTGCGGAGGCGATTTTAACGCAGTTTTAGAAATTAATGCCAATTAGTTGTTGATTTATTATATATAGCACTTATTAAAATTACTTTATTGGAAATTGTGTAAACTATTCAATTCTCTATGTGTTGCTCAATTCTCCGTTTCCAATCACAAACTATAGGGAATGTTTGGCAGCCAGTATAGTATTATATAAAGGTATTGTTTACATAAAATTTTTTTAAATCGTGTTTGACGCAATATGAAGGGTTGATAGCATAAAAAACTGCATAAGATTCGCATAACAGTCGCATAAAAGGAGACAAAATAATAATATCCCCCACCATGTGTTAAAGTCGTATAAGGATGTGAATGGTTGTTAGATATAATTTTTTATTCATAAGTTTTATATAATATAATATAATATTATATTATTAAAAGATTTAAATTGTGCAATTTTGTTTTTTATTCTAGTTTTTTACGATAAATACCAAATACTGCAAACATATATAAATAAATAAATATTTAAATTATTAGTTTATTAAATATTTAAATGAATTATTATAATAAATAAATATAATTTATTAAATATTTAAATAAAAAATTAATTATGTAAAAAATTAACTTAATATAAATAACTTTTAAAATTATTATATTTTCAAATATTTTATTAATTTTAAACCATTTTTATTATTATAATGAATTTAATATAGCTAAATACAGTCTTTTATCAAATACAGTATTGTAAAGCATTTATATAATAAAGTGATAAATCAAACATAGTATAGAGTTTACTCAATCCTATACTCTACAATTTCATATAATGATATCCGCGATACTAATAATTATACAATCCTATGCGGTGTACCAAACGCAGCCATAGTGTTCTCATTTCTTTTACTAAAATTCCAATTGAAGTGATTCCCTCAACAATTTCTCATCAAATTAAGGTTCTTAATTTATCATAAAAATTTCCATTGAAAATATTAATCCTTATAAAGAGTTGATCGTTTAATTACCCGCCTTCCGCCAATAGACTGGAGGGGCTGTTAGCCTTTTAATTTACTGGAAGAAATGTAAGAGCTCAAATTTCACCAATAGACAAGACAAGTTGTTGCTTGGAAAAGTTAGAGCTTAAACTCCTAAGCACCACTAGCTACCACTAATCCAATTTTTTTGTTTTTTTAAAAGAAAAATTCTTGCTCATGTTTAGTAAGTTGTATTAATTAGACGGCAAATAATGTTTCACATGTTATGATTATTAAAGTTCTGAACAACCAACAACCACTCAAAAATCATCCTTACAGAAGCCAAATCCCGGGTACAAGAACTACAGAGAGACTTCATAGGAGGCTGCTTGGCGTGTGCTTTTCCAGTATTTCCTTGCATGCGTATACTTCGGATTGCTAAAAATATTGTTTATGTAACCGCAACTCGGACTATTACTTTCTCTGTCGGTGTCCACAGTGATTGTAATCACGAATAAAAAAACGAAACAAGTTTATGACTTAAGCATGCATTTTCACATGAAATTACGTAATTATTTTTCATTTAGGTTATATGTTAAAATTCTGTATATCATACATAAAATAAATAATATATAATTTTTCAGTGATAACTTATTTAACATGTAGACATAGAATATTTATAATATTTAATAAAAGCATATATGTCGCGTTTATAGTTTCGAGATGTTTAATTACTGTTTATATAAACAAATAAAGTCATATTGTTATATATTTTTAGAAGCAGGGAAAAAAATGTCATTCAAACTCATTGAGACTTCAGCTTACCTTTACCTAATGCACATTCTGATTCTTTTCTAGCCCCAATATAGCTTGTTTTTCGTATAAAAATAACTAAATTTTCAAGAATAACGTTATATTTACAAACTATTTCTACAAACTTATCCATACAATATCACATGATATTAATATATATTTGTCAGTTCAACAATATCAATTGATGTATTATTTTGAAATTTATTCCACCAACCTATATATATTATTTTAATTTGTATGATTAATTTGTATAAATAGTTTGTAAGAGTATTATTAACATTTAATTTATCTTCAAATCAATTCCATTAAAAAAAAAAGAAAAAAATCCTTATAAGAGATTAGGATATTTGCAACTAACTTTATACACTGTACGCTCAATTCTAATTAATTAATCCCATCAAAATAATATGTAAACAGACTATTCACAAGTACAACAATAATATTAGAGACTTTTTACGCCTTCATTATTGATCAAACACTTTCCCAATCATAGATCTCTATTTATCTTGCCTTTAATTCAATTATCAGAGGCCCGAAATTTTCAGGGATATTTCTCAGTTCCGCCCTGAGGTTCAGCCGAAAAACATTGTCATCCCCCAGAGATCAGATATTGCAAGTTGCCCCTTAAAATCCATCTCCAGTCAGCAATTAAAGGGTCTAATGATAATAAAATATAATTTAAAAAATATAAAAAAAGTTAATTTCAATTTAATTGTTAATTAAATTATTAATGAAAAAAAAAACTCACAATGAAATCTCCATCAACCTTCTCTTTCTTCCATCTTCCGTCTTCCAAAACAGCCTTTGGAGATCTACAGCAGTGGAAATGCCCAAATATCCTCCTCCAAAACGGCGAAATGCCCCTCCCAATTCCAGAAAATCCAAACCCAACCTTGCCGTCAAACTCCCTCACCGTCAAACCAACTACTACATGCTGTCAGACAGCCGTTGAAGAATTCGAAGAAGAAAAAATTTTCGTCTTTGTCTCCACCAATATAAGAACAGTTCCAGGGAATCCTCACAAAGCCAGAATTCATGAAACCAAGAATTGGAGTGAGATTAGACTTGTAAAAACTCTCTAATCTTCTTTGAGGAGAGCACCGCAGCTTTCAATTTCAACGGCTACACTAACCCAGAGACCGCCAATATCAGATGTCATCCATCACTGTAAAGAAAGGCGATGAAGACAAAGAAAGGAAGCAAAATAGATGGATGACATTGACAACTTCTAGAAAATTTCTGTAGTTTCAACCTGAAGAAATCCACCAAAACCCATTGCCCCGAAAAAAAAAAAAAAAAAGAAAAACCAAAACCACCGCCAAATTTTGACACCATCTACACAAGCCGGCCACCTAATCTCCACCTCCACAAAAGCAATCAAATCCTCGACTGCAAAACCTGAGAACCACCTCTAATTACCATTACAATCGAGTCAAACACCATAAGCATCGATACCAATCAATCAATGGACCCCTGGCTACTGATGTTATGGGGCGGTTGGCTATGGTTTGGGGCTAGGGGGTGTTGTGGCTGAGGTAAAGGTTGTCTTTGGGGCTAGGATGTGGTGCTTGACGGCGGCAGTAGTGCTTGGGGCTGGGGTGTGGGTTGAAGACGGAAAGGTGTGGCATCAATTTTCTTTTTCAATAATTTATAATAAAAATTATTATTTAATAAATTTATATTATTTAATTTATCTTAATTATTTAAAGTATTAGGAGTAATATAGGAATTTCATTGTTCTAACCCAGCCAACTCAGCTCTAGGGGTGGCAATTTTCGATACGACACGCAAACATGACTTGACACGACACGGATTTAAGCGGATTTGAGTTTTAGGTTATTCGTGTTCGTGTCGGAGATGTTAACCCGTTTAATAATCGTGTCGTGTTTGGGTTAACAGTCTTCGACACGCGAACACGATTATGATACGACACGATTATGATACAAACACGTTTACGACACGCGTAACACGAATAACACGAGTACATATTTAACACGATTAACACAAATATTGACACGATTATAAAAAAATATTAAATTTAATATTTTAATTTTAGACATTTTAGTCCTTATATGAATCCAAATTTTAAACTAAATATATAATTTTAAAACGTAATAAATTTAAAAGCTCAGGGTAATTTTGTCATTTAACCAAAATTGAAACCTAATTGATTAATTCACTCAAAATTGGAAATGGAAAAGGGAAAGTTAGAAACCTAATGTCTTTGAAACTCTGAATAACACGTGAAGAACTCTCCTCACTACTGCCGGCCATCTGCGACTGCTATCCCCCGCTAATCATCACGGCTTCAATTGCTCAACACCATCGCTCCACCACCTAGTCCTCCCCTTCCGGTGACTATTCCAGTCCTCGTCACGATCTCAAGCCATAGCCAAGGGAAGCTACCTGCAGCCTTTCTCCATCTCCGATCCTCACTGCCGCCAGTCGTCGTAGCTTCATCACCCTCCAACGTCCAGTCTTCTCCCTGTCCTCAAGCTGTGACCGTAGCCCTACAATCGTTCCGTCCATCTCGTCACAATACTTCCTCTGTAAGAGTTAATTTCCTCTATTTTTTTTAAGTTACCACACTGCATTAACATAGAAAATACTTTTGAAATCTCATAATAACACAACCGCTGTTGGAATTCTAATACATCCCTCTGATAAAAGAAACTCAAAGTGAACACCATTGGCTCTCAGATCCTTCATAACAGTCTCATCGAACCATGTTTTATACATACTATATTTACCGCATGTTTATAAAAGAAAAATTTGTACATATGAACTTGAGATGTAAAAATATACTGCTGGTATCATGTCACACGACACAACCTTAAGGTCACTGAGAATAACCACCTGCAATAAAGCTGTTCAAAAGCATCTCTTAGTGGCATAACCAAGACTATGCAGTGTACTTTTCTGTATATTGTTTAATGACTTGTGAGCTCATAAGTAGTTTAGAAAAGTAAAACCAAATATTCATTTTCTTCGCTATTTCAATAGCCCACCCCAAATTGGTATCAACAATAACGCACGTAACCTTTTCAGCTTCAACTTTGTTGATTTCTTTTATGAGTTCCTCCAGCTTCCCAGGCATGACTTGAAAAATTGCTGGAACCAACTTTTTGAAATCATTTATATCTTCCTCGGGTTCCAATCCATCTGGGATGGATAACAAACGGATTTGATCCCCAACGTAGTTCTTGTCTTCTAATGCCTTCACAACTCGCTTGTGATTGTAGTCTGAGTTAACAAATGTGACTCTGAAGCCATGCATAACTAAGCATTGTGAAAGCTCTAGTAGAGGAATTACATGGCCTTGTGCTGGATAAGTTATTGCCAGAACGTGTGATCCTCTCATTTTTGCTCTGGTTAAGTTGCTCCCTCCACACGTGAGAATATATAGCTTCTAAGTTCTAGAAATATAATATATATTATTGTTTTATGGTGCTTGGAGTTGGAGCTAGAGATGCCAAGATGGCAACTTGACTGCCATCCGTACCAATGACTTATGTCGTTTTTCTCTTCTTTTACCAAACCGTTAGTAACGTGATCAATAATTTGGATCTTGTATTATTTCTTGGTCGGTGTCGTGGTGTGTGGTTATTTTTATGCATTATGTGGTATCAATTATTACCAGCTTTTTATTTGAGTAAAATTAAAATTTTTGTAAAGATAGTATTAACGGTTTTCATCGTGTCTCAAATCTTATTTGTTTATTTTTCATTAAATTATCTTGTGAATTCAATTTGTGCCAATATATTCTATTTTTTTACAAGTTAACTTCTAAATAGATTCTTATAACTTCAATTCATCTTTAGTTTTCATCATTTATGGAGTTTTACGAATACATAGATTTAATTGATAAAATTAGGATGTGTCATGTTCTGTTTGTTGTGGATAAAATTAGTGGTGTACATAGATTTAATTAATTGTGTAAGTGTATAATTCATTTACATGTGAAATCTGATTTGGTAATTGAAGTGTATTGTAGTTTTCATTGTTATGGTTTATGAGATCACGAATAAATTGTAAACTTTCTTTATTAATTTATAATATGTCTTATATAATTCTATAATCTGATTTTTTTCATAAGTATGATTTTTCTTTTTGTAGGTTGCTTAAGAGTTGAAGAGAAGATGGATAAGAGTTGAAGAACTTTTTTGTGTTTGTTTGTGATGTACTTAATTGTGATTTGTGATGGATAACTATAATTTTATAGTTTGTTTGTTTGTGATGAACTTGTTCAAAGTCATTCATAATTTGGGTATGTGATGCATGTTTATTTGAGATTTGATGGACTTTATTTTTATTAATTTTGTTGTATTTGAATTGTTGAAGTTGTTTTCTTATGACAATTGTATTGCATTTGAAGTTTGTATGATTTCTTGGTATTTAATTTTATTTAATTTAAACTTTTTTGTTATATCTTTTTCATTTAAAAATATGTTTTAATTTATATTTGTGTCATAATCATGTTGTAAATGTATAACGTGTCATAATCGTGTTGTAAATGTATAACGTGTCGTAATCGTGTTAACAGGTCATAACCGTGTCAATCGGGTCGTGTCAATATAAACGTGTCTTAATCATGTTAGACGGGTCGTGTTCATGTCTAACACGAGTACGACCCGTTTATTATTCGCGTTTGCGTGTCGTGTCATGTTACCTGTTTATTAATCGTATCGTGTTCGTGTTGAGTCACAGTGACGCGAATAATAAACGGGTCGTGTTCGTGTTGGGTCATTCTTTATCATGTTACAGCTCGACATGACACGAACACCACCCGCGAACACGAATTGCCACCCCTACTCAGCTCTTCAGTGACATCTAATCTAATGGGCAATTTGCAATATCTAATTTATGAGAGACGGGCAATTTCCAATATCTAATTTATGAGAGACGGTCGTTTTTTCAGTTAAACCTGAGGGGGCAATTCGAAATATCTCATATTTAAAACATTTTTCGCATTTATTATTAATAAAGGTGAGAATTTAGGACATGACATATGAACACAATATGAATATGATACAAATATAATACAGGATTAATAAATAGATCGAATTTGTATTGAGCGTATTTATATACACTAACTCGTTTAATGACACGAATAGTTAAATATATTTTATCTATCCTTAATATTCAAGCTTATCTAATGATATAAATTGTTACCTACTTACAATATATATATTGTAAAACTGAAATTTTTATATTAGAAAAATTATAATGATTTTAATAATATTTTATACTAATAATGATTTATATTCTAAAAATAATTTTAATTAATATAAATATATATATATAATATAATATATTATGCATAATTAAGTTAAACAATTAAGTAAATTATGTGAATTAAATATGACACGATTATAATATGTGGATAACACAGTTTAATAACTGTGTTAGATATGTGTTTTATGTTTTGACATAGATAATTAAATAGGTTGATACACATATACAAATTTTCATCTCTATTATTAATAATATTTATCTTGCCTTTAATTCATTGATTCTGTGACCGAGATCATTTAATTTTGAAATAAACTTTTATTTTATCACATGGTTTAATTCCCTTTGCATCGGGCCACCGTTCTTCCTCATCCCTTCTACCCTTTATTGAAAAATTCTCTCTTTCTTAGAAGCACAAGATAAAACAGTAGATGAAATAATGAGGGTAATAAATACTTAATTTTTGATATTATAAATATTTTAATTGCGATTCTTTTAAAAATTTCTCAGCAAAAGTTTCTTTGTTGTCGTCATCTAATTTTCTCCTCTGCATTAATGAATGTTCTTCAACAAAAGAGAAAGAACGGTGATTAATGGCTGCCCCTTAATTCCATGGACAACCGACAACTCGAGGACAGAAATTTCAGAGGAAATTGTATATGTTGCTGCATGTCTCGTGTATTTATTTTACCAATTATTATTTTTATAGGTATTATCAGTGACAGACCTATAAATCTTCTTTAGGAGGAGCACCATATAAACTAAAATTAAGATTAAATATAAATAATTAAATATGATAATTGAGATATAATTATATTTAAAATAATTTTCAGATAACTCACACACACACACACACACACATATATATATATATATATATATATATATATATATATATATATAAGACTAAAGTTTCGAAAAAATTTTTTCTAACATATGTATAAGTTTTAAAGCTTTTTTATTATAATTAAATTAATATATTTTAAATAATATTGTTTTAACACATTATATGAGAGTTAAACATATTTAATATTTGGCTTTAAATATTCTAGAACTAAAGAATTTTTTTTGTATTTTTCATTATCTCAATTTAAGATTCTATGTAAATTAATATATTGATGATGAACTAAGTTCAAAGAATATATATAAAAATTTAGATTGATGTAGTATATTGTAAATAATCTTTGAAATTTATTATAATTATATATATTCTAAATGTATTTCAAATAAATTATAAATATATAAATCATCACATTTCAATCATACAATAACGTAAAATAAAGGCAAATAAATGATAATCATGTAATTCAAGAATAATTTAACATAAATAATACTTAAAGTTAAAGACGAACCAAAAAATAAGAGGGTGTTTTTGTTAAAATTATATACTTCTTATATGAGGGATATCTATAACTATTGAAACTTAAATGTTATAACAAAATTTCCATCCCTGACGATAACATAGGTCCGCCTATGGGTATTATGGTATTTATCAATACACAAACAAGTTGTTTATATCCACCAAAGTTTCAAGTTGATTCGCTCATCGTAGATTCATTTATGATCTCTTTCTTCTCGTATAAATGGAAATTGCTATATTAAGTTCTCCGTTACTCTTAGCCCTTTCTACAAAGCGAATACATTTTCTTTTTTTTTTTACTATAAAGATATAAATGCTTCTGTGTTCTACAAGGAGGAAAATATTTCCCCCACAGAGATGAAACCTTTCTTTCCAAAATTTGGACACAAGTCGCTGGCATATGTTAGTGCCTCCTCTGCATAGATCAACGGCTTGGCCGCAGAAGCCATTGATGCAAATTGGTCAAATGGTGCTATCAACTTTGCCAGTGGTTGGGATATTTCCAAAATCTATGTTTCCCCCTGAGGTTTGCTGGAATTACCCTTTCACCCTCTGGGCGGCTTTAGTAGGTGCATTAAATTTAAAGAGTATAAGCAAACTATGGTTGAAATATTAAACTAACTATGGTTAAACAAGTTTGACTCCAATTACTTTTTCAACAAAGCATTTATTTACAATTTTACAGCAAGGAAACTAAAATAGAAGCTGTCTTCTTCTTCAACCCAAAGTAGCCTTGTTTCCTGTTTATTTTGTTGTTGTTGGTCACCATCGATAACAACCTCATCAAGCCCATCACGTCTAGCCACTCCTTCCCTCAACAAGTTCATCACTCTTTCAAATTTGCCAAACATGCAAGCTACAAAACAAGTACCCAAACAACAACAAAAAAGCCGAAAAGCCAAACACCCACTTATTGTGGAAGAAAGAGATAAAGAAAAAAAGCTCATTTGGACTCTTTGAACTCCTCAATTTCGGCGTGCTTCTTGGGTGGATCACGATGGCATTGATCTTGGTGATCTAGGGCTGGGGTTGGGCGGGCCGGGCCGGTTGGGGGTGGTGGCATTTTTGGTGATATGGGCGACGAGAAGGGGCGGAGTGGGGCGGGGCGGTTGGAGGTGGCAACATTCTTGGTGATATGGCGACGAGAGGCGAGAAAAAGGAGAGAGTGGGGGATGCAAAGGGGGAGGAGAGAGAGTAAATGGCATCGAAGGAGAAGGAGAGGAGAGAGAAGATTTCTAGTTTTTATTTGTTTTTTATTTTTATTAATTTTTTAATGATTTTTTGTTTGGTTTGGTTTGAAGAGTCATAATTATTGGTAGAAGGGTATTTTAGTTGTACTGTGAAAATTTTCTTCTCTCTCCTACGTCAGCCATTGTCAAAGAATACAGTACCGTTTAAGCTACGGATTCAATTCGAATTCAGGGAATTGCAAAAATGAAAACCTGGAAGTGAAGAATTTCTTAGAGCAAACCTCAGGGGGGAAAATGAAACGTCCCCAAGTGGATTTTACTGTCAGCGTTATTGATAGTGAGCGTCACAAAGAAAAATGAATGAAGTTGGCCGTGTCATGCAAGGATCTCAAGGTTGGATTTTCATTTCGTGATATCAAGAGTGTAGGAGCAATGATGAGTGGTTCAAAGGAATATTTGTGTCGATTCAAGAGAAAGCAACCCTTTTGTTATTCGGAGTTAGCTCAAAATGTATCTTTCTTCTAAATGTCTCCTACCTTTGTTTATTTGATTCTCTAATTACAGAGGCAATGAGCGATTATGTTGTTACAGGAATTCCCATTGTTCTCATAATTACCTTCACTTTAGATGCGGATCCAATAGCCAAGATCAGTCTTTGGAAATAAATAAATAAACGTTAACTAGTTGTTAATTTGTAACACAGAGCACTCGTTAAAATCGGACGAAACTGTGTAAACTTTTAAATTCTCTATGTTGCTTGATTCTTTCATTAAAATTCCGTTTTCTCATCAAAATTTCCTTACCAAAGAAATTCTCATCTAAATTCCATTCAAAATAGTCCTTGTAAAAAGTTGATAGTTTAATGACCCCCTTTCGCCAGTAGACCACACGGGCTGTTACCACAAGAAAAGCAAGAGCTCAAAAAGAAAAGTTAAGAGCTCAAATTTCGCCATTAGACTAGACAAGTTCTTAGTTATAGAAAAGTAAGAGTTTAAACTCCTAAGCACCACTACCTAAAACTACACCAAATTAAAAAATATATTTTTTTAAAATATTGCTCATATATGTCTTCACATAAACAATTGAAACGCAAGGTCCATCAACAAGTTCTTAAATAGTAAGTGGTGGAAATTATATGGCAAAAACTGCGATTGATTAATAAGTTGTTTGTGGTTATACATCTATTAACTCTCTATATAGAATTTTAGGATTGTGTTCCTATTGGATACATATTTGATTCTCTTTCTTATTTTATTTCTTCTTATTGTACTATGTATATGTATACCCCTTTACAATGGAATACACACAAAAATTATTTCTCCTAAATTCGTTTCGCCCTCTCTCTCAACATGGTATCAGAGCAAGATCAAAATCCTCCATTTCTCCTCGTTTATTAATAAAAAAAATCCAAAACCCTAATCGGTAACAGTCGCCGCCTGCTCATCTGAGCAGAGTGCCACGCAACGGTCATGCGCGTCTCCCGGTGGGAATAAGAAAGAACCAATCTGCGCGCGCCTCTGAGCGTTTGTGGTCTATAAGACTTTAAGCGCACCTGAGCGCCTTTTCCCAGTACGTAAAATACCCATATCGACTAATGGGGGGCCTGTACTGGGTAATGCTCTCTGATCTCTTATAACCAGAGAGATTAGAGAGAAGGTCCCTTCATACATCACCACCGGTATTCGAGTCGACATCTTCACCGATTTGAGCATATCGGGTTGACCCAGAAGCAGCAACAGCTAGCGCATGGACCTTCGCTACGACCGGACAGCAAGCGTGGGGATGTTGGTTGGATGATGGCCCGGGGCTTCGGCTGGTCGGGCGAAGGAAGCCCCTTACTGCTATCTGGAGTTCATTCAGAATGAAAGGAAGGTTAGAGTGAAACTATGGTACCCGCCGCCCTAGCATTGGCAACAGACGCATCTCTCATCACCAAATACATCAACTTGTAGATCGGGTCATCCACATCATTCTAATCTTCATCACCGTCACCAGAATCTTACCGAAAACGCTTCAAAATGGTAAAAAACGGTTCGCTGTCTTTAGTATTCATCACCGTCGACCGACGAGTGGTGTCTCACCTCCACCAACAAGTGATAGATCGGCCCTTCTCCGTCAACTTTTCTTTCTTGGCCGGTCACTAATTCTCACTGGAAAGTCTCCAAAAGTCAAAACTCAGCTTGGAAGCGACCACACAAACCATCACAAATCATCGCAGCTTACACCACCGGTCGAAAATTCTTCTGCCGTTACCGATCTAGCACATATAGACTTAGCCATCACCGTCCGATCATTGGAAGCCGCCACCGAAGAGTGTTTGGATGTTTAAGGTTAGGGACTTCTTTGTCACTTTTTAAAGTTGGTGAATCTGTTTGGAAGAAAAATTATGCTTGGGGTTTCTATGGCTTCTCAATTGTCCTCTAATCCTCATGGAGTTGGTGGTTCCATCACAGCGATAAAATTGAATGACTCTATTTACAAGTTATGGGCAAAAGCAGTAACCAAATATCTGATTGGCGAAGGCAAACATAATTATCTTACACAAGATCTTCCATCGTCCGATTCAAAGGAGTTTGCTAAATGGATTCAAGAAGACAATTTGGTTACTACATGGTTGTGGAATAGTATGGAGCCATCACTTGCGGCAACTGTGGTTGATACTACTAAAGAGTTGTGGAATTCACTTGAAGACAAGTTTGACGGATCTCAAAATGTCTCTCACATTTTTGATGTTTACTATACTTTATTTTCTTATCAGCAAGGTAATAGAACGTTAAGTGAATATTTAGGAGAGATTAAAAGATTAATGGATGGGCTTAACTCTTATCATCCTGTTACTACTGATGTTGAGACATTACATAAACAGTGCGAAGAATTATTTGTTGTCAAGTTCTCGTCTAGCTTAAATCATGTCTATGAAAATGCTAAGAATAGTATCTTAACTGAGAAAGATCTCCCAAGTCTTAATATGGCATATGCTTGACTCTAACGGTTACCCACCTCTCAACATAATCAGGAAGCTTATGCCTTAGTTGTATCTAGTTGTCGAGATAGAGGATCTTTTTCTGGAAGGAGTAAAGGGCATGTTAGAGGTCGAGGTGGAAGAGTCTCTTGTTCCCAATGTGGTTAACTTAATCATCCTTCAGAAAAGTGTTGGGATAAATTTGGAAAACCTAAATGGGCAAATTAAAGCTCTGAGGAGCGTCTTTCCGTTGGTAATTAATCTAACTCTCATGCTCTACCTTCCGCGTAGTCTGCTCATAAATCTGAAGGTCAACCAGCCAGTGAACCTTTTGCTTCTTTAGTCCAAACAGGTAGGTCCACTGCCTTATTTTCTTCTTTGTACGCATATCATTGGATTATAGACTCTAGAGCTTCTTCTCACATGACTAGTAATGATTCTCTTTTTAGTTCATTTATCCCTTCTAACAAACAGTCATCAATCGTTTTTGTTGATGGTTCTAAAACCCAAGTACAAGGGTTTGGAACCATTCATACATCTAGTTTTCATTTATCTTCAATGTTACATGTTCCTAAATTTTCTGTTAATCTTTTATCCGTTAGCCAGTTAACTAAGAATTTAAATTGCTTTATCACTTTTTTTCCATCCTATTGTATTTTTCAGGATCTTGGTACGAGGATGATGATTGGTGACGGGTATGAAAAGAATGGCGTTTGTTACTTGGTTGAAGCACTTTCATCCTCTCATACAGCTCTTGCTTCTTCTGTCTCTCCAGAACAATGGCATTATCGTTTAGGTCATCCTTCAAATAAATTGCTTCAACATATGGGTTTTTCTAATCCAACTCAAATTGAATGTTAGTCTTGTCAGTTAGGTAAACATTCTCATTTTTGTTTCGTGGTCGAGCTAATAAAATTAGTGACCAACCGTTTGATCTAGTTCACTCAGATGTATGGGGTCATTGTCGAGTTACCAACAGTCATGGGTTTAAATATTTTGTATCCTTTGTGGATGATCATTCTAGAGTTACTTGATTGTATCTGTTAAATGATCGATCTGAGGTGCCTAGTATGTTTCAAATGTTTTACAATGAAAAAAAGACTTAATTTGATATTTCTATTAAAGTTTTACCTTTTGATAATGCTTTAGAATATACTTCTTCCTCATTATCTACTTTTTGTAGTAGTAATGGGATATTAAATCAAACATTATGTGCTTACAACCCTCAGCAGAATGGAGTTGCTGAACGAAAAAATAGACATTTATTAGATGTGGCTCGCACTCTGTTATTTCATATGAAAGTCCCATCAAAATTTTGGGGGGAAGCATTACTTACCGCCTATTACCTCATTAATTGGGTTCATTCTTCAGTTCTTCATTTTCATCTCCGTACTCCACCCGATTCCTCAATCAACCTGCTTTTCCTCTTCCTCCTCATATTTTTGGTTGTGTTTGTTTTGTTCATCTTCATAGAGCTTCTGACAAACTATCTCCTGGGTCTATCAAATGTATTTTTCTTGGATATTTTAGAACTTAGAAAGGTTACAAATGTCTTGGCCCTTGCTTAGGAAAAACTTTTGTAAGTGTAGATGTCACCTTTTTTGAGTCCACACCATTATTTTCATCTAGTGGTTCTAGACTTGATATTGGTCTAGTTGATCCTCCAATATTGGTGTCAATTCTACCATGTCCCTCTACTCCACTCCTAGTTTATTTTAGGCAAAAGCCACATCAGTTTAGTGCTAAACAAGATGATTTACTACTTATTGATCTGCCCGTCATTCAAGAGTCTGCTTCTACTCTAGATCCGACTCCTCCTACAAATGAGTATTCTGATCTTGATCTCTCTATTGCTCTTCGCAAAGGAACTGGAAATTCTCAAAGGTATCCTATCTCTCAATTTGTCTCCTTTAATGCCTTATCATTGTCTGCTCACTCTTTTGCTTTGTGTTTGTCTGTGGTTTCTATTTCTAAAAATTACCAGGAGGCCTTGGCTCATTCTGGTTGGAGGAAAGCTATGGAAGATGAGATGTCAGCTCTTTATGATCGTGGTACATGAGAGTTACAAAAATTACCAGACGGTAAAGAAGTGGTTGGTTGTCGTTGGGTCTTTGTTATCAAATATCATCCGGATGGTACTATCAAATGCTTAAAAGCCCGTCTTGTCACCAAAGGATACACTCAAACTTATGGTGTTGAATATGTTGAGACTTTTTCTCCCGTTGCTAGGCTCAATTTAGTCCGCATTCTCATTTCCCTAGCCGTGTTTTTGGGCTGGCCCCTCTTCCAGCTAGATGTCAAAAATGCCTTCTTGTATGGTGATTTACACGATGAGGTTTATATGGAGTAACTACATCTAGATTTATTGCTTAAGGGGAGTTAACCAACTATGTTTGTAAGTTAAAGAAGGCTATTTATGGTCTGAAGCAGTCACCTAGGGCCTGGTTTGAAAAATTGAGTGGCGTTTTGACTTCGATCAACTTCTCCCGTTATCAATCTGATCACTCAGTGTTTGTTAAACATATAAGATCAGGTATTGTTATACTTATGGTGTATATGGATGATATCATTGTAACTTGGAGTGATTCTAATGGTATAGAAGAAATGAAAAGACAACTAAAGACACATTTTCAAACAAAAGACTTGGGGCAACTCAGATACTTTCTTGGTATTGAAGTTTTAAAGAGTAAAGAAGGTATCATTTTATCTCAAAGAAAGTATGTGTAAGACTTGATGAGATAGGTATGGTAGGTTCTAAGCCAATAGAGACTCGTATGGATCCTAATGTAATATTGGATGATAACAGTAGTCCAGATTTTGAAGATAAGAAAAGATATAGAAGCCTTGTGCGAAAGTTGATTTATCTTACTATCACTAGACCTGATATTACTTTTGCAGTGGGAGCAGTTAGTCAGTATTTGCAAAATCCGAAGAAGATCCATTGGGATGCGGTATGTAGAATTCTACGATATCTAAAACAGTCCATTGGGAAAGGAATTCTTTACAAGAAAGGTAAAGAGTTAGACATTATTGGCTATTCTGATACTGATTGGGTTGGATCCAAAACTGATAGGAAGTCCACAAGTGGATATTGTACTTTCTCGGGAGGTAATCTAGTGACTTGGACAAGCAAGAAACAAAATGTAGTTGTGAGATCAATGTAGAGGCATAGTATCGTGCTATGGCTCATACAACATTTGAGATTATGTGGGTCAAGAATTTATTAACTGAGATTGAAATTGACTTCAAAAAGCCATCAAAAATGTTTTGTGATAATATAGCTGCAACATATATTGCTAGCAATCTAGTTTTTCATGAAAGAACTAAACACATGTAATGAGTGGAATAAGTCTGAAAACCATATTGGAGATCTTTTTAACTAAGGCAGTTCATAAAGGAGTTTTTCTTCAAGTTTTGAGGGGGAGTGTTAAATCTCTATATAGAAGTTTAGGATTGTGTTCCTATTGGATACATATTTGATTCTCTTTCTTATTTTATTTCTCCTTATTGTACTATATATATGTACACCTCTTTACAATGGAATACAAACAAAAATTATTTCTCCTAAATTTGTTTCTCCCTCTCTCTCAACAACATCCATTTTGATTAATGTCTTCCTTACCCTTTTGTCTGAAAATGCAATTTTTTTTAACCTTAACTTTATCTTAAAAAACAATACAAATTCCTTTTTATATTGAATTAGGATCCTATCCTTAACCTTAACTTTATCCTTAGTTATCTTATTTAATGATATAACTATGTTACAAAATAATTAAATTCACAAAATTTGATCTCATAAACGTGAATGATTATTATAACTTAACTTTCAAAAAATAAATTAACAATTAGAAGAAACATATTAACAAACAAAAGATTGCTTTCTCTTTAACTGGGAAGTACATTCCCGTGGACCACTCAACATCGTTCCTTCGCTCTTCATAGCAAATGAAAATCCAACCTGAAGATCCTTACATGAGACACTCAGCTTCATTCTTTTGTTTTTGTTATTCTCACAATCAACAGCCCTATAAATAGCATCCACTTGCAAAGTGAAGTTAAGTGCACCCCTTGACCAATCAGCAATAATGGCGTCTGCAACTGATCTGTTGATAGACGCAATAGAGACACCGACATATGCCTGTACCATGCTCTCTACATTCAGATAGAAGGGTCTTATCATAGCAGAGGAGATGTTCATCTCCTTGTAGAACACCGAAGCATTGATATCTTCAATGTAAATTGTTTTGTAGAAAGTGTCACCATCACTGTCAACAGCAACAAAGAAAGTAACGTTCTAGTTTGCACTTACATGTAGGCTTGGGCATTTGCCTCAACCCCACCATTGACCCGGTTGGACCCGGTCTAACGGGGCGGGTCTGGGGTCGGGTCTTGCATCTAGACCCGTTTGACCCACCCTGCCCCGCACAGTTAGGGGTAGAAAGGAAAAATTCAAAATATAGGGACTTAAATGTAATTTTAGGGGGTTATTTTGTTAAATTTTAATATATGGGAACTTTCAGGTTATATTTATTTTTTATTTTTTTAGATTTTTTGGCTGTGACGTAAGCATGTTGATGATGTTGTATGAAATTATGAATGGACTTAAAAGAAATATTGCGGGTGATGGGATTAAAAAATATAAATATTATGGGTTGTAAATGAAATTTCGGGGCGGGGCGGGGCGGGTATGGATCTGTCCAATTTTTTTTGCCCTGCCCCGGAACGGGGCAATGGGGCGGGGCGGGGCAGAAAAAAAATGAGACGGGGCGGGGCTAGATACTTGCTGCCTCGTACCCGCCCCCCCCGCCCCGCCCCGCCCCGGTACCAAGCCTACTTACATGAGAAGTAGAGACGTTGAATGAATTGCAACGAGTGATTCATCTTCAAACTTTGGTGGATATAATATAAAGAACGTTGTAGTTTAACGCCATATAGAGGTAAACCGACAAAAACTATAGTAACTAGTATAAAAAAACAACAAAAAAACAAGCAGCCTCCTGCGTTGTCACCGACACACTCTTCGCAATTGTTGTACGTAGGATGTGGTTTGTGTACAGATAAGCGTTTTGTTGAGTGGCTGTTGTCGATGGTAGCAGCAGCAGCGGGTGGCCTAGAGCCTGGCAAGGGCCCTTGATGAAGGAGTTTACTACTGTTTTCATTAGAATAATGTTCAAGATTTTAGGGACATACTACATGCATTTGAATTGTTCAAAGTTTCTGTTACCACTTGGCTTTATTTCCACTAAGTGGGTTGCTTTCTCGTTTCTGTTAAGATTGTGTATTGAATGGCTATTTAAGCCAATGTTATTATTAATAAAAGTGCTTATTCAATCCAACTTGTTGTGTTCTTGTTCTGGGTTTTATTTTAGATCAAAGTTCCCAATAATCTGGTATCAGAGCCCCCACTGGGCCTGATCAATCAAAGCAGCAGTCTTTGAAGTTTTGCAGAAGCACAGAAGATTACTACAGAAGGGAGTTTTGTGCAGCCAGCCATTCCTCGCTTTGATGGTCACTATGACCATTAGAGCATGCTGATGGAAAATTTCCTACGATCTAAGGAATTTTGGGGACTGGTAGAGCCTGGCTATATTGAGCCAACAAGTGAATCGGTGCAGACAGATGCACAGCGCAAAAAGAATGATGAGCTGAAGCCGAAGGACTTGAAAGTGAAGAACTATCTCTTCCAGGCAATCGATCAGACTGTTCTTGACACTATTCTCACAAAGGATACTGCCAAAGATATATGGGATGCCATGAAAAAAAAATTTGAAGGAAATGCAAGGGTCAAAAGGTCTCATCTCCAAGCTCTTCGCAGAGAATTTGAAACTCTTGAGATGAGGTCCAGTGACGGAGTGACAGAGTACTTCTCTAGGGTCATGACAGTGGCCAACAAGATGCGAATTTATGGAGAAGATATGCAGGATGTTAAAGTGGTGGAGAAAATTTTACGCTCTTTAACTAAGAAGTTCAACTATGTTGTATGTTCTATTGAGGAGTCAAAGGACATAGATGCTCTTACTATTGATGAGTTACAAAGCTGATTAATAGTACATGAACAGAAGTTTCAGAGACGTAATGGAGAGGAAGAAGCTTTTAAAGTGACATCTGAAGGAGGAAGAGGTCTTGGTCGTGGTACCTACAGAGGAAGAGGAAGAGGGAGAGGTCGCGTAGGCTTCAACAAGGCAACTATGGAGTGTTACAGATGCCATCAACTTGGGCATTTTCGGTATGATGTCCTTCTGGGAACAAAGAAGCAAATTATGCTGAGCTTGATGAAGGAGAAGAAATGCTTTTGATGTCTTATGTGGAGTTGTATAACGCTGGAAGAGAAGATGCATGGTTCCTTGATTCAGGGTGTTCTAATCACATGTGTGGAGATCGAACTATGTTCCATGAATTCGATGGAAATTTTTGACATTCGGTAAAATTGGGGAACAACACTAAGATGGATGTGATGGGAAAGGGAAGTGTTAAGCTGCTGTTGAATGGAGTTAATCATGTTGTTGCTGAGGTATATTATATTCCAGAGTTGAGAAATAATCTCTTGAGCATAGGGCAGTTGTAAGAAAGAGGCTTGTCTATTTTGATCAAGGGAGGGATGTGTAAAATATTCCATCCAAAGAAGGGTTTGATAATTCAAACCAAAATGAGTGCCAATCGGATGGTTATCTTGCTGCCTCAGTCTTAAGCAT
>SNVD02006486.1:80000-250604 GCA_013180625.2 Boswellia sacra
TTTTACGATGATCATGATTTATTTGTTTGGTGGTGACTGGAAGTTAGCGAGTTTAACAAATTTTGTGATGGGGAATTGTGGTTCCTAACTTTAAGAGACTAGTTGTGCTAGACTTATAACCTTCACAAAATCCAAACTCTATAATTTAACATGGTAGTTTACATGACAAATTCACCGGAGGAGAAAAAAATTACATTTTCAATAAAATTTTGTCATATAAACTACTATATCAGGTTATAGAATTTGGGTTATATGAATAGTTTGAGTTGTGTGAAGGTAGCATTACTATGAAAAGACAATTTGTTTAAGTTAGATTATGTCGATCATACAATTAATTTTCTGTTTAATTATATCTATTATCTTCTTTTGGGTATTGAAAACGTTTCAAGATCTTGAATGCCCTTTTGTTTACTTTAGTTAGATCGGCCAAATTATTAACTTCTTTTCTAAAGATAAGGATAACATGTGATATTATCCTAAAAATAAATAAATTCTTGATTAATGTCCTGCAAGAAAATATGGATAGTTATTTGACCCGTTGAATCTAGGTCCTATTGTGACATGTACAAATGGCCTTGCCCCATTAATGGTTAGGGGTGGGTCTGAGTGTAAGGAATGTTGCCCAACCTAGGTCGGGTTTTAGGCCAACTCCTGTCCTCGTTGCCTTGCCCCACCTCTCTTAGTCTAAGGGTGTAAATAAAAAATTAGAAAATATAGAGATTTATATAATTCTTAAGGATTAGTCTAAGGGTGTAAATAAAAAATTATAAAATATAGAGATTTATATAATTCTTAAGGATAATTTTAATAAGTTTTAATGCATATGGATGTCCTGAAAATTTCGATTTTTAGTTTTGAATAGATATATTATTTTTATGATTATTAAAAAGTGGTTATAGTTATATGTGATATGTTTATACATGTTTTATTTTTTGATTAAACATGATGGTGAAAAGAAAATTATAAATGACAGGGATGGGGCTGGTCTAGATTTGTTTTGCCCTAATTTGCCCTACCGTGGCCCATTTTGTGGCAATGGGATGGGGTAGAAAAAATTCATCCAACCTTGGACCCATCTGGTCCCATTGCTGCCCCTAACAAACTTCCATGTAAAATTAAAATTCCCAATTAATTCTATATATATTCTTTACAGGAAAGGTTGCACTACTTTCTACACTCCATTTTCAAAATACCCCAAACTTAAATTTAATAATCCAAAATCTACTCTACACACCCCTTAAATATCACATATATCCTTATTAAGTTTAATAAAAATATAATATTAATATTTTATTACTATAAACAAACAAATAAAAAGTTTAAGATATGGATTAATGAACTTAGGTTTTGTTTATTATGCAATTTGAGAAAGGCTTTTTCAATCAATATATATATATATATATATATATATATATATATATATATATATTTGGTAAAATTCTTTTTCTCTTTTACCAAATCCCTAGTTTAGTCCATAATCGAAACAAGACCAGAACACTGGGAGAAGTTGTGCGCACATACAATTTCTCTATGCTTTCGGCTTTCATGTAGTTTCACTTTTCTATATATTATTGTTATACTTGTGTTCATGTCAAATTTTCTCAATTTTCGGATGTGTTAGTTTAATCAAATTTGATTACACAGACCATATTGTAAGTGACATAATTGGAAAGAAGTCCCACAGCAGGGACGGAGCGAAGACATTAACTTGAGGGGCGCGGCTGAATGTACAATTTTTTTTTTTTTAACAAATGAATATATATCAAAGACAAAGATGGAAGGTTGAAAAATTTGAATTTAATTTATATATTTATAATAAGGGCATATCTAACGTTTAGATTTCAAAAATTGAATATAATGATAAAAATAAAAATTTGAAATTCTAACAAAACAACAAATATGAAGTACAAAAGTTCAGAAATTTTTATCATATAAAATTTTTATTATATTTTTTATATAATAAAAAATTTAATACTACACTTAGAAATCAAATTGTAAGTAGATATAAGTTTTACGGATGGAGATAACATGTTAAAAGAACGAATAACACTTCTCTAACAATTTTTTTAATACAAATTACTTATAAATATTATTGTACTATGTTATTATTAAAGGAATGAATTTTGAAAATTAATAGTATAAATTAAGATTGATAGTACTTTAAATCAGTTTGTATGGTTGAGGAGAGTTTCGGTGTTTGTATGGTTGAGGAGAGTTTCGGTGAGTACTGTAGCATTACTCTAACGTAAAAGAATGAAAGAACCGATATAATTTTGACCCTTTATAAATTGAGGATAAAGCAAAAGTAAGGGCAACAAAAAATGTAAAAATATTGTAATTACTAATACTCATTGAACAATTTAAAAGCTAGATTAACAATTCCAATAAAATTATTGTTACTCTTTTAAGTCTATATCACTACAAGAAAAATGGGCTACAACAACACGTATTTTGTGTTGCTAATATGTTTTTATAGCATAAAGTAATAGTGATTCAGTAACACGTGATGCGCGTTACTATAGACCTCTAGGGCAACGTGCAATGCGTTTTGCTAAAAGACAAATAGTAATAGAGTTTCAGCTATATGCAATATACATTACTGTAGACCTCAATGGCAACATGCAGTGCACGTTGCGAAAGGATAAATAGTAATAGTTTTTCAGCCAACAACATAACAAATCTCTAAAAAATATATGTTATATTTTATCTCAAATCAATGTCCTTTTTCGCATAAAATAATAGGATAATCTTGCTTAGGTAGTTTTAACCATGAAATCCAATCGATTTGAACTACTTCACAAAAATCTTTAGCTTATGGGTGAAGATAGATAGCCCCACCTACTAGTAGATAGCAGTAACTTTGAGGATTTTTGTTAGTCAAGAGCTAATAATTAGAAATTAATTTAGATTAGATAATTAAGTAAATGTCTTGCCCTTCTACTATTTGCTTGCTCTCCTTTTAGTGCACAAAACGACCCATTTTGTGTCTCTATAGAAATCATTAGATTGAATCATCACGGAGTCAAAGTTAGGCTTTACCCAATACTTAATTTCCCTATTTAATATTAATCCGTATCACACCAATTCATGTCATTGTTATCAGAGAGTAACATAGCTAGATTGATCAATATCTTGGGCTAATCCACTTAGTGATCCATCTCCTTTGTTCCCTAATTATTATTCTAGCTAATTAAAGAGTAAAGGAAAATAGATCATCAGGCTTTTCAGTACCAGTAATGGGAACACAAAACCAAAAAAAGGAAAAGGGAGCTAGTCTCTAGAATAAGTATTGTTCGGATTCTGATGCCATTAATTTCACTGTGTGTTTTAATTCAGATTCATGGAAGACTGGAACCACTAAAAACATTTGAAGTCAACAGCTAAATCATATATGACACTATGTAATAGTGCTTTAATTGCACTACTTTGAAATAGTGCTTTAATTGCACTACTTTTGAAAACATTCTTGTTCCCACTACATCAAATCGCGATTGGGTTGGCTAGGATGTGAAAGCGCCACTAAAATGTTGAATAATGGAATAATATTATAAAAGACAACGCGCCATGTGTAAAAGACAAATTGACCACAAAAAATTAACCAAACACAACTCCACATCATATAAAATATGTCTATTGAAAAGGAAATATGAGTGCTCGTTATTGCTAAGCCAATCACTGTCTAACTCCTCTGTTCCACCGTTACTGTTGAACTAGTAAAAAACTATCCACTGTTAATAATACAAAGCAGAACTTTGCCAGCTAACAAGAAAAAAAAAAAATTATTGCCCATTATCCATAAAAGTCTGAATGGAAGATTTAGCATTATGACGACATGAACAGAAAAGATAAAAGACTGAATGGGAGCGCTTGTTTCCAAAGTCTTGGGGCCTCAATCATTCATGAAAAGGCAGCAGAAGGGGTAAAGAGGCAACACAGCCGCTAATTAAAGATGTTAAAAAGAAACACAGCCATTAATCCAACCTCCAAGAAATTAAGCAAACACGTTTCGTACCAAAAATTCAAAGACAAATTGGGGAAAGAAGTGACAAAAAAAGAAACGGAGAAGATGAACTTACTAACCAAAAGCAATGAGAAACAGAGAAGATGGCCCCTTAATCGCTGCCCAGTGGTAATGAATCAGTAATTTCGCTGTAAATCATACTGATAACTCCGAAATGATGAAGAGTTGGTCTTCACGGTCTGGAGTTGTTATGCATAACACAATGAAAAGTTGTGTTTTTTGGTTAAACACTTAACTCCGAAACGACGTTGTTTTGTTGAATTTTTTTTTTTTCGAAAAAGAAACCCACTGAATCTACGTCATTCAAAATATTAAATTACTGTTATTTAAACTAAATATCTACCTTGCTCTATTTAACCATAAAACAAAATTATTTAAATAAAATTATAATCTTACTTTTTTAATTTCTTAGTATTTATTTAAATAAATGAATGAATTTACAATAGTTTTAAATAAATTTTAAATTTTAAATAACTCGATCTATTTCCTAAAATATTTAATGTTCAAAAATCTTGATTTTAATAAGCCAAAAAATAAAATGAAAAATTAATTAAAAAATAAATTTAAATAGTTAATCTATTTCTTAAGATACTTAATGTTAAAAAATTTTAAATAAGCTAAAAAATAAAACAAAAAATTAATTAAAAAATTAAAGAAAACATTTCGTAACGTGCAAAATGCGCATGTCGCTGAATCTCATAGTTTTGGTAGCGTGAATGTTCTGCATGTTGCTGAATGATGTTTTCTGCAATGTGCATTGCTTGAGCATTGCTAAAACTCAAGTTTAGCAATTTTTTTGTAGCACACAAAAAATGCATGTAGCGAAAAACATCATTCAACAATGTGGACAAGTGCGTGTCGCGAAAACCCTATTACCATATCCCATAATAGGTAATTAAACATTGAACAAGTAGTACAAAACTATAAATGCTCCTACCAATACTTAAGAGTAATGCTAAACTTAAAAAATCCTATATAAAATTCATGTGGTACCACTTATTCAATATTATATGACTTATCAACGTTTATTACATTAATAACTCATTAATCTTTCCATTTATCACTAGATGACACAACGACTTTCTATACAATTTTTATATTCATACTTTATAAGTATAATTTTATTGATACTTAAATAAAAACTAATTGAAGGGGCAACTTATGGAAACAATTGAAATTTTCCAAACATAGATACAAAAATACCAGTATAACACCAGAAACAAAAATACAAGTATAACTCCACATTTGGGGAGCCATTGAATGGGCTGGGGCAACACGGCCTCCTCACGCAATAATGTGGTTAATCTGCCCCTTTCCCACATGTTCAGGGAATAGGTGACACGATAAGGTTTAAAAAAATTTTCGAAAAAGCTTCAAGAAATTTAAAAAATAGTCAATCTTTTTAATTGCATTTACAAAAAGTATCCCAATTGAAAAAAGTTTCAGACCATAGTTTTTGCTTGCCAATCTGAATGCTCGGCAAAAATTTTTTAAACCAAGGATTATTTTTAGAACACTTTAAAAAAATTGCTTTATTTTTTTAATAATAATCTGAATAGTTAATTTAGGAATTTAAAATTTAATTAAAATTGGATTGTCAAGAGTATATTTGCGTCGCATATAGCCCCCCAACCTTATAGATCTTCTTCATGCTCCTTATGATTGTTCATCGAAAGTTCCATATTGTCTTCTAGTTTTCTTCTTATTGCTTCAACGGAAGTTCATGAGCAAGAAAAAACCGATAATTAATTGGCTACCCTTTTATTAAGAGCAACCTTGTTGGGATGTGATGGACCCTCAGAGCAGATTCTGGGAGAAAAATAACTTGTATTCACAGAGAAAATTGATACACAAGAATTATACAAAAACTCATCTAAACAATTCCCTGGAGCTCTTCTGGCTCTCTAACTCTCTAAAAACTCTCTAGTTTTAGTTCTGAACTCTCTTTGGAATGCTTGGAGCTCTCTGGCTCTCTTCCTCCCAAAACTCTCTGGTTTTGATTTCAGGATTCTCTCTGGAATCTTAATTAATTCTGTAGAACCGTCCTCTATTTATAGGAGGAGTTCTCCAACAATTTCAACAAGTTAGTTGAGGTCAGTCACCTAACTTTGGGTGGGTGGATGGTTGGCCACCTAACCATCACCTACCTCACCTACCTTCACCTCCCTTCACATGGGAGGGAAGAAAAAACCTCCAACAATTCTCCCTCTCCATCCCATGTGAATGGAATAACTAAAAAGATAATCAGACAGCCTCTAATCCAACTATGTCTCTGTATAGTTCTAGCTTTCTGGCTCCCCCTTCATCAGTAAGCAGTGTATATTCTGATTCCGGATATTTCCTCGACGGAATCCTACCTCGCTTAGATCATTTTAGCTGAGGTTCTTCATCTCCAGGAGGTACAGTAGCTTCTATACGTGATTGTGGCTCCCCTTGGCTCAACAATCTCTTTATTTTCCTCCTTTTGATCTACTTTTGAAACTTCTTTTGGCACCTCAGAATTTTCTATTCATCTTCTTCCACTTTGCTTCTTTTGTCAGACTCAGGTCTCTACCCTTTGAACTCTATAGGATCAAATAGATCCTTACAACTAAGGAGATCTTCAATCTTTGGTCTCCATAGTGTGTAGTTGGTAGCTGTCAACTTAATCATGGCTCTAGATGATTCTTCCATTTTAGAACAATTAATTGACTAAAATTAGAATTGAATTTAAAAAATCTGAGCCCACCTTTGCGTCTGGAATGGTAAAAAATGGTGGAATAGCCTCTTTCGGGGCTCAAAAATTCTTTTCTGCAAGAAATACGAAGATTGAAAATTTCAAGGACTAAACATAAATTTCAGAAACTTATGGGGCCAGAATGGATTTTCCCAAAATTACAGGGGTCCAATTGTAATTTTAGAAAGATGTGTTGATGTGGCAAGGTCAGGACATGTGGCGCTGACTTGGATGACACATGTCTGCTAGCGTGGCTCTGCTTACGTGGCAGATAATGTGCTGACATGTTGATGATGTGGCAATTTGACTGACGTGGCTCTTACATGGCATTGATGTGTCGGATGACGTGGTCGTCTTCAACCTTTGGAGCGCGTGTGGTGCGTGGGATGAGTGAAGCCTATCGCAGACCAGTCAGGCGGCGTGTGCAACGCGTGTGGCTTCCCTAGTTGTCCGATCGATCGCCAAAAAATTACAGAATGATCCTCTTGATGTCACGAACACACTGGACATTTCAAATTTAAAATTTGAGTACTTTCAGAAAATTCAAAATTTTTGGAAACATGGGACAATTTTCTCTGATTTTTCTCTCTCTATTCTGGCACTTCAGGAGCTCAACCAGGCTCTGATACCACTTGTTGGGATGCGATAGACCCTCAGAATAGATTCTGAGAGAAAAATAACTTGTACTCACAAAGAAAATTAATACACATGAATTATACAAAAACTCCCTTAAACAATTTCCTAGAGCTCTCTTGGCTTTCTAACTCTCATAAAACTCTCTAGTTTTGGTTCTGGACTCTCTCTGGAATGCTTGGAGCTCTCTGGCTTTCTTTCTCCCAAAACGCTATGGTTTTGGATTCTCTAGATCTCTTGGAGCTCTCTGACTCTCTTCCTCCCAAAACTCTCTAGTTTTGGTTTCTAGATTCTCTCTAGAATCTGAAATAATTCTGCAGAGCTGTCCTCTATTTATAAGAGGAGTTCTGCAACAATTTTAACAAGTTAGGTGAGGTTGGTCACCTAACTTTGGGTGGGTGGATAGTTGGCCACCTAACCATCACCTACCTCACCTCCCTTCACATGGGACGGAAGAAAAAAACTCCAACAAACCTCTCGTTCCAAGCTTTAGGCCAAGCCCTGCTAAAACAAAGAATCATCCCCCCTACAAACCACAGTATCCGATATGAAGATCAATTTATATAACAGTTCAATTGCAGATTCCTCTGTTACAGATTGGTTAAATGATGCTTTTAACTACACTCTTTGAGTGGTCTCTTAGGAGTGTTGATTGTAAGGCTAACAAAAGCTAACAAAGGAAGATGAATATCTCACCTGTTTGATTGAGTGTGCTAACAATACATTTTACCTCTTATACATTTTACAAATATCCATAGTTCTGGAGTCTGGACCTTCTAGTGTCCAGTAATCAAAATGCAAGCTACAAGGTGGTTCTGTTTCTATTAAATTATACATTCTTTTAATTATTAAATTGGATTAGAGAACGATTAATTATTAAATACTGTCAAAATTGTTAAGTTAAAAACCCTCTATAAATTAAAATCTCTTGTCAAACCCAAATTACTTTTTTTTCTCTATCTTATTCCTTTCCCAAACAACAGAAGATCAATAAGGAAAAAATCGTAGTCATCTCGATCTGATGCACCTCTTATCCCTACAAGCAACAGGACCACCACCACCAACATTCTTCACCATAGTAACCACTCGCAAGCCACCAGCACCACCTAAAAGGACAAAGGAATAGTGACATGAAGCCTAGGGATCTTTATGTTTATTTATTTTGATGCACCTCCTATTTACTCTTTCTACTACATAATTCTAACCCTCCAAAGTTTGAAGTTGATTCGCTTACTGTATAGATGTTTAATATCTCTTCATCTAATATAACCGCCAATTGGAGAACTACTTTCTCTGTCACAAACCCTAATCTTTTTAATCGCTTTTGGTTTGAAGATGTCAAGGCCTTTTCTATAAAGGGGTAAATATCTCATCCACGATTATGGACAACTTCTTACTCAAATAAAGGTTCAAAAAACGACACAACAGACCTATGCAAGCAAATATTGGTGTCACCTCAATGTATATCAATTACTCAGTTGCCGAAACTCTTGCCTCAGATCGCTCACATGGCGCTATCACTTTCGCCATGAATTTGGAGGCAATGGTTATTATTGATACTCAAGATGATATTAAATGTTCAACCGTGATGATTGCCTTGTGTGAGGAGATTGAGGTTGGATTTTCATCCAATACAACGAAAGAGACTATGGTAAGAGGTTCTAGAATGTGCAATGTTCGATTTCCAGAAGAACTTAACTTTAATATGGTATTTGTAGTTCCAATTGCCTTTCTTTTTAACTTTTTTGTGGTAATTATGTGTTGGTCCTACAACAAGTTGGACTTTTTATAGTGTTGCTTTATAGTGTTTTAGAGATGAACGTTGTAAAAGATCAAGTAGCTAACACCTGCCACCCCTATCTACAGTGTGTACGTTGTGGGCATATAAATGAAATTAGTTGTACAACATTTATTTGTTAAACACCATAAAGTTTAATAAAACCTCCAATGTCAAACGGTGCGTTTTATAGGTACTGTATAAATTTATATATCTTTTTGTGTAGGTTGCCTAATAATTTTCACCCGCTTTCTTTACTCTTAATTCTTAGCCCACCCAATCCCTTCACTCATAATAATTCGCATTTTTGCTCAAAAATATGTGTTGATCCTATGGCTAGAAATATTAAGCTTGTCTAGAAATATAAGTGAAGATGATAATAATGTAAGAGAGGATTGTGATGGACTCCTTGTGTAATTATCATGGTTGATGTTGCTTTCTTATTGGATGTGTTATTTGTGTATATAATAAATGTATTTGTTATTTCTTTGACAATTTTTTTAACATTTTGTTAAGCCAATTATGTCTATTTCATAACATGTTTTCTATCACATGATACCAGAAGATTAGCAGGGGTAAAACATTGTTTACATCATGTTGAAAGGCCAAGGAGAAGTAAGTCTTAACTTTATTTTCATAAGTGGCATTGATTAACGTTATTTACTTTATTAGCTGATATAAATTGGTTTAATATCATTATATAGTCTTTTAAACAAGCAGTTAAAAGGGCTAAAAGGGATCGGGTAACTATAGCTAGAGCTTTACAAGAAGAGATTGAAGACCATGAACACATTGATTTTGTAGTTACTAATTCTAAATTTGGAACAAAACGTTCTTCCATAATGATTCAATGGGTTGCTCCTCCTGATGGCAAAGCCATAGAGGTAAAGTTTAATGATTCAAATATATTGTCTTCTTACATTGGTTGTTTAGTAAGAGAGATGGTGCCTATAACTTATGACAATTGGCATGCCATAGGTGATGATCTTGAAAAGAGACTTTGGATTGCCGTAAAGGTAAAGACATCAATTTAAGTAAGCAGATGTAACATGGTTTATACGTATGTTTACTAAGTCCTAATTTTATGCGTTTTTGCTCATACAACAACAATTCATTCTTGAGGAATGTCACAGGCAATGGGTGTTAATGACAATGGGCAAGACTTGGAGAACTTACAAATTAGAGTTATCACGCAAAATTAGGAAATTGGTATCTGATAAAGATGCGAAGGACCACCTTGCAACATTGAAGGACTTGAAGCCTAGACATATCAAATCTAATAAAGCATGGGACAAGTTTCTTAAGAGAACTTCTAAAGAATTTCAGGTAAATAATGTAGTTCCCAAACTTAGATAATATAATTTCTCATATATTCCAACTAATATACTTTCACTTTCATTTAGGTGAAGAGTTCACGTTATCAAAATTTGAGGGGAAAAAAATGCATTAGACAAGTAGTAAAAAAATGGCTCGCCTAAGATATGAAACGGTAAAGTTTAGTGTAAATTACAAATGGATTGTTTCTTTACTTTTTCATAATGCTTAATATATGTTTGTCAACTAACTTATTGTACTTAGAAGTTTACACTTAAGAGAATCCTAAAAAATTGGTAACTATAGTCGATGTGTGGATTCATGCTTATTCAAATAAAGATGGGAAAGCAAGTAGTGAAGAGGTTACTGAAGCAATGGTAAAAACTTTCTCTGTTTATATTTATTTTCATATTCCTATAGATTACTCTAAACTACTAACTATTTGGACTGAATTTTTAATATTTGAGGAATGTCACAGGAAATGGGTGTTAATGACAATGGGCAAGACTTGGAGAACTTACAAATTAGAGTTATCATGCAAAATTAGGAAATTGGTATCTGATAAAGATGTGAAGGACCACCTTGCAACATTGAAGGACTTGAAGCCTAGACATATCAAATCTAATAAAGCATGGGAACAGTTTCTTAAGAGAACTTCTAAATAATTTCAGGTAAATAATGTAGTTCCCAAACTTAGATAATATAATTTCTCATATATTCCAACTAATATACTTTCACTTTCATTTAGGTGAAGAGTTCACATTATCAAAATTTGAGGGGAAAAAAAAATGCATCAGACAAGTCGTAAAAAAATGGCTCGCCTAAGATATGAAACGGTAAAGTTTAGTGTAAATTACAAATGGATTGTTTCTTTACTTTTTCATAATGGGTAATATATGTTTGTCAACTAACTTATTGTACTTAGAAGTTTACACTTAAGAGAATCCTAAAAAAATTGGTAACTAGAGTCGATGTGTGGATTCATGCTTATTCAAATAAAGATGGGAAAGCAAGTAGTGAAGAGGTCACTGAATCAATGGTAAAAACTTTCTCTGTTTATATTTATTTTCATATTCCTATAGATTACTCTAAACTACTAACTATTTGGACTGAATTTTTAATATTTGATATCAAAAAAAAATTGAAGAATGTAGGAAGAGCCTATCAAGTGATGGTTCTAATATCAATGGCGATGCTGTAAACCATATATATAGTCCAGAACATCTAGGAAGGGTGATAGGAGGTGGATTTGGAGCTACACTAACAAGAATGGCTTTAGAGTCATTAAGCAAGTCAAATAATTAAAAAATGCAAACATCAATTAATGGATCTTCAAAAAAAATATGAAGAACTTAAGAACATATTAATGAAACACATGGTTAATCGTCAGATAGTCAATATAATTTATATTAGCTTTTCATGCGATTGTGTTAATGATGTATTAAATGCAGTTTAGTTTTTTAATTTGGTGTCATGATGTTGGTCTCTAAAATAGCGTTTCATAAAGAGTACCTATTAGTGATTGCCAATTACTTTTCGAGACCAAGGAGTAGATGTAAGGCAAGACTCTGCAAACAATGACACAAGACACTCCACAAACAAGTTTAATTCCAACATTTATTTACTTTATGGTTCTTCATTAATTATATTCCCAAAACGGATTCATAATATTGTAAAAGGCCACATCATCTAAGGTTTTATCTAGTTATTTCATTTGCTTGAATATCAATTTTGACAAATATTTGATGCCTGATTTGCAAACTGCTTTGTCAACTTGTTTGGGTCACCATTTCCATCTCTCTGCTTACTGCTCATGATAATTGATATGGTCAAAATTCAAGAATTGACTCTGCTTTTAATTAGTTTATCATATATACTACCAAATCATCTCACTGTCTTTATGTCCTTATTGAGGGGAATGCTATCAAAATGAGAGTGCTATGAGTATAATGTATAGACTGTTTCCTAAAAACTGAAAAAGAGTATAAATTACTACCCTACAGGCTACTTGGGTTTTTCAAGTAACAACTATTTGAATGATTAATTTGTGAAAATGCTTAAGATTTGAATTCCTTTTTCATTCCTAGATTTTTTCTTTTTTTTTTTCTTTCTCTATTCCTCCTTTACCAATGGCTCTTCTCAGGTCTTGCTTTAATTCTCGAATCAAGATGTTAACCAATTAAAAGTCCAAGGTAATTGGCTTTCCAACCTTTTGTTTTTGTTATCCTAAAGAATAACACAATCACTCACATTTATACTCAACAATTTAGTTTTAGTTATATGTTTGGTTGATCTTATATTGAATTATTGGATTGATAATTGCAATGGCCAAATTAGTGATCATGCTGCGCCCAGATGGATGTTGTTGAAGTATTATGTTGCAGTAAATAAATCAACTTAACTGTTTTAAGTACAATCCATAACCATGAGAGTGCTTTAAACTTTTACATATACTCAATTACTTCTTTCCAACTCTATAGGAATTGGAATACTTTGAGGTAATTGAGGGAGAGTTTAAAACACAGACTTTAAGGATATAAATAAATGATACAGTAGTAAAATGCTTTTGACACAAAAACTTATGATGTAATAGAGAACCATATTTTCCCTTTGGAAACATCGAGCATTCAATGAAATTTGACCCAGATGTGTCTACACTCAGGAAAAATTTAATGCATTTGGCCAGTTCTTTTGCATTCTGCTTTTGAGATCTGAAATTTATACCAAGATAAATGGAGAACTTAAATATTCATGAAAAAGAAGAAAATCTCTTATATAATTGAACAAATTTTCCTTAACAATCACCTATGTTTAAATTTTTTGCCTTACAATATATATTGTGCATTAATAACATAAGATGAATGCTTAGAAATCACAAGTACCTTAGATGGGTTGAAAGTGCTATCAAGATCCCAATTTGATGGATAGGAACTATTGTTGTAATTTGGCCACATTCCCTGAATGCCAAAATCTGCTTTAGGTTTTCCAATGGTTGGATAGCAACAATTGCTTGATGTGTCATAGTATGAACCTGGCCCCTATATAACCTGACATGAGCCAACCCAATTATCACTATTCATGGGATCCCGGGCTCCTATGAATCATGATAATTAAATAAAGTATAATAAAAATCAATTTAAATTTACCATAAAATTTAAGTTTTTATACAATATCTAAATTATTTAAACACATTTTCGGCAAAGCTTTTTTTTGTTTTTCAATTAAATCACAACATGAAAATTTGTTCAAAACACTCTCAATATTCATCATGTCAAAGCCACTAGTTTTAAAAATTCTTATTTCAACTCAATATAACCCCAAAACATGTTTTAGTGATATAATTCAGTTTAATAAAGCTTCTAGAAAATAGCATATTTACATGTGAACAAAATGCCAAGTACAGCTACAGTTGTGTAGCCACTTCTGTGTAACAGGAGATGCTCGACACCAAATCTAGCAATCTGTGTGGGGGAAAATAAAATAATAGAATAGGAAAAGGTTTGAGCGAACAACCTAGTAAGTGGATTCTTTTTAGTAAATTCATAAATATTTTTAAATCCTATAAAAACAATAACAAATTTTTAAGAATATTTTATATACCATAAACTTAATCAATAAATGATTTTTATAAATTGAAATGTCTTAAAAGTCAAAGTAATAACAACTTCACTTTAATGAAAATTTCGTATTTCAGGAAATCAGGATATCACAAATAAATCTGTACCAAATAAGTACCCATGAGAAATCTGTCATACCTGGTGCACATAAGCAGAAAGGAAAAATCTTATATCACATATTACATCATCATTTTGCCAACATACTCATCGCCCAACCAATATCACATATATGGTGATATCATCATACGCATGCATATGGCCAATCCATATCACACATATCACATCATCATACATATGCGTGTGGCCAATTACTACGGGAAGGGTACTTATAAGGTGATTTTATTTCCTCTAAATAATTTATTTAATTAAATTTTAGTAATAACTGAAAATTTTCAACATCATATAATTTCCAAAAATTTTTGAGATTTATTCAAAAATTAATAAATCATATAATTTCTTATAATTCACCATTTTTCATAATTTCTAAAATTGATTCAAAATTTAGTAAATCAAATAATTCTCCAAAAATCACCAATTTCTAGCATGCTTCAAAAATCACAATTTCAACATTCTATTGCTCAAAAATAAAATTAAATGAAAATTTCTTCTCCTTGATTATACGTATCTATATAAAAATAATTTCTATTTCCTAAAATCATCAATGATTTAAATTTTTCATACTGAAACATAAAACACACATATATAAAGAATCTACTGTAAAATAAATAAATTTTAATAAAATTTCCACTCACGAAAAAATTGAGAATTATTCTTAATTATCTTTTGGGGCTGCTAATTGATCTTCTACTAGATTTTTCCCTATAATATAAATCAAATACTTTTCCTTTAGGAAACTTAATTTAAATAAAATAAAATAAAACTACAAGGCATAATCTAAAAAAACAAACATTGCCTAAATTTTCTTTCTTTTCCTCTTCCTTCCTCTTTTGTTCTCCTTGATTTTCTATTGCTCCTCGAAATTTTCTGTCTCTTGTAAACATGAATGCCCTATTGCTTGCTTCTTAACTTCCAATGCTTCTCTCTCTCTCTCTCTCTCTCTCTCTCTCTCTCTTACCTAAGTTCTCTTTTCTTCTCCTACAAGCTCAATGAACATATATAACTACCTAAGATAAAAGAAATATCACTTATATATTAATTTCTTCCCGTTATACTAATCTTTGCAAACTGTGTACACAAGCTCAAGAGAAATTATACATCCCCTCAATTTTTTCCCACAAGACCTATTATTTCTGCAAGACAAGGTTTTCTACATTTAATAAGAGAAATCATACCTCCTCTCATTTTTGTCCACAAGACCTATTATTTCCACAAGACAAGGTCTTCTACATTTATTGTCACGACCACTTCCTTTACTTTTAAGCTTTTGAAGAAAAATCTCATTCTCTCCCTAACTCTCACAGTTTTGGTCGCTTTCTCCCACTTTAGATTTTTCTTCTCATGTAGACTCAAAGAATAAACATCAAGCCTTTGAAATTTTATAGTAATGACTTTGAAAGGCAACATTTAATGGCCTTAACTCCTTCCTGGACTTATGCCATGTAAATCACTCTTCTTTTGTAAGCATGTATAACTATATAGTTGAAATAGAAATAATAATCAACTTATAATTCTTTTTCCAAGGGACAAAGTAGTTAGAGAAATTAGTGCTCATGTCCACCACTTTCGTGCTTTCTATATAAAAAAAAAAAATTTCTCATTTCCATGAACCAATTCAGTTAGACTCAAATTACAATTTAGTGAATTAGTTTTATAATGATTCAAAATATATCCCAAATCATTGAATTAGGTGGAATTTAAAATCTAATAAGTGTGTTGAGCCTAAGTAATTTCATCCAATTTAAATTAATGAAATTAGCCCAATTTAAAATAAATTCATAGTCATTACATTCCTCCCCTTTTATAAAAATTTGGTTTGCGAAATTTACGTGTCAGATTGGAACTGACGCGGATATTGAGTGCGCATATCCTACTCAAGCTTTCATGTTGCTTCCTCTTCTGTATGATTGATAAGTCTAATTTTTATACATTATTTTCATCTTTTATCTTGAGTTTTATGTTTCCTTTTTTGTGTTTAATTGACGAATTTTGTCTAAGTTTGTTTGATTTGTACCTAAAGGAATTTCAGGATTGTAAATCTGATTAAATGAAGGCAAAATTATACAATATTATATTTCATATGGAAGGGCAATTTTGGAAGGCTTGTGGAGGAAAATAAGCTGGACAGGAATTTTAAAACTTCTCATTTGCACTTTTGGTGGAGCACTTGTACCAAGCTGAGTGGATTGACTTTTGAGGGAATAGAATGATCATGCTAAGGGAATCTTTAGGAGAGTCAATGAGGATGTTGTTCTTTGGGGGGTCGGCTAAAAAAGGGAGAACAAAAGGGGGGAAGTTGATGCAAGAGGGGGCAGGCGGGGGGTTGGGGTTGGGCGCGGCGGGCGGGGATGGAGGAGGGATTCGGATTGAGACAAAAACTGTGAGCAGAATGTAGATCTTTGGTGATTCGGACTAGAAGAGGAATTGCTTATAAAGGAGAGGCAAAAACCAGACAACTATCATCTTCATCATCAAAGATTCAACTCTCCGTAGCTAGTGTTTCTATCCCTATCTTCACTTATGTTTAAAAACATGTTTAGCTTTGTGTTTGTTTGTAACATGAACTAATTTCCATTTTCTAGGGTGAAGATGTAGTCGTATTTTGATGTTTAATTTCTCTTGATTTCAGTTGATTGATGTCTATTTCAATATTGTTGAGCAATTTAATTACATGCTTAATGCTTGTGATTTTCTGGCCAATTGTTGCATGAATTGAGATGTGGATTGAGACTGAGAAGTGATGATCACACTAGTAGAAAAAGGATCTACGGCAACGTGCATTGCACGTTACGAAAACCCTTTCGCAACGTGCAGACGCGTGTTGTTGTTCTACGTGTTGCTAAAAGTCATGCATTTTTTAATTTTTACCAACGCGCAATGCACGTTGCTATATGTGAAAAGGCAACGTGCAATGCATGTTGCCGAAAATCTTAACCCATTTACTAATTTTTTAGAAATATTTATATTTATATTTTTTAATTTGTAGTACCTATAGCATTTGCATATGCTTTATCCAAAAAGAGTCTAAGATCAAGAAAGAAGGGGAATTCGCGAAAGGTAAAATAGACAAGAAACAACTATTCTGATGGTAATAACAGTTTAACCTCATCATATCACATGGATTGAAAATAACATTTCCAAAAAGTTAACCATGAACATATTAAAATTGAAATAATAATAATATACCCATTCTGAAACTTTCACATGTAATATGATGGATTCATAAACAACACCATCTTTTATTTCATTCCAAGACCTAGATCCTAGCATGGGAGTCAGACAAAAATGAACAATTCGACAAAACAAAGGAGCAGGAAACAAATTAATCAAACCCCTTTAGTGGGAAAATATCAAGATTTTCAAAATCATAATTATACAAACTACTAACTAACCTGGGAGTCAAAGTCCAGTGCAGAGATGCCTGGTCTGAGAACAAAGAAAATCAAAAAATATAAATGGTGAGTAATCAATTACACACTAAACACCCTTACAATTACAAGTTTCAGTAGTAAAACTCTGAAAGATAAAACAATAAAACTATACTTTCTTATTATATGCTCGTTTTTAAAATAAAGACCATTGCCGAGCCGATTCATCTGTAAAAAAGATTTTAAATACTCAACTGCACTGCAAAATGCTAAAAAAATGAAAAGCGTCCATAGAAGGGGAACACATTAAAGAATAATAATTAATTGAAAAGGGACCTGCAGTGGTGTTTCTTCTCTGGTGTCTTCTGAAATACTAGCCATAAGTAGTCCCCATTCAGTATTAATCCTAACACCAGTTACCTAAAAAAAGAACAGACATGTAAACAAATGAAGCAAACTGACAAAGACTGAGAGAAATCAGATGACCAAGATCTTCACTGTAAATGCATTTGACCAAAACAAGGTTTTCATAAATTCAATCTAGAAATGTGGTAGTGTGTATCGCTTAGTGTCACAAGTTTTCCCCTCTTTGTGAGAAAAGTTTGAACACATTAGTAATGTTTTAATTCTTTCTATAACCACAACCTGATTCATGTCAAAAGCAATCTAAAGTCACACCTAGACAACCTACTATTATTAGACACCCAGATATAATCAAATGTACAACACATCGAACAAAAGTAACAAAAACAGCCACCAATTTTTTTTTCAGAAATAAGGTTAATATGGATGTAGACCACTATCTTGAATAGAAAAAAGGGATACAGAGGTTAAATAATTCAATTTAATATTTTAAGTTCGAATATTTTAAATAATTTAATTTTAGATTTTTACCCAATGTGTTTGACATTTCTATTTTTTTCATATTAATTATACATCCGACTGTGATTTTGTTTCTATGAAATTTTTACATGGGTAAAGATGTTTATATTGTAAACTTGTTACAAATTTTAGAAAAACTACCTTCTAAATAGTTCAAGTATTGGCATAAGATGAAGCATAAAGAACAAACAAGACCCCATGAATGTATTTCACCATCCCCCTTTGTGAATATGATTTGGCTCAAAAGAAACCACTAGGTGTTTGGTGATAGAGAAGAAAACAATAGAATTTATGAGACTAGAGTTTGTCTTTTCACTTGCTAAGTAGAATAGATTCATTTGTGAAATTTTGAAGGACAGCAAACAAAGGAGAAAAAAAAAATAAAAAGGAACACTGGCATCTAATAGCATCCACTATAGATATAAGATATCATGAGAGGAAAAGAAAAAAATAAAAAAATAAAAAAGATGAGAACATCTGCTTCTTACAAGCATGGTGCCACTGCCATCGGCAACTTTGCAACCAGACATCAAAAATGGATCCTTGGAGTCCTTGTGGACCTGCAATTTATTCTTTTTAGCTCCAGAGAATATATATATATATATGTGTGTGTGTGTGTTGTTATATAACAAATCTAAGATGTTGAACATAAGACTTACTATTTTGCTTTCTCCAGTCATGCTAGATTCATCAATGGAAAGAGAGTGACCAGAAATCAGAACTCCATCAGCCGGGACCTAAGGACAGACTTAAAGCATCAAATAAGTAATGCATATTTTACACATAATAGACACCAAAAACCAATCGGAATTGTTTTGATATAACATTACAAATAATAATTAATTTCTTATCTCTATTTTTCTTTGGATTATAGCATAATTGAGCTTTAAACTATTAAAATCAATGTAATTCATATTATAGCCTTACGAATAAATTTTATTTGCATAATCAATTAGTGTAATTCCTTTATCATGGACCTTCAAGCAACGACAAATCGATCTTTATCCCTTACATATAGATCAAAGTTCTAAAACCAGACCCAAAAAAAAGAAAAAATTAAAGCTAATTTATCATATCTCCCAAAACGAAAATCTCCAAACCACAACGCATACACAAATTCCATCGTCAACACAATAGCATGGCATATAGCATAGAAAAGTGAAAGCCAGCAAAAAGTTGAAAAGATTAGAGATAGTAAACACCTTAACGTGCCAATCTATCAAACATGTAATATCTATATGAGACGTTGGAGCCGTGGAGGGAAGCTGGCCGAAAGAGAGGAGGCTGAGCTGCTGGAGCAGCGGAGCGGAGACGATCTGGCTGTGCAGGTACAGTGCTGCAAGAGCAGAGCTGCAGAGGAAGGCCGAGATCGCAGTGGAGTGGCTGCGATTCTGGAGTAACAGAGGAGGGCTGACTACGAGTAACGAGAGAGGGCGGCAGCGTAGGTACAGCGATGTGAGAGCGAAGCTGAGGAGGAGGGTTGAGACGGCGAGTGGAGTGGCTGCGATTCTGGAGTCACGGAGGAGGGCCGACTACGAGTAACGAGAGAGGGTGGCAGGGAGAAGTGCGACTGGCTGAGGAGTGATGGTTGCTAGGGTTAGGGATCTCCCTTCTCAGGCTTCTCAGCAACACATCAACGGCCAACGAGAGATAGAGAGGATGGAGGAGGCATAGAAAGGATGGAGGAGGCGTTTGGATGATTTATGGAAAAAAAAATTTCCTTATATAAGTTAGAAAAATTTCCAAGATATCCTAATATATCCAAGCGTGTCACAATTGCCCCTAATAATATCATTTAAGTCCTAATAGTTTTTTAGCCCTATTTTTATCCAAAATGACGTCGTTTTGACTCTTTCTTTATAAAAAATACTTATCAAAATGACACAGTTTTAATAATTTTTGTATTATAAATAGTTGTCCCTTTTTTTGATAAAAAAGTTTAGGATAAGTATGTCATTTTCTTCCTTGTACTAGTTATATTATTTCAAAATAAAATTTAATTTGATATTTTTACTTTCTTAATTTTACAAAAAAAAATCTGATGTGATTTGATTTCATTGTAAAATAATTTAATATATTTTATACAATTTCTACATTATTAAATTTATGTTTAAAAATTCATTATTTTATATAGAAAATAATATTTTCTTTTTATTTAAATATTGTTAAAAATTTTTAAATTTTATATTTAAACATAAAATTATATTATTTAATTAATATTCTTATATTTTAATTTTATTTAATTTCAAAATATGAAATTACTCAATTAGTGTAATTTTCCATAACATTTAAAATAATTTTCCATTACATTTAAAATTCAAAGTAATTTTAATTATCTTTTAATAATTTAAGAAGACTTTTTTTTAGTTACTAATATAAAAATTATATTTTCTTGATTTCAATATTTAATTAAAAAAATAAATTCATAAGAGCAAAACTTTTCGCAACGTGCAGCATGTGCACGTTGCTAAATTCAGCACTTTTTGCAACGTGCAGCATATGCACGTTGCTAAATTCAACACTTTTCGCAACGTGCAGAAAATGCACGTTGCGATAGAGTCTTTTAGCAACGTGCATATATTGCATGTTGCTGAAAATCATTTTTCGCAACGTGCATGGAGCGCACGTTGCCAAAAAAGGGCATGCACGTTGCGAAAGCCATGTTGCTGTATCCTATTTTTCTACTAGTGTCACACTAGTTCGTAATTATCTTGCCATCAATCATGTGAGACAGAGATATGAATGTGATTTGTGCAATCTTGTATGATTTCTTTTGTTTAGTGGATACTAATAGTGAGTTAGATGAGACCGAGATGTGATTCTAATCTATTAATATATATTATTATTACTTGAGAAAGAATAATAATCAAATTAGTGAGATCGATTGGCAACAATAGGAAAAAATATTGGTTAATTGAATCAGAGAAGTTAAATTGATTAATTCTGGTGAAATTGGATCCTTAGATTTTTAATCATTAAATTCTTCTATCCAAAATTTCTGTGAGTGTATGTAGTATTAAATTTAGTTTAATCAAGTTTTACTTAAACTTTCCAACAACTCAATTCTCTTTTATAATTAGTTTAATTAATTAGAGGTTAATATAATTTCGGTATTTAGTAGCAACACTCCTCGTGGGACGATACTTATACTCTCATTTTATTACTTGTCCACGATATCGTATGCTTGTGATTTTATGCAACAAGTTTTTGGCGCCGTTGCTGGAGATTGTCTTGTTATCGATATCGAAATCTTTAACCCTGTTTTAGCTTGAATTTTTATGTTGTCTGTAATTTAATATCAATCTGTGTTTGAAGAGTGATAAATTATTGTTAATAGTTGTTTACTCCCAAATCTCTGTCTAGGTCGGTCAGAGGCGCAGAAGTCTTCGCCATATATATTTTAATTCTTTTTAGTCCCCATAGTTTGTAATTTGACCATTTCATCCCCAAAAAGAGTGTTAAACTTTTTAATTTCATTTTTTTGGCTCTTTTAGCCCTTTACAGTTAGTGTCTTACTAGTATATATATATCAAAAAATATTTCGTGGTGTTGATTTGTTGTGTACTATTTTTAGGTGTATGTGAAAATTTGGAAGTGACTCCAGTTTGATCCTGAAATATAGCGCACTTGTCAAAGAAATAGACAAGAAAAAAAAGAGGCTGCCAGGCAGCGAGAAACCATGGTGACAAAAATTCTAATAATTATAGGAGTAGCAGGACCTCAACTAAATGTAGAAAGAGCAGATGAAGACAATTGTACACCAATAACAGGTGTTCATCAAGCTATCAGGAAACTAGCAATTCAGGTCAAATTTGAATTCACACCAATAACCACGTCGATGATCCAATCTTCACCATTTAGTGGGCTATCGCATAAAGATCCTAATGATCACATAGGCAATTTTTTTGAAATCTATGAAACTGCTAAATGTAATAGTGTTTCAGATGATGCTATTCACCTGAGGCTATTCCCATTTGCCTTGAGGGATAAAGCAAAAAGTTGGTAAATTCCTTGCCCCCTAGTTCCATAATGACTTGGGATGAGTGAACCCATAAATTTATAGGTCAGTTAACCTAAGATAGCAAAGATGCAGATTGAGATTTCAAATTTTGCTTAGTCCGAGGGAGAGACACTTCAGGATGCATGGGACTGGTACAAGCAGTTGCTTAACAAATGCCCTCAGCATGGCAGCCTAAGTGGATGCAGGTATAAAATTTTTATAATAGATTGAATGGTTCTGCGAGAACCTCGCTTGATGCAGCAACTAGTGGAGCATTTATGAAAAAGACACAGAATGCAGCCGACACATTACTAGATGAGATGTCCTTAAATAATTCTCAATGGCCCAATGAAAAAGTATTGCAAAAGAAAGGAGCTGGAGTGTATAAGGTTGATCCTATTTCTACCTTGATAGTCCAAATCACTACACCTAACATACATCTACAGAACAATAATGTGACAATTAATGCGATCGACACTCCATGTGTAGTAAGTGAATTCTATCAGGGAAACCATTTAAGTGATAATTGCGATAAAGGGAATCCATTTTCGGGTTAGGAAGAACAAGCAAACTTTGTCGATTACAAACGCCCAAGAAGCAACCCTTATAGAAACACTTACAATCCTGGTTGGCAAAATCATCCTAATTTCTCATAGAAAAGCCAAAATGTGTTGAAACCTCCACAAGCACAACCACCACCAGAAAAGAAATCTGTTCTTCAAGAGGCAATGACTCAACTGGCAAAAAATGACTAGTAAGCTAACGGATAACCTCAACCAGATTGCAAGTAAGACCAATCAGTTCATGGATGAGACCAAAACTAACTTCCAAAATTAAGCTACACAAATCGAGAATCTAGAAGTTCAAGTGAGTCAGATTGCTAATTCTTTATTAGGTCGATAACAAGATAATTTACCTAGTTCAACTGAGGTTAATCCTAAAGAACATTGTAAGGCTATCACCTTGAGAAGTGGAAAAGAGTTAGAAATACTGGTGAGAATTGAGAAGCCAACAGAGGTTAAGGAAGATGATCCAGTTGTAACCGCTGCACCTCCATCAAAAAAGGTAGAGCACATACCCAGAGCTCAGACAACAATCACTAAGGAGTCAGCACCTAGAATTCCATTTCCTTAATGTCTCCAAAAGAGCAAGCTAGACAAATAGTTTTCCAAGTTTTTAGAAATTTTCAAGAAGTTGCACATCAACATTCCTTTTGCTAAAGCCTTGGATCAAATGCCGAGCTATGTCAAATTCATGAAGGAAATACTGTCAAAGAAGAGGAAATTGGAAGACTATGAGATAGTTGCACTTACTGAAGAATGCAGTGCAATCGTGTAGAGTAAGTTACCACAAAAATTAAAAGATCTAGGGAGTTTTTCTATTCCTTTTTCTATTGGTAACTCTACGTTTGAAAAATATTTGTGTGATTTAAGTGCAAGTATAAATTTAATGCCTTTGTCTATTTTCAGGAAGCTTGGATTGGGTGAAGCAAAGCCTACCACAGTTTCACTACAATTGGTTGACCGTTCCATCAAACACCCACGAGGAGTTATTGAAGATGTCTTAGTCAAAGTGGATAAATTTATCTTCGCAGCTGTTTTCATTGTTCTTGATATGGAAGAGGATAAGGAGATTCCTATCATACTTGGGAGACCGTTCTTGGCAACTAGGAAAGCTTCCATTGATGTTCAAAATGGTGAATTAAGGTTATGTGTTCAAGAAGAAGAGGTAATCTTTAATGTTTTTAATGCCATGAAATATCCAGATGAAAATGAGAATTGTTTTCGCATTGATGATATAGATAACATGGTATTAAAACTTGGAAATTTGCCTTCAGATGCTTTGGAAGTTAGCTTGGTATACTCTCAATTGTGTGATGATTTTGATGATTACGAGGTGAGGGAATATGTGAATTGGATGGAATCTTTTGGGCCCAACAATAGAAAATATTATGAACCTTTAGGTCAAGGACCTACGCGACCATTACCATCCATTGAGAAACCTCCAGTTCTTGAGCTTAAACAATTACCTAGTCACCTTAGATATGCATATTTAGGGGAGTTATTTACACTTCTAGTGATTATCTCATCTAGGTTATCGGTGTAGAGGAAGAGAAGTTGTTGAGGGTGTTGAGGGAGCATAAAACAGCCATAGGGTGGACATTATCTGATATTTAAGGAATTAGCCCTTCCATGTGCATGCATAGAATCTTATTGGATGATGGTAGTAAACCAACAGTAGATGCACAAAAGAGATTGAATCCAAGTATGAAAGGGGTAGTTCGAGTTGAGGTTCTTAAATGGCTCAATGCAGGATTGATTTACCCAATTGCTGATGGCTCATAGGTAAGTCTAATTCAAGTTGTACCAAAGAAAAGAGGAATGACAATTGTGAAAAACGAGAACAATGAGTTGATTTCTACTAGGACTATCACTGGGTGGCATATTTGCACTAACTATAGGAAGTTGAATAAGGCCACTAGGAAAGACCATTTCCCTTTACCTCTCATTGATCAAATGTTAGACTGTTTGGCTGGGCATGAGTATTATTGCTTTTTGGATGGGTATTCTGGTTATAATCAAATTGCTATTGTGCTAGAAGATTTTGAGAAGACAACATTTACTTGTCCCTATAGAACTTTTGCCTTTAAAAGGATGCCTTTTGGACTCTACAATGCCCCAACAACATTTCAAAGGTGTATGATGGCTATTTTCTCTGTCACGGTAGAAAGAAGCATTGAGATTCTCATGGATGATTTCTATATTTTTTGTAAAACTTTTGATCAATGCCTAGAAAATTTAACGTTAGTTCTCATAAGATGTGAAGAAGCTAACTTAGTGCTCAATTAGGAGATGTGCCATTTCATGGTTACGGAGGAGATTGTTTTAGGACATAGGATTTCTACTTTAGGTATCGAAGTTGATCGTGCCAAGATTGAAACCATTGAAAAGTTACCATCACCAACATTAGTGAAGGGTGTACGTTGTTTCCTTGGCCATGCAGGTTTCTATAGGAGGTTTATCAAAGATTTCTCAAAAATTTCAAAACCCCTTTCTAATTTGCTTGTGCAGAATAACCCTTTTGTTTTTGATGCAGATTGTATACAAGCCTTTACAACCTTGAAGGAGAAGCTTGTGTCAGCACCAATTGTAGTAGCACCAAATTGGGAACTGCCATTTGAATTGATGTGTGATGCAAGTGATTATGCAGTGAGAGCAGTTTTAGGGCAGTGGAAGAACAAGGTATTTTATACTATTTATTATTCCAGTAGGACCCTTAATGATGCTCAACTCAATTATGCCACCACTAAAAAAGAATTGCTTGCCATTGTGTTTGCTTTTGATAAATTTTGTGCATATCTCATTGGTAATAAGGTAATTGTTTACACTGATCATTCGACCATTAAATATCTTATGACTAAGAAGGATGCTAAACCAAGACTCAATCATTGGGTCTTACTCCTTCGAGAGTTTAATTTGGAGATTAAAGAAAAAAAAGGTACTAAAAACGCGGTAGCTGATCATCTATCTAGGCTTTAAATACCAGAAGAATTAGGGTTGAACCAATCTACTATTGATGACAACTTTCCTGATGAACATCTTTTTGCTTTATCATCTAATTGTACTCTTCCATGGTATGCAGACTTTGTTAACTTTCTTGCAACAAAAATCATCTCCCTAGATCTTTCTTACCAACAAAGGAAGAAGTTCCTTCTCCGATGTCAAGCATTACTATTACTAGGAGCTAATTCTTTATCGGCATTGTGTAGATCAAGTAATTAGGACATGTGTTCGGAGGAGGACATGAAAGACATTTTGAGGCACTGTCATAGACTAGAACGTGGTGATGATTTTAGAGGACAAGGGACAGTTGCTAAAGTTCGTCAATCAGGTTTTTATTGGCCCGCCTTATTTAAAGATGCTCACAAGTTTGTTGCTAATTGTGATAGCACCAAGGATAGGAAACATATAGAGGAGAAACGAAATGCCACTGAGAAGCATCCTAGAGGTCGAGTTGTTTGATATTTGGGGAATCGATTTCATGGGCCCATTTCCATCTTCCTACAATAACAAATTCATCGTCCTTGCTATTGATTATGTGTCCAAGTGGGTTGAAGCAAGTGCAACTCAAACCAGTGATGGTAAGATAGTGCTAAATTTCTCAAGAAAGAACATCTTTACACGGTTTGGCACTCCAGGGGCAATCATTAGTGATGAAGGCATACATTTTTGCAACAAACAGTTTGAAGCACTATTAGCCAAATATGGTGTTAACCATAGGAAGGCCCTTCCCTATCATCCTCAAACAAATGGGTAGGCTGAAATTTCAAATAGAGAAGTAAAGATTATTCTTGAGAAGATTGTGGCAAATTCACGTAAGGATTGGGGCAGGAAGTTAAATGATGCTTTATAGGCTTATAAGACAGCTTTCAAAACACCTATAAGAATGTCTCCTTATAGATTAGTTTATGGAAAAGCATATCCTTTACCAGTTGAGTTGGAGCTCCGTGTATATTGGGCCATGAAGACATTGAATATGGACTTGAAAAAGGTAGGAGAGAAAAGATTGCTGCAATTGAATGAGATGGATGAGTTTCGTAATGAAGTTTATGAGAATGCAAAGATTTATAAGGAACGTACTAAGGCATGGCATGACAAGTGCATCATTTAGAAAGGATTTTCACCTGGTCAACAAGTGCTTTTGTACAACTCAAGGTTGAGATTATTTCCAGGAAAGCTTAAGTCAAAATGGTTAGGCCCTTTCAAAGTTGTGCAAGTGTTTCCTTATGAAGCTGTTGAAATTAGTCATCTGGAGAAGGGCACATTCAAAGTTAATGGACAAAGATTGAAACCTTGCATGGGCGGTGACTTTGACAACAACACAACCACCATTCTTCTTGATGAGCCTTAGAGTGAAGAAGAAAAAGTCCAGCTGAAGACTTTAACTGAAACACTGCTTGGGAGGCAACCCATAAGTTTGAATATTTGCATTCCAGTTTTTATTATGTTTTATTGTGATAAAAAAAATTATTTTATGTTAGTTTCTGTAGGCCTAAAACAAACTTGGGAGAAATTTCAGAAGAGAAATTTGCATGTGCGTGCTCTAGCCTAATATAGAATGCATTTCAATTCGAACTTGTAAGCCAAGAGCTACCCACCCAGCCCAACCCATTACCGTTGCAGTGCCTTTATGTGTATTTTAAGTCATTGAAATTACCCTAGGTGTAATGATGAAGTGAATCATGTTAATACCAATCAGGCAACCCTGGACAGTCAAATACACATTGGGCACAATATGTCTCTCAAGTCTAAGGGAGTCTTTTGAAGCATTTTGTTTTATTTGCTTTTCTTTTGATTATTAGTAATTTTAATTATTGTTTTGCATTGAGTATGAATTCACTTCGGGAAGACTCCTTTGGTGGGTCCTCTGTTATTATGACTGATTTAATTTAATTATTTTTCTTTATTTTTTTGTGTTTCTACTTTTCATTTCATTTTTTTTGTTGCTTTGATTAGAATTAGCCATATCTGTGTTGTGCTTTAATCAAAAGCTTGGCAAACTAAGAAGGAAGCAGAAAACACTTCCAAAAAGGTTAAAGTGTGCAGATCAAAGAGAAGAACGAATTCAGCATATTTCCGATAATATCTTTCCTCTTCTCTTTGTTACGGATAATGATAACATTCTATCAGCCCTTCACAAACGCTTTCCTTCACTCCCTTAAAACGCTCTGATAAAAATCTGTAAAGCACGATTTAATAGACTTAGGATGTTCATGGTTAAGAAAATGCTTGTGGACATCCGTTGGTTAATCGAAGCTAAGATTAGGTTAGCCAGCGAATTTGTAATTGATTTTACAGCATACATGCCTAGTCTAGGAAAAAGCACTCTCACTAAAAAGTGATATGCTAAAAGGTTAGAAGTCTGTCATAAAAATACTAGATGGAATTTCATCCAGAATTACCGTTCTTTAGGATTTATGTCTAAAAATAGACAAGATAAGTTACAATTCATCAAGGATAGACTGAGTAAAGAGTCGTTAGATAATATCGTACTGACTATTGAGAATCATCCCTGTGGATTAGTGCAAAGAGAACTCATGAAATTAGAGACACAGTTCCGAAAGGAACATCAACAACATAGTCTAGGGAATCTGACTTTAAACAACCTTGTTTGCCAGGTTGTAAGAAAACTGGATAGGAAGCAAATCCCTGACTTATAAAAGGCGTTTAAGCCATTACTATATGTAAAACCAGATGAAGATGTGAGCCACAATCACAACTACTTGTATATATTTGATTTGTTTTTCAGAACTTTCATGTCAGTGTGATTTATTATTGTACTCATTTATTTTGTCATTCTTATCATTAATTTTTCATACCGTTGTTTCTCTTTCAAGTTTTTGTTATCGTTAATATGTTTTTGTTGCTCTTAATCGTTTTGTTTTTGTTTGTTGTTACCATTGTATTTTTTTTAATTTTTTTTCTTCTCATTGTTTATCATGTTATTATTGTTTATTAGTCATTTTTGACATTGTATCTTTTACTTTTGATAAACCATGCAGCTATCCATAAAGTAAAAGTGGGAGATAAGTGTGGAGAAAGCAAATGCGTGCATTGATTAACCTCCCACTGAACGTAGATTTCTTTATTTTAAATATGAGTGGGAGTAACAATTATGCATCGAGGAACCCCCATTGACAACTATCCCTATGATTTCAAAATGAAAGCCTCAAAGCATTGATTATTTCCCACCGAAAGGTAGATGCACATGTTTTAAGTATGTACATCAATCAATGCTTGCCTAATTTTCCACTTCCATGTGTCAATTATGATAACTTTCATCTCTTTTTACCTCCATAAATGCAACATCTCATGTACTAAAATATCATACATAGGATAGGTGAGTGCAATAAAAAAAAAAATGGAGAGAACAACAGTTCAGAGATTTCAAAAGATTTGTGTGTTTTGTGGATCTCAACTTGAAAGAGATGGTGAGTTTGTGAGAGCAGCAGATAACTTAGGTAGGGTATTAGCTGCTAGGAACATAAATGTAATCTATGGAGGGGATAGCCATGGGTTAATGGGATGTGTTTCTACAACTACATTCTTAGGAGGAGCCGAGTAGTAGGTATTATTCCCACTCCCTTGGCTGTACAAAATCTATCTGGGAAAATAGTTGGGGATAAACTTAGAGTTACATCCATGCACGAACGCATGGCTTAGATGCTTGCCTATTCTGATGCGTTCATAGCTTTACTAGGTGGTTTTGGCACACTAGAAGAAATTTTTTAGATAGCCTCCTAGTCCTAACTTAATATCCCCCAAAAACCCATCGATTTGTTAAATGTAAAAGGTTTCTTTAACAATTTGTTAATTTTTTTTTTAGATAAATGTCACGAGCTTAGAGGTTTGTGTAGTGCGCTCGTGTGGTACTTAGACAACTTGAACCCGAAAGTTGCTAAGTAAGCCTTATAGTTTGCCTTCTCGCTTAAGGAGAAGATCGGACCGTCGAGTTAAAGAGCTTTGTAGGCAAGAAGAGAAGAGATGGAAGATTAGAGACAAGTGTTGCTAAATGAGAAAGCTTTGTATTACACTAGAATGTTTGCTTACAACTTTGCTTGAATGCTTGGATGATTTACAAATGAGCTTTGGAGGGGTTTTTATAGTGAACCACCTTTCAAATGAATGGCTAAGATCTAATGCATCTAAGGGTCCCAATTCACTATCTAGAATCATCTACTAAAATATCTAGATATGTACAAGAGTAGATGTATACAAGAGAGAATTCTAGAACTTGGCTTGCTAGAGAATTCTAGAAGATGGGCTTGGGCTTGCAAGGTTTCTAGAAGCTAGGCCAAGCCTTATGCATATTTGAGCCACTCCAACAAGCAAATTGAGCGGGCTGTAACATCCTCCCCCATCTAATTCTGTAACGTCCTCGACGCGCTTTTGTCTTGTAGCAGTGGATGTGCTCGCCAAATTGCCACAAGGCATCTTTGCATTCCCAACTTGCCTCACTATCCGGATGGTTTTTTAACTTTACCAAGTGTTCGGTGTATGGTGAAACTTCTCTCTTTTATATCACACGTTTCGCAAGGATGCATTCCACGTCCTTGTCAAATGCGGTGACGACGGCTATGGGTGCTCTTTTTGACTTGCTTCTTGTAGGATCTTCCTTGTCCTCATGATGGGGCTTAAGGAAACTCACATGGAAGACCGGATGGATCTTGACGTTTGGTGGCAATTGGACTTTGTAGGAGACTTCGCCCATTCGCTTGACAATACAGAAGTGACATTCGTATTTCTGTACCAACCCCTTGTGCAGTTTGCGAAGTGACTTGAATTGTTGGGGTAGTAGCTTGATAAGCACTAAGTCCCCCTTTTGAAATGCGAGGTGTCGTCTCTTAGTGTCCGCCCATTTCTTCATTTTCTTAGCGGCCTTATCTAAGCATGTTCGCGTGATGTCGGTTTGTTTATGCCATTCCTTTGTGAGCTTGTAGGCCGCTAGACTCTTCCCTTCATAGGTTGAGGCTATAGCATGTGGAGTCATAGGTTGTTGTCCCGTCACAATCTCAAATGCATGGACTCTTACCCATTGCCTCACTGCTTTGAAAATATATGAGAATTGGGCAATATCTAGCAACTTTGCCCAATCATGTTGGTGAGCTCTCACATAATGCCTGAAGTATAGCTCAAGTAAGGCATTGATGCGCTCGGTTTGCCCATCAATTTTGGGGTGAAAGCTTGTTGAGAAGCTCAAGTCGGTCGCCAATATTTTGAAGGGCTTTCCCCAAAAATGTCTCGTAAAGCAAGGATCGCTATCACTCACATTGTTTTGTGGAACTCCCTAAAGTTTCACCACGTGCTTAAGGAATGCTTGAGCGGCTTCATCTGCAGTGCAATCCCGGGAGACGGGAATGAAGGTGGCATACTTGCTAAATCGATCGAATACCACCATTATGCTTCCATATCCCTTAGATTTTGGCAAGACCACAATGAAGTCCATCGAGATGCTTTGCCATGGCCTTTCCGCGATAGGTTGAGGTTCTAGCAGACCCTCGAGCCGTTTGTGTTCAACCTTGTCTTGTTGGCACACAAGACAAGTCCTCACATAGCCCTCCACATCTTCCCGCATTTGAGGCCAATAGTAGGAATCTTGCATGAGTTCAAGGGTTCGTGCCATACTTGGGTGACTAGAACACTTGGAATCATGGCACTCCATGATGATCTCCTTCCACAAGTTCCCATATCTTGGCACAAAAAGGCGATTCTCGGTTGTGAGGAGTAGGCCTTCATCAAGCCAAAAGTGTTGTGTCTTCCCTTCACTTGCCAACTTTAAGAGATTTTTGGCTATGGGATCATGCTCTAGGCCTTGTTTGATGCGGTTAATGAGTACACTTTATGGATGACTTATGCTTAAGTTGGCGAGTTCTGCCTTACAACTTAAGGCATTGGCCACAACGTTTGCCTTACCCGCTTTGTACTTGAGCCTATAGTCGAACTTGGTCAAGAAGTCTTGCCATCGTGCTTGTTTGGGGCTTAGCTTCTTTTGCGTTTGGAAGTAGCTCGTTGCCATATTGTCAGTCTTGATGACAAAGTGCGAGCCAAGCAAGTATTGATGCCAAACCCGTAGGTAATGAATGATGGCGGTCATTTCCTTCTCTTAGACTATGTATCGTTGCTCCATGTCATTGAGTTTATGACTCTCATACGCAATAAGGTGCCCTTCTTGTATGAGAACTCCCTCTATGGCAAATTCGGAGGTGTCCATGTGCATCTCGAATGGCTTGGTGTGGTTGGGCAACACCAACACTGGTTCTTCGCATATTGCCTTCTTCAACCCCTCGAAGGCATGTTAGCACTCTTCGGACCAATGCCCTGTGCGATTCTTCTTGAGAAGATCCATGAGTGAGGCGGCTTTGGCTAAATAGCCCATGATAAATCGCTAATAGTAGTTAACCAGCCCAAGGAAAGATCTTAGTTTTGGTACCTTGGTTGGAGTCTCCCATTCTCGAATGACCTTCACCTTCGCTTGGTCCATCGTAAGCTTCCCATCCTGTATTTGGTGGTCAAGGAACTCTACTTCTTGTTGAGCAAAGGAACATTTTTCCTTCTTGACGTAGAGTTCATTGTCGCGAAGCACTTGGAAGACTTTTTGGAGATGTTGCACATGCTCTTCAAGAGTTATGCTATAAATGAAAATGTCATCCAAGTAGACTACTACAAACCAATCAAGATAGGGATGGAAGAGCTTGTTCATGAGGGTATAGAATGTGGCGGGTGCATGGGTGAGGCCAAATGGCATGACAAAAAATTTATAAGCACCATACCTTGTCACACACGCGGTCTTTGGTTCGTCACCCTTGGCGATGCGCACTTAGTAGTACTCCGATCTCAAGTCAAGCTTTGTGAAGTATCGAGCCTTCCCAAGTTGGTTGAGCAACTCCACAATTAGTGGAATTGGGTACTTGTTTTTTAAGATGACCTTGTTAAGTGCCCGATAGTCGATACACATATGGAGGGATCTATCTTTCTTCTCTTGGAAAAGGACGGGTGCACTGTATAAAGCTATCGAGGGCTGAATGTATCTTGTATCAAGGAGATCTTGGAGTTGCTTCTTTAACTCTGCAAGTTTGGGTGGCACCACGCAGTAAGGCGCCATGGCTAGAGGCTTGGCACCGAGCTCTAACTCGATTTGGTGATCCACTTCCCATCGTGGAGGCAACTTCTTTAGAAGCTCTTAGGGTATTATATCCTTGTATTCCTCAAGGATGGCTTGGACTCGTCTTGGCAATGGGTCCTTGGAAATGGTAATGTCCTCCCTATCATTTAACTTACGAATGGTGGCAAGGAAACTTGGGTCCTTATTCATCCCCCGTTTGAATTGTAGCGCGGATAACATCTTGTTCTCAACCTTCACTGCACGTTCTGCCATAACCATGCATGATTGACTCCCATCGAGGATGCTAAGGGAGTTAGAAGCTGGTATAGGGAAAGCATGAACTCCATGCCTAGCACTACTTGAAAGTCATCCATGAAGATGATGGAGAAATCAAGCTTTCCACTCCAAGTGCCAAGTTCTACCGATGTTGCCTTAGACACTTCCAATATTACCTTGGCGGGTGAGTTTACCGCCTTGATGGTGCCTCCTCCATTGATATATTTGAGGCCTTACCATTTGACCTCTTCTTCAGAAATGAAGTTGTGCGTGGCTCTTGTGTCAAGCATTAGCCGCACATCCTTGCCATTGATTGTGGCGCTCACGTATATTAGACCCTTTTGAACATGGGTGGGTCTTTTAAGTGCGCCAATGGTGCAGAGAGAACTAATCTCCGCTTGTGGCTTCTTATTTTGTATGCACTCATGTTAAGCGGCTAGGGCATTGAGGGTCTTCCTCTTTGGGTAATGACATACCTAATGAAGGCCATCACAAATGAAACAAGGACTTTTTGGTTTAGGGGCATTTGGACTTACCTTTGTTAGGTGTGTCGCGCTTGTCTCCCCCGAATGGTTTGCGTGCACCATCTTCCTTTCGAGCATGGTCCTTCTTGGTATTCCGCTCTCCCCCACCTTTTCCATGGTTGGCCTTCCTCTCCTTGGATTGGCAGGTGAAGTCTATGAGGGATTCGGTTATGATTATGGCATCATCAAGATTTTGCACACCGCGCCTTTTAAGCTCGACCCTCGCATAATCCTTGAGCTCATCGAGGAAGTAGAAGAGGGAGTCCTTTTCGGACATGTCCTCGATCTCTAGGATGATGGTGCTGAACTCCTGCTTTACTTCAATCGACAGAGGCGGCCCCTTGCCTCATTTTCAGCATTAATAGGAGAGAAGTGCTTTCGAAGTTCTCTCTTGAAGTTCTCCCATGTGCGAAGGGAGAAGATGCCTCTGCCCACGTCGCCATGCTTTCGACGCCACCACAATTAGGCTACATCTCGTAGCAATATGGGTGCAATGCCGATCCTCAAAGCGTCATCATGGACAGGTTTGGCTTCGAAGTATTACTTCAAGCCGAATAGGAAGTTTTCAACTTTCGTGGCGTTGTGAGTGCCATTGTATGTGGTGGGAGTAGGCACTTGCATGGTGCTTAGCCCACTTGTGTAAGACGGGTAGCACAATCACATTGATGCTTCTCACACCTCGTGTGAGTTTCCTCCACTTCCATACGGATTGCTCGTAACTTATGCTCCACAAAGGTTCGTAAGCCCATGAGCTCTCATGTAAGGTTATGTAGCTCCTTTTCATAGGTTTTCCTAAACTCAAGGATGTTTGACTTTGTGGCTTGGGTGATCTCTCCAAAATCTGTCGCTAAGCCTTCAAGATGATCGGAGAGGCCCTTAATAGCAACATGAGGTTCCAAGGCTTCCACAGGTAGGGCTTTGGACTTACCACATTTTCCCTGTTGGCGTGGCTGAGGTTGCTCCTCTTATCCACGAACTTGCTTTTCCATGGTCACTTTAATGTCGGATGCCATGCTCCTATGCTCAAACCGTGCTCTGATATCAACTATCACGAGCTTAGAGATTTATGCAGCACGCTCATGCGGCACTTAGACAACTTGAACCCGAAAGTTGTTAAGTAAGCCTTGTAGTTTGTCTTCTTGCTTAAGAAGAAGATCGGACCATTGAGCTAAAGAGTTTTGTAGGCAAGAAGAGAAGAGATGGAAGATTAAAGACAAGTGTTGCCGAATAAGAAAGCTTTGTATTACACTAGAATGCTTGCTTATAGCTTTGCTTGAATGCTTGGATTTACTTCGATGATTTAAAAATAAGCTTTGGAGGGGATTTTATAGTGAACCACCTTTCAAATGAATGGCTAAGATTTAATGCATCTAAGGGTCCTAATTCATTATCTAGAATCATCTACTAAAATATCTAGATATGTACAAGAGTAGATATGTACAAGAGAGAATTCTAGAAACTTGGCTTGCTAGAGAATTCTAGAAGATGGGCTTGGGCTTGCAAGCTTTCTAGAAGCTAGGACAAGCCTTATGCATATTTGGGCCACTCCAACAAGCAAATTGGGTAGGTCGTAACATCAAGCTGTGGAACAGAACTTTATTCCGCAGTCGACATGTAAAATCCTAGTTATTGCTTCAACTGCCGAGGATCTAATCAAACAATTGCAAGAATTCACTTTTGAACTCGATCCAGTTGCGGCCCAAATAAACTGGTTCGAAGGATGTGATCAGAGGTGCGAACTGGATTTGACACTCTAATTTTAATTAGTAAGCCGGGTTTGAACCTTTTTATATATGTTTTTATTTTCTTCGTGAATTTTTTTTCCTTTCTTTTTGCTACTCTTTACTAGCATTCCAGTAAGCTAACTTGATAGAATGGTTGTTTTTGCCTAAAATATACCACGATTATTATAGTATAAGTTGAGGTGTCAAATCCTTAAGGAGGCTTTCGACAAAAGAGGTTAGTAAAACAAAAAAAGTAAATGATCTGCTACAAGGTATTTGTCTTGTAGTGAAAAATGTTCATCAAGGAAATCATCTTGAATGGGTTGGACATTAGTGGAATCATGGAACCCAAGACGAGATAAATGATCTGCTACAATGTTTTTGACACCCTTTTTGTCCTTAATGGTTAGATCAAATTCCTGCAAAAGAAGAATTCACCTAATTAGACGGGCCTTAGCATCCTTCTTAGAAAAAAGGTACTTAAGAGCTGCATGGTCAGTAAACACAGTAATGGGTGAACCAATTAAATAAGAATGAAATTCATCCAAGGCAAAAACAACAGCTCAAATGGAAGGTTCTAATCAGGTGGCTGAATAATTCCTTTTTAGTAGTAGAATAATTCATTTGAGCATCATTCAACGTCCTACTAGTAAAGTGAACAACAAAGGGTTTGCCCTCCCTTCTTTGACCAAGGACTGCTCCTGCAGCATAGTTACTGGCATCACACATATTCTCAAATGGAAGGTTCCAATCAGGTGACTGCATAATAGGAGTAGTGGTGAGTTTGGCAATTAGTGTCTGAAATGCTTCCTCACAAGCTTGAGTCCACATCTCTTCATTTTGGTATATAGATTGAGATTTATGTCCATTTTATTAAACCTACAAAAAGATTTCCATTAATCATAATTTAGGGACATCACTTTGTTTCAGGATAAAGACTAAAAATAATGCAAAAGAAATGAAACAAATGTAAAAGAGTTATAATCAAAATAAGTCATGCTAAAATATCATAAAAGTTTTGCAATATTCACCAATTTGCTTAATTTAATTATTTATGCTTAAGAGTATATTTTCATGTGTTTTCTTTTGAGTTTTGTGGGCCTATGATAAGAAAATGATTGAATTAATAATAGCTCTTAGAAAAAGATAAATCATGCACAGATCTGCTTGCTCAAACTGTTATTGGTTTTGCTTTTCTTATATTCCTTGAAAACATTAAGCACATCGCCATAATCACTGAGTTAAATTTTTTTCTACTCAGAAAAGGTTTATGCCATTTAAGTGTTCGTCAGATTTTAGTGGACTCTAGAACCTGCCTGATTGTCAATTGAGGCCAAATCCTAGACTGTGCAATGTTAGGGATATGATGTAGGCCATTTTTGATTCGTTTGAGCCTTTTAGCCAACCCTGATATGAAATTGACCCCTAGTTACCCCTTTTGTGCTTATCGAAGCCTTTTTCTTTGATTTAACTCACTAAAATTTTCCCTAGCCTATAAATAAATTTTCTAAATAGATTATCCCTTACCCATGAGCACATAGATCATTCAAAATTGCATTGTGAGCCATGCGATAGTTTCAGGAAGAAAGAGGGAGGTTAGGAGATGCAATGAGAAATGTCAATGAGTTATTATTCCAAAAAAGCCAAAAAAAAAGAAAAAACAAAAACACGTATATATTCTGAAAAAAAATTATTCGAGGGTATAGTTTCTTGTATTTTATGTTATATGGATAATAGATGTTTATAAATAAGTTTGGGGGGAAATTACTAGGTGTGCTGTAGTGAATCATGTTTTGGAACTGGGCTTTGCGCAATCTGACTGATTTGTGTGTTTTTGGGAGCTCTGAGGTAAATATTCATCTTTTATTATACCTTCACCCTAGCCAAATGTTACAAGCTGAATAAATCCTATTTGATCCTTATCGTTGTATTTGTCTACATTAGTGGAGAGTGACTTGAAAAGCAGGCTTACAGAGTCCATTTATGCTAAACTCTTAATAATCAAATTTGGTTCACTTTTAAGCATAAACTGATCCAGGCTATAAATGATGAAGTGTGAATGGCTTACACACACACTTAAGGAATTGAGGTGAAGTGAAACTATTTTATGAACTTAAATTTTGATCAATTCTTGGTTTTGAAATTTTCCTTGAGTTATATTTTAATGCAATCTTTGAAGCCAATTTTTAAGTTCAAGTTATGTCTTTGTTTTTGTGTGTTTTCTGCTTTGTTGTTTCACTCCCACTTTTTGCTCGTGGACTAGCAAAACTCAAGTTTGGGGGTATTTGATAAGTCTAATTTTTATACATTATTTTCATCATTTATCTTGAGTTTTATGTTTCCCTTTTTGTGTTTAATTGAAGAATTTTGTCTAAGTTTGTTTAAGCTGTACCTAAAGGAATTTTAGGATTGTAAATCCGATTAAATGAAGACAAAATTCTACAATATTATATTTCATGTGGAAAGGCAATTTTGGAAGACTTGTGGAGGAAAATGAGCTAGACAAGAATTTTAAAACATCTCATTTGCACTTTTGGTGGAGCACTTTTACCAAGTGAGTGGATTGATTTTTGAGGGAATAGAATGATCATGCTAAGGGAATCTCTAGGAGAGGCAATGAGGATGTTGTTCTTTGGGGGGTCGGATAGAAAAGGGATAACAAAATGGGTGAAGTTGATGGAAGAGAGGGAGGGATTCGAACTGAGACAAAACCTGTGAGCAGAAGGTAGATTGCTGGTGATTTGGACTGGGAGAGGAAATACTTAAAAAGGAGAGGCAAAACCTGACAGCCATGATCTTCATCATTAAAGATTCAACTCTCCATAGCTAGTGTTTCTATCCCTATCTTCACTTATGTTTAAAAACATGTTTAGCTTTTTGTTTGTTTATAATATGAACTAATGTCCATTTTCTAGGGTGAAGATATAGCCGTATTTTGATGTTTAATTTCTCTTGATTTTAATTGATTGACGTTTATTTCAATATTGTTGAGCAATTTAATTATATGCTTAATGCTTGCGATTTTTTGGCCAATTGTTGCATGAATTGAGATGTGGATTGAGACTAAGAAGTGATGCTCATACTAGTCCGTAATTATCTTGTCATAAATCATGTGAGATAGAGATATGAATGTGATTTCTGCAATCTTATATGATTTCTTTTGTTTAATGAGTATTAATAGTGAGTTAGATGAGATAAAGATGTGATTATAATCTATTGATAGACATTATTATTGCTTGAGAAAGAATAATAATTAAATTAGTGAAATCGATTGGCAACAATAGGAATAAATATTGGTTAATTGAATCAGAGAAGTTAAATTGATTAAATTCTTCTATCCAAAATTTATGTGAGTGTACGTAGTATTAAATTTAGTTTAATCAAGTTTTACTTAAACTTCCTGATAGCTCAATACGCTTTTATAATTAGTTTAATTAATTAGAGGTTAATATAATTTCGGTATTTAGTAGCAACAGTCCTCGTAGGATGATACTTATACTCTCATTTTATTACTTGTCCATGATATCGTTTACTTGCGATTTTATGCAACAATGATTTTTCCACATAACCTTTGCAAAAGGAATGATTCTTCGACGTAGTACTTGATGTTTCCAATTAATAATTTTAATAGGCTCCTCTTCATATGTCAAGTTCTCTTCCAACTCAACTGCTTTTTCTTTTAAAACATGAGAGGGATCAAAAACATACTTACGAAGCATCAAAACATGGAAGACATTATGAATTTTGGATAACTTTGATGGTAAACTAAACGATATCCTATAACCCCCACTCTTCCAATGCGCCTTTCCATGGTAAAACCCAAAGGAATACCCAATCACCTACTTGAAACTCAGGTCCCCTTCTACATTTGTTTGCATAGCTCTTCTATCTATCTTGAGCTACTTTCAATTTATTGTGAATAACATTGATCTTGTCATTTGTGTCTTGAACGATTCCTAGACCTAATAACTTCCTTTCACCCACTTCATTCCAACATATTGGAGTTCGACACTTTCTACCATACAAAGCCTCATATGGTGCCAGCTCAATACTGGATTGATAACTATTATTATAAGTAAATCCCATTATTGGTAAATACACATCCCAACTTTCTTTAAGTTCTATCGTACAAGCTCGTAACATATCTTCTAAAATCTGAATGGTTCTTTTTGACTAATAACTATCATTTTTAGGTTGGAAAGCTATACTAAGGTTCAATTTGGTACCCAAAGCTTTTCGTAAACTGTGCCAAAATCGGCATCAAAGCAAGATCTCTATTTGATACTATAGATACTGGTAATCTGTGGAGAAGAACTATCTCACCCACATAAATGCTGGCTAATCTATTTAGTGAGTATGTGGCTTTGACAGGTAAAAGCTGTGCAGACTTAGTAAGCCAATTGACAATCACCCATACATTATCATCTCCAATCCACATATGAGGAATCCCAGTAACAAAAATCCATAGTGATATGTTTCCATTTTCGCTCAGGAATAGACAGTGGTTGAGAAAGGCCAGTAGGTCGCTGATGTTCTACCTTAACTTGTTGACATGTCAAACATCTTGATGCATACTCTGCTATATCTCTTTTCATGCCTTGCTGCCAATAATGCTCCTTCAATGTATGATACATCTTTGTACTACCCGAATGCATTGCATATATTACACAATGAGCTTCTTCTAAAATTTCTCTTCTTAAGTCTTCATTTTCTGGGACACAAAGTCGATTGCCCAAAACTAGAACTCCATCATCTCTTATTGAAAAATCAATTCTTAGCCCATTTTGCACATAATCTCTTAGCTTTATTAAATAAGTATCTTGACATTGCATCTGTTGGATTCAATCCACCAAAATCGGCCTAATTTTAAAATTAGCCAACATTGGTACTGAATCATCCATAGTTAGCTCAATTTTTAAGGATCTCAACTTAACAACTAAAGGAAGATAAGAAACGTGTAAACATGCCATGGAACTTGAAGATTTCCTGCTCAATGCATCTACCACCACGTTAATTTTTCTAGAATGATAATCTATGGTACAATCATAATCTTTTATCAATTCATTCTATCTCCTTTTTCTAAGATTCAATTCTTTCTGAGTGAACAAATATTTCAATTTTTATGATCTATGAAGATCTGACAAGTCACCCCACATAAGTAATACCTCTAAGTTTTCAAAGCAAAAACCACTGCTACAAGTTCCAGATCATGAGTTGGATAACTTAACTCGTGCTTCTTTAATTGTCTATAAGCATAAACAATCACCTTCCCATGTTGCATTAAAACACACACTAATCCTTGTCTCGAAGCATTACTAAAAATCACAAATCCATCAAAACTAGATGGTAAGGCAAGTAATGGAGCTGAGGTTAATCTATCTTTAAGTTTTTGGAAGCTTTGTTCACATTCATCTATCCACTCAAATTTTACGTTCTTTCTGATCAATTTGGTTAATGGTGCTGCTATTTTAGAAAACACCTTAACAAATCTTCAATAATATCGAGCCAAATCAAGAACACTTTTAATTTCTGTCACATTAGGAGGTCGTTCCCACTTCACCACAGCTTCCACCTCTTAAGGATCAACATAAATCCTTTCTGCTAAAATCACATGACCTAGAAATGGGACTCTATCAAGCCAAATTGAACACTTAATAAATTTAGTAAAAAGTGGGTTTTTCCTAAATGTTTGTAAGACAATCCAAAGATGCTCAATATGTTCTACTTCACTACATGAGTAGACCAAAATATCATCAACAAAAAAATCACAAAGTGATCCAAGTACAGTTGGAACACCCGATTCCTAAGATCCGTAAAAGCAGCTAGAGCAGTAGTTAACCCAAAAGGCATCACCAAAAATTCAAAATGCCCATAATGGGTTCTACATGTTATTTTAGGTACATCTACATCTCTAATTCTCAATTGATGGTACCCTGACCATAAATCTATTTTAGAGAAGACCTTCGCACCTTGAAGCTAATCAAATAATTCATCAATCTGAGGTAGTGGATATTTATTTCAGATAGTGACCTTATTCAACTGTCTGTAATCTATACACAATCTTAAAGTCCCATCTTTCTTTTCAACAAATAAGATTGGTGCTCCCCAAGGACATGTACTAGGTCTAATAAAAACTTTATCAACTAATTCCTACAACTGAGTTTTCAATTCCTTCAACTCTAATGGTGCCATTCTGTTAGGTGTTATAGAAATAGGTGTTGTACCAAGAGTCAGATCTATAGTAAATTCAATCTCTCTATTCGGTGGCAATCTAGGAAGATCATTAGGGAATACATCTGGAAATTCCCTAACAACTGGAATATTCTCCAACTTAGACTCATTGATCTGAGTATCAATAACATAAGCCAAATAAGCTGAACAATGCTTTCTAAGTAATCATTTTGCTATAACAGCAAATACAACACAGAAAGGAATAATGCATCACTCTGTATAGATAACAAATTCAGGTTGGCATAGTTTCCTTAAAGTCACTTCCTTACGGAAGCAATCTATATTGGCATAATGATTTGTAAGCTAATCCATTCCTAAAAGTGCATCAAAATCATGAATATCAAGTTGACTTAGATTCGCCTCCAACTCATGTTCACTAACTCGAATAACACTACCCCTAAAAATATTATTTGCTAACAATGACTGCCCAACAGGTGTAGCTACTACCAAACTACATTCTAGTGATTCTAACTCCTTATTGGCATGTTTAATAAAATGATTAGATATAAAATAATGAGTGGAATCGGGATCAATCAAAAAATGAGCTTCATGATCAAAGATAGTCAAAATACCCATGACAACGTCTTGAGTGACATGTGCCTCATGCTGACTCAAAGCAAATACCTGTGCCTAAGTCTTTGGTCATCCTTGCTGACTTCTTTGTTGATTTCTAGTACTATTATTTGCTATAATAGTTTGAGTTCTATTACTAGATAAAGTCCCTCTTATAACTGGAGTCTTTTGTCCTTGGCCCTGAAATTGTCCTCTACTTCTTTGAAACATTTGTGGATTGGTCATCTCTGTAAGATCACCACCCTGAACTAACACAGGGCATGTGGCCAACCTGTCCACAATGGTAGTACCCTAATGCCCTCATCAAGCATTAACTTGCATGAAATTTACCACATACTAAGCATTGATAACGTCTGCCCTTATCAGCTTTACTATCTTGTTGTCCACTATTATAACTATCCTATGATCTTAGACTTTCAACATTACTACTAATAGACTGCTTCCTAAAACCTTGTCTTTGTTTCACGCTCTGAAAACCTATGCTTTGACTTGGTGGAAATCTGCTTGATTGTCTTGAGAAATTACCTTATCTTCTTGGTATTCTAGCACTTGGACCACCAACTAACCAATTATGATTACTTTGTTTTTGCTTCAAGGATTCATTTTTCTCTGTCTCTACTCTACTTCTTTCAATTCTCATAGCTGTATCTACCAACTTCCGAAATTCTATGTAAGTTGATGCTGTAAATGCTGTGCTTATTCTGCCACGAAGATCCTCCTCAAATTTTTTACATTTTTCCCTTTCATCTAGTGCAGTTGATGGAACAAATCTAGAAAGTTTTATAAATTTGTTCATACATTCCTCAACAGGAATAACACCTTGTGTCAGTTTGTAAAACTCGCCCAGTTTAGCATCTTGATATACCCGAGGATTATAATGATCAGAAGAATCTCGAAAAAATCTTCTCAAAGTGATAGTTGCAGTCTTAGCATAACGATGTTTTACTGATCTTTACCAATGATAAACCTTACCCTCTCTAACAAAAATGTGGCGAATGATAATTTTGGTCATTAGTACACGTCATCACATCAAATATATGCTCCAAACGAATTAACCAAGACTCGACATTTGCAAGGTCTCCTGGGCCATCAAAATTCTTTCCTCCTAAATTTTTAACATGCTCAATTGTATCAGGAACACCATGTCTAACTTCTTGATTTTCCATAACTCTAGTAACTAATTGGGCAAGCCTATCCAGAGATTGTTCTACCTTAGGTACAACTGGTGGTTCTTGATCTACTCTAGGATCTATAGAGGCCACATGTGGTTCTAATTGGTTAATTGAACCCATTGAAACTTCTGGCCCAAATTCACTTTCCCCTGCTGAGATATCTGGCACTGGCAATCTGCTAAAGTTCTCCTGCGACGACCACAACGATTCATATTGAAATATACAAAATATAATTTTATTTATCATTGAATAAAAATTTTAGATACATATGAGGTAAGTCTACAGGATTCGAAAAACCTTGCTCTTATACCAAATTGACATGACCCAACCCAATTATCACTATTCATGGGATCCTGGGCTCCTATGAATCATGATAATTAAATGGATTCTAATAAAAATCAATTTAAATTTACCATAAAATTTAAGTTTTTACTAAAATTATTTAAACACATTTTTGGCAGAACTTCTTCTGTTTTTCAATTAAATCACAACTTGAAAATTTGTTCAAAGCACTTCTAATATTCATCATGTCTTGAAAATTCTTATTTCAACTCAAAAAAAACCCCAAAACATATTTTAGTGATATAATTCAGTTTGAAAATGCTTCTTGAAAATAGCAGTATTTACATGTGAACAAAAAGCCAAGTATAGCTGCAGTCATGTGGCCACTTCTGTATACCAAGAAATGCTCGGCACCAAATCTAGCAACCTGTGTGGGGGAAAATAAAATAACAAAAAAGGAAAAGGTGTGAGAAAACAACCCAGTGAGTGGATTTTGTTTAGTAAGTTCATAAATATTTTTAAATCATATAAAAACAATAACAAATTTTTAAGAATATTTTATCTACCATAAACTTAATCAATAAATGATTTTTGTAAATTAAAATGTCTTAATAGTCAAAATAATAACAACTTCACTTCAATGAAAATTTTGTGTTTCAAGAAATCAGAATATCACAAATAAATATGTACCAAATAAGTACCCACAGAGAATCTGTCATACCTGGTATATGTAGGCAGAAGGGAAAAATCTCATATCACATATTACATCATCATTTTGCTGACATACTCATCACCTAACCAGTATCACATATACAGTGATATCATTATACGCATATATATCGCCAATCCATATCACACATTTCACATCATCATACACATACGTATGGCCAATTACCATGGGGAAGGATACTTATAAGATGATTCTCTTTCCTTTAAATAATTTATTTAATTAAATTTTAGCAATAACTGAAAATTTTCAACATCATATAATTTCCAAAAATTTTCGAGATTTATTCAAAAATTAATAAATCATATAATTTCTCATAAACTCACCATTTTTCATAATTTCTAAAAATAATTCAAAATTTACTAAATCAAATAATTCTCCAAAAATCACCAATTTATAGCATGCTTCAAAAATCACAATTTTCAATATACTATTACTCAAAAATAAAATTAAATGAAATTTTCTTCTCGTCAATTATAAATTTCTACATAAAAATAATTTATATTTCCTAAAATCATCAATGATTTAAATTTTTCATATTGAAACATAAAACACATATATAAAGAATTTACAATAAAATATATAAATTTTAATAAAATTTCTACTCATGAAAAATTGAGAATTATTCTTGATTATCTTCCGGGCTGCTAACTGATCTTTCACTGGATTTTTCCCTATAATATAAATCAACTACTTTTCCTTTAGAAAACCTAATTTAAATAAAATAAAATAAAATAAAACTACAATGCATAATCTTAAAAAATAAATGTTGCCTAAATTTTCTTTCTTTTCCTCTTACTTCCTCTTTTGTTCTTCTTTATTTTTTGTTGCTCCTCCAAATTTTCTTTCTCTAGTAAACATGAATGCTCTTCTGCTTGCTTCTTAACTCCCAATGCTTCTCTCTCTCTCTCTCTCACCTAAGTCCTTTTTTCTTCTACTTGGTAGCTCAGTGAACGTATATAACTATCTAAGATAAAATAAATATCACTTATATATTCATTTCCTCCCCTTATCCTAATCTTTGCAAACCGTGTAGTACAAGCTCAAGAGAAATTATACATCCTTTCATTTTTTTCCCATAAGACCTATTATTTCCACAAGACAACGTCTTCTACATTTAATAAGAGAAATTATTCCTACTCTAATTTTCTTTTCCAGAATACGTAATATTTCAACAAGACAATGTCTTCTACATTTAATGCCCTGACCACCACTTCCTTTGCTTTTAAGCTTTTGCAGAAAAATCTCATTCTCTCCCTAACTCTCAGGGTTTGTATCTCTTTCTGCCACTTTAGATTTTTCTTCTAATGGAAACTCAAAGAATAAACATCAAGCCTTTGAAATTTTATAGGAATGACTTTGAAAGGAACATTTAATGGCCTTCACTCCTTCATAGACTTATGCCATGTAAATCACTCTTCTTTTGTGAGCATGTATATCTATATAGTTGAAATAGAAATAAGAATCAACTTATAATATTCCTTCCAAGGGACAAAGTAGTTGGACAAATTAGAGGTCATGTTCACCACTTTCATGCTTTCTATAAAAGAAAATTTCTCATTTCCATGGACCAATTCATCTAGCCTCAAATTACAATTTAGTGAATTAGTTTTATAATGATTCAATTTATATCCCAAATCATTGAATTGGGTGGGATTTAAAATCTAATAAGTGTGTTAAGCCTAAGTAATTTAATCCAACTTGAATTAAGGAAATTAGCCCAATGTAAAATAAATTCATGGTCATTACATAACCAAATGCAGAAACTAAGAAATGATCAGAAAGAGTAATATACATAGAAGAAACAAAGAAAAGAAAAAAATCAATGATAACTTACCTGTTGAACAAGTAGAAGAAATCAAAATTTGGGTGAATTTTTGAATTCTTTTCCTATTCTTAAATTAGAACCTCATGATGAGTATAATGCAATTCACAATATATTGCTTGAATGATGCTTGAGCCACCTAGATGTGTTTGTAATGTATCTATTTTCAAGGAGAATTCAGGTTAGCTTGAATCATGCTTTACCCATCTAGATGTATTTATTTGTTTCTACTTAAGAAAGTAGATTTATGATAATGGTTAAGATTTATTTACGTTGATATTTAGGCCAAATATGTGAGGAAATTTATGTTATTACACTAAAGGGAATGCTAATGTTGTAAAGATTTTGATTGATTCATGTTTAATGAAAAGGGAAGGCATACGTTATGTTGTAGGCTCCCATTATATAACTTGTAATCCTGCAAGATAGAAACAAAGATTTGCTTTCCAAAATCAGTTTAACATGTTTCTGTTCTAACTTTTAAAAAAGAAATTGGAGTAGTTTTTAGGCCCCTTCACTCACTAAGCAATGAATTTCTTTAGCTATCATAACCCAGCTATATAAGCTAATGTAATGTAATTACTTATAAGTCGAGAATTACCTTAATCTGATTCTAGTAATTGCTTATTGATGCCAATATATGCCTAAAGTGCAACCCTCGTCTCTGTTGCACAATACAGAAGCGATAACACAAAAACAACCAAATGTACAACCACAAACTATGCTAGATTATTGAATATAATGACAACTAAGGAAGACAATTAATCAACCAATAATTTAGAAATAAAAAGAGCACCAAGATTTAACGAGGTTCGGTGTTATTAACTACGTCCTCGGGCATTGCTTAAAAACTTTCACTATCTTCAAAGAGAATTATAAACTTTTGGGTCACAATACAAATACCACAACTATTGGGTCAAATAAAAACCCAAATAGTTAGGCCAAATCGTAATTACCCAAACAATTGGACAATATCAGAATTACCCAAAACCAAAGGGGGAAAAAACAAATATTATAAACTTTAAGGTCCTTAATAAAAGGCCCTTAAACTATGAGGTCTTGTATGAGACCTTACAAATGTAGGGGGTGAAGGAGAATTTGAAAGGGACATATAAATGAGAAGACTTAGTTTTAATTTATAAGCTCAAGCCTCTCCTACAAAATGACTCCCAGTCCATGTGGGATCCTTGCAAACAAATATAAATGGCTAAAGAGCCAAAACTCTAACAATTATCCACCTTGGCGAATTAGTCAATCCACCACAAGACTCTTCTTTTTCCCATATTCTCTGTCAATGCTGCAATGCCTCCAAATGTGTCTAATGGCGCGGTCAAATTTGCACAATATTGATCAAGTCTAAACAATGACTGAACTTGACCGCTATAACAACCTGAGTCAACATATTTGTGGGATTCTTGACGGTCCCAATCTTCTAAAGTAAGATTCTCCCTTCATCATAATCTCTCACACAAAATGATATTGAACAACAATATGCTTCATACGAACATGGAACATTAGATTCTTCGTCAAGTGGATAGCACTCCGACTGTTAGAATAAAGAGTGATCTTCTTCTGCCCAATTCATCCAGCAATCCTTGTAACCAAATAGCTTCCTTCACAGCCTCTGTCATTGCCATATACTTTGCCTCTATAGTAGACAAAGCCACTATAGACTGTAAAGGAGACTTCCAACTCACTGGTTTTATTGCAAAAGTGAACACATAACCGATTGTCGATCGACGTTTATCCATATCACTAGCATAATTAGAATCAATATAAGCAATAGTATACTGATTACATGTATCATCCCTCTCAAAGACTAAGTCAACATCTACGGTTTTCAACAAATACCGTAGAATCCATTTCACTGCTTGCCGATGTCCTTTACCAGGATCATGCATATACTTGCTCGCAACTTCAATTGTATGTGAAATGTCGGGTCTTATACACACCATAGCAGACATAAGGCTACCAACTGCATTAGCATATGGAACTCGAGATATCTACTCTCGTTCCTAATCTGTACTAGAAGATAAAGATGCACTGAGCTTCATCTAAGGAGCAAGCGGTGTACTTATAGGTTTTGACTGCTTTGAAATGCCAAACCACTGTAATACTTTCTTCGGATACTGCTTCTCAGTCAAACAAATCTTGCTTCTCCCTCTATCTCTACTAATCTCCATACCTAGTATCTTCTTATCTTCACCCAAATCTTTCATCTCAAACTGTCGATTCAACTGAGTCTTCAACTTCTCAATTTCTTCAACATTCGTCGAATCTATCTACATATCATCAATTTACAATAGTAGATAAATGAAAGAACCATTACGTAGCCTCTAAAAATATACACAATTTTCAAATTTACTTCTTGTGTACCTCTGACTCATCATACATCAATCAAATCGCTTGTACCACTACCTCAAAGATTGTTTCAAACTATAAAGCAATCTTTTCTATTTGCACACCAAATTTTCCTTACCAACAACTTTGAATCCTTCTGGCTGAGTAATATAGATTTCCTCTTCCAAGTCACCATGTAAAAATGCAGTTTTTACATTAAGTTGAACTAGTTCCATATTCATCTGAGCTACTAAGGCCAACCAAATTCTAATAGAAGAATGTTTCACAACTGAAGAAAATTCCTTACTGTATTCAATTCCTTCCCTTTGAGTGTAGCATTTAGTCACCATCCTTGCCTTGTAGCAGACATCCACTACAAGAATTTTTTTAAATATTTGTAATTTTATAATTTTTTATTTGGCGATTTTTTAGAAAGGTGAGAAATATAACACTAGTCTGGAAGTCAAATCCACGTTTTACTGATATTTGGCACTTTTTGTCTTTTGTGAATCATATATTTATCACTTTTTATTATGTAGGGACAAAAATGTTAATTTTGTCTCTTTCCCCAGGTATATATATGCTTTTTTCAGTTCTAATATTTCCGTCTTATCTTTTTCCCCTTCTTAGCAAAACTTGCCCTAGCCATCACCTAAATCACTAACTTTCTCGCTCAAAACACTCAAATTATGAAAGATGGTACTTTACCATCTGAAGGTCAGCGATGGTGGCAGAAGTGAGGGTGAGAACGGGAAAAGGAATTGAAATGAGGATCTCATGAGGAAGGAGTTTGAGTTTTTTTTTTTTTTTGTGGGTAGAGGAACAAAGAGGCACAACGACAATTTAGGGAGTTGCGAGGGACAATCTTCTAGAAATTGGATCAATGTTACTGTTGATAAGCGTCAACAGCTACAACAACAACAAGAGAAAGGTGGATGAGAAGTATGGGTGATGCAGCTAGCAAGCGCCACAAGTGGTGAAAAAGAGTAGGAGAGGTCCGAGGTGAAAGAGCTCACTATATAAAGGAATCTTGTTTTATAGAAGAATTGACAGATGAAAATCTCATATTTGGTAAAATTTTGTTTCTTTTTATTTATGGTTTTTATGTGTTTTGAGTTTTGATTTACATAATTTCAATTGACATTGAATTTCATTTTATATTTTCTATGTCTTTGAACACAGAATTTGTTTACTTATTAATAATTTTATTGCCAATTTTTTTGGTGCAAGGATTGTAGGAAACAAGTGTATCTAGGTATGGATTGATTATATGCAATTCAATTTCAATTATGGCTCAGTGAAGAAAACTATTTCAGTCTTTTTTGTTAATTTTTTATCTTAATTTATTTTTGAAGTATATTTATGTCTTTCTTGGGTGTAATGGAACGGAGGCGGTTACCAGCTTTGAGCAAAGTACATATGAAGGGAAGATGATCTTTGAGTTGGGTAATGAAGGTAAGAATAATGTGATACTAATGGCTTGCATAGCATATAACAATTTTCTTCCATAAAAACAACAAGAGACCTATTTTGCTTTATTGGAGTTTGAATGATTTTTTTATGTAGGCAGCAAGCATAATCTTGACCTAAAACTAGCGTATCTCCAGCATTTGGCAGTAATATACTGTAGAAACTTGAGAAAAAAAATTATTTTTTTTTGGGACTAGATTATTAAAAACTGGGAAAGTTGATGCTTTGTCTCGGTAGAGAAAAGAGAAAAAAATAAATGAAGGGTTTAGGGTTTAATAGAATTGATAAATATTTCATTTTTTATTGGAATTTAAATATGATATGTGTTTCGCATGGCTCGAAATGAAATTTGATCATTTGGTTCTCTTCTTAGATCTTGAAATAACATGCATGTGATCAAGGCCTAAATTTGTAGTGCAAAAGTCCTTGCGAGATAAATTATGAGCTATACAAAGGTTACAGAAAAGGGAACTCAAAAGGTAAGATTGATTAGATAATTGCAGGTTGGTATACTCTTTTTTAATTATTTTTTTTTAAGAATCCTATTGATTAAAGTAATATGATGATATCGATAGTTTAACATTGTTGTAGTTTTTGACTTCTTAAACTTTGACGTAAAAATATTTAATGTAAGCATCTCAATTTAAAAATATTTAATGTGAGCATCACATACAATTAAAAATATAAGAATGACACAAGAGGTTCTCCAATTTCATTTACTCAGGTTCCATGCGTTATTAATTTGGTATGTGTAGAACTTGTTTAGTTGCTTAGTTTTACCTTTCTAATGCATTTTTCTTATAATTTTGTGATTTATTAGGCCTGACTCATGGAAATTTCTATACTTTATATTTATGCATGGTTTAAATTTTCTGAGAACTAAATCTCTGTTAATGATTAATAAAGGACTCCATGATAGTGTACTGATTATTATTTTTTTGAAAGAAAAAAATTACTTTTTAGTATATGTTTACTTTAATGCTAAGGGTATCACAAGTTTTGTTTCAAAACAATTTTAAGCATTATTGTATCAACTTCGTTGCAGATTGGCCTTTTGCATTGTGTTTTTTCCTCATGTTTTTCACCTGTTGTGTCATGGATTTTGGTTTACATGTGATCAATTCAAAAGTCAGCAACCAAAGCTATGTTGCAAAGATTACTGCCTGAACATTTCAACTATGTTGACTTGAAAATTATCTCCAAGGTGCTTACTTGCTGCTTTATCTCAACCGGGTTTCATTTACTTTCGCTTAACGCAATTGAATTATTGTTGCATACTTATTTTGGTTGCAGAGGTTTTGAAAAGAAACTAGCTTTACCTTAAATTGCTAGCTTTAATTCACTGACTCTACTTATTTGTCCTTGAGCGCTTATGTGGAGCTTTTGCTTGGCAAAGTCAATGTAACTTCATCATTTGTTTCTTGAAGTTCATAAGTATTGGTTATATGCATGTGTTTTCATCATCTGTATAGATAATGAATGCCAATGTGTTTTTCTTCCTACATATCATGATGTTTGTAGTGGACTCAGTTATTTCTTTATTGATAATTACAAATGATCTACCTAGAATGAGCCTGAAATAATGTATTGCTTGCTATGTTTGAAAGTAGAGTTCGCATAATGTATCCATCATGCTAATTTGTTGGCTACTATACTTAAATTTTTAGGATTAGGCAAACCACAATAGTTGAAATCACAGCAGACCTCCACTAGTACATCAAATATTGGTGTGGTGCTCATGCTTCTTGAGACAAGATTGGTATCATTCAGATAGAATCTATTCCCAAGATAGGTCGCTACCTCGTGTAAAAGATGAAAATATGATGATTCAAAGGCCAGTTTGGCGGAGCTATTACCAAAATGTTGTCACATCCGGTAGTAAGTTCTAAGTGCTCATCCTTGTTTTCACTTAGAAACTTCATCATAATTTTACTTAAATGTCATTCCATGATCAGTGTGGTCATTTTAGGTCCAATCATGCCTCGACAGATGTGAAATTTAAAAATAATAAAGTTAAGAGATTAATTTTAATAGAAATTTATTTATTAGTTGATTATATAAGCATACAAATGAAAGAGTGTAACAGCCTCAATTCTACTTCATGGTTAATGGAATCTAAATGATGGAAAATTTTATGTTTACTTAGGATTTATCATGCATCCTTTATTGTTATGATAGAAGCACTTAGAGTGAGAGCAGAATATCCGAAGGACAACCAAGCGATTTTGAATGACCAAGTTAAAAAGCAATTAAAGGTCAAAAGAGCATTTGGTGCTAGGTTCTTGAAGAAGGTTGGTTGATCTTAGTTTATTGATATATATTTGGTTGAAATCAGTGATTGTTTAGTCTTATTCAGCTATATTTGCTTGGTTATTTATGCATAAATGCATTGATTTATTAGATGCTAAAGCCTAGAGAATGAAATGTATCATTTATTTATTTTGTTAATACAGTATCCCTAAGAAAACTCATTTATTTATTTTTTTATTAGTTTGAATAAAGGGATCATATCAAGTAGCCTACCAAAAAAAAAATAAATAAATAAAATAAAATAAATGCAAGGGAAAGGACACAAGTGAAGTGAGAGGAAAAGAATCATCTTACTATCTATGTTGGACAAGTGGGTCTATTATCCCTTCTTGTCATGTGGCTCTTATATTTCTTTATTTTTAAATTGATATATTAATCATCATAAAACCAAATTAAACAGAAGATATGACTTGTAGTATAATTTTTTTTTTAACTAGATATTGGAAGAGATATTATAGAATTTATATATATTTATAATATATACACACGTACGTTTGTATGTATCTATATGTTAGATAATAATTAAAATTTATGATAGAATAATATAATAATATAATAATCCATTAACATGAAATTTTTATCTTAACAAAAAAGCAATGTTAAGTACTAACTATTTTAATTATTTAATGCAAATTTTTAGAGAAAAATACAATTTAATATTACCCATATATATATTTTCATCTGCTTGAAAATGATGAGGTTTTATATAAGACTTTTATTTGAGCTAAGAGAAAACTAAGTTTGTGAAAACAATAGAGAAGAATATATATGTGATATATAATATTAGGATTTAACTAATTAAGGTCTTATGAGGATAAAAAATTATGAAAATTTATACAAACTAAAATTAATTCATCAAAAGGGGAAGATATTATAAGAAATGGGATGAAAAATAAAAAGAAATTAAACTTTGAAAATTAAGAAAACAAGCCAAGTTTGATTGCTTTAATATTAAGAGTAACTGATTCATGATTAATTTATTAAGAATAACTGATTCATGATTAATTTACTATGCCTTTAAAGCAATCCACCGCATGGTTAATTTAATTGATATAATCACACTAGCTAACTTCCGTTGCTTGCATTAATTTCTATTTTAATATTCAAAAGTTAGAAATAGTAACAATGGTGTTATGTGTCTATACTATTAATAATCAATGCATGGCATAACCCATTTGGCATCTCTCATCAATTATATAATTTATATTAATTAGCTAACGATGATGCATGCATGCTTTGACTTAGAGAAAATACATGCATTTTTTGGTGGATAATGTTTGCCATTAACGATTTCTTTCTTACATTTATCTGACTTTGGGTAGGCTCTCCACATACTTGAGGCTTTCCATGTAGACAGTTTGGCTGTTTTGGGTTTTTTGTTTTTGCAATATTTTTGAAAGTTCTGGAGGTAAGCAGTTATAAATAACAACACGGTCAGCTGTAATATAAATCGATGCCGGAGGATTTTTACATGGTTTGGTTATAAAAACCTATGTCCATGGACAGCTATAGAGTTGTAATTCACTATGCTCTTGTTTGTACAATTTTTAGGACCTTTTACAGTGCTGACTCACGCTCACATACAGACCTAACCTTTGACAAACAAAATCTTTGCAAAGATCCTAAACACTAGTGACACTACTCACTCTCTGTCACAAATAACTTAACAGAATGCTGTTAAGTTATACATAACACCCGATGTCTGACACATAATTACATAAACACTCAACCCTCAAGTTTCCCTAAGTGTCTACTAACTCCCTCAAACTTAATCAACAACTCATGTACAATTTTAACTCTTATACATGAAAACAAAGACTAAATGAATCAAAGTAATAAAGACATTCCTTTGCATCAAAGCTTTTCTCTTATGAAGTCATGGAATGTCGTGATCAACAACCAAAAACCTCTCATGCGCACAAGACTCTCTCAATCCTTACTGCCGACTTTTTCATACATCAATATATATTTAGAGGTCTTGATACAATCTTCCTAAAAGTCCTGTAAGGATCTCAATCAAGATCACATTAGGATTATGATAAAATAAAATAGGAAATGTTTATAGTTAATCTCCTAAAGCAATAATGACACATTAACTATCCTACTATTTTGATTAGGATACAAGAGATATTATCCTAATCTAGAGAGATATTTATTGTGAATCAAAATACTACCTATAATAATTATCTAGAAACAGTAAAATAGGAATCAAAATACTTTTCTTACTTTTATCACAAGTTAACGAAAATTTGAACATGTGCATGTCACATATTGTATGTTAATACCAACAATCTCCCCTTTTTGGCAACTTGTGATGAAAGCATTTAACTGTTTCTAAGAAAAACACATGATAAGTTAGATATCACTGATAGTTATCATGAATCATAAGACAAACAAATATCCCATGCAAAGAAATAATCAAAAAGCTATTGTGAACCACATAACAGCACACTGTCACGAGATATATGACTGAACAAAGTACTAAGTGAAGTTTCACTAGTACACTCAAAGCCTGCATAAAAAATGAAAATATATGTTAAACACAGCTGTACTCAAAATCATCTACAACATTCATTCAATTTACTGATGCAGATTATCACAATGCAGCAAGCCATTCAAGTGCACACAACATATAACAGATAGTTCATTCTCCCCCTCACTTCTTACTTATTCATTTGAGAAACAAGTAACAAAACAAAATTAGTAAGCAGAGAGAATAAAATAACAAAAAAATGGCAGCAAATAAAAGTAGTTCAGAGTAGAATAAAAGTAGTTCAACAATAGAATCCAAAAAATAAAAGCCAGCCAAGTGCTCAAGTAGCCAAGTTAGCCAAGTTCGCAAGTTCTCCCCCTTGATGTGATCTTCTCCCCCTTGATTTCAGCACAAGTGGCCAAAATCTAACTGAGTTTCGAGACTTTCTGACAGGTGGTGAGGTAGAGTTGCCAAGGCATTTGACAGATTTGCGAGCCACATGTTTAAACCGGCGCTTACAAGTAGAGGTTGGCTGATCATATGGAACTTATTCTGCTGCAACTGGTGCTGTTGGTGCAGAAGAAGCTAGTGTTGGAGAAGCTTTAGTTGTATCTGAGGAAGTGGCAGTAACTTCAGCAACTACTTTGTGCATCTCCCTCTCGATTCTTGCTGCACTTATTTCAGTGGTTCGAGCAAGCGGTTGGGAAGATGGAATTGGTGACTCAGGTGCTGGAAAAGGGGGTGATGGTGGATGAGGTTCTTCTTCGGTTGTTACAGGGTCAGGAATATCCACGGATTCTTCAACAAGTGGTGATGGCTGTTTCATTCCGGAATTTGTTTTTGTTGGTACATCTGAATCAGATTCATCTTGCAAAGTGGGAGCTAATTGGTCTGGTTTCTGTTTCTTCTGATCAGATGATTTCTTCACCACTTTTAGTTGCTTCTTTCCTTTTCTGTTATATCCCTTGATAGAAGCCTTATTTGTTTTTTTGGCTTCTGTGCTGCTGTTCTATCTTTCTTAACAGCAGGTTGTGCAGCAAGACTTGATGGAATAGAAGGTGCTTCCTTAGGTTGTGGTTCAATGGCTTCTGGTATGTCAGTAGTTGGTGTTTCTGGAATCACAGGTTCAGGTTCAGGTGCCATAAAGTGTGGTGCTGTGGACTGAGGCTGTCCTAGAAACTAAGCTTCCAATATAGATTGCTTATGTTTGATGTCTTTTAAATCCTGTAGAATATCTGTCAAAGCAGAATTGATCAATTCAAGTTTTTCTTCTACAAATTTCAATTGATTTTTCCTGACTCTTATGGGTTTAGGTTTAGGTGCAGGCAAATCAATTTGATCATGCAATCTTTGAAGGAATCCCTTGGTAATGGACTTAGACAGAACTTCAGTTTCTTCACTAAAGCTCACAGGAATGTTGTTTTGAGCAAGTATGCCTTGAATCAAGCAAGGGAACAAAAGCAAGTAGTAATCCGAGTGATAAGAACCAATTTGAACTATTGTTCTATATGCTAGCAGTCCAAAGTTTATTAGTTTATTAGTTCCTAGACAAAAGAGAAGTTTCATTCTATCTTCCCGAATCTGATTTTGATGGGAAGAAGGAAGCCAATTAAACTAGGCTATCTTGTGTAACACTCGGTATTTCTTTCTAAGATATTTCTAGTTAAGACCATCTCTGGGTTTCCATTCGATATCTATTCGACCAGTGACTTCCTTAACTATTTCAACCATATTATACTCTTCATCTACGGAATGCATGGTCCCTATTGGAATGTCCTGAAAAGAGTTTATGACATTGGAGAGAATTTCACAAACTTCCCCCGATAGTAGACCTTATGGTAATGAAAGCTCTTTGGATCATCAATAGTGCTTGAAATATTAGCATAGAATTCCTGAATCAAAGTTTTTATAGAACCGTTCGAGTCCAGTAATTGGACTCAATCATCTCACTGACTCTATGTGAGTTGAAGTTCGAGAGTTTCACAGGCCTTTCTAACTGAAGCTTCCTCTGTGAAGTAATCTTGTCAAATTTCTATTTGACTACAGCCATGAGAAATTTGTTGTATTTTGGCTTGACATTCTCCTTGATCTTCTTCATTGGTACTTGTTCGTCCTCACTGATGGCTGGATAGACTGCTCTCGTTGCCTGTTTGTGTTACGTTGGAGATGACTGATTGCTGTTACTACTATCGTGATTGGAGCTGCTTGAAGAAGAAGCACTAGCTGTCGAGTTTGATGTTGCCATAGCTAGCGTTTCTAAACTGCAAAAAGTTTTTCAGAACAGAAATAGAGAGCCAACACGCAGGACAAGGAAGTAATTGTGGATGAGGGATTATATGAACAGGAGAAGCCTAGAAACTATTTGCTCTATATACTAGGTCGATTTTTAAGAAATTTTTTATTTTCATCAAAAATCTATTAATGCCTTTCCTTTCAAAAAAAAAAAAACTGTTTAATAACTCCTTTCAGAACACATCAATTAAAATTTGAATTAAATTCAAATAAGAAATACTGATAGAATAAGGATTCCCGCCATTGAGACTTCTCCCTCTTAATTCAACGATGCTGACATGGCAAAATTTGACACATGGACACACAAGTAACTTAATTTTTTAGGATAAGCAAATAGGGCATTGTTATGAAAAACGTAACAGAACAAAGTTAGCCATATCATAATAGTAATATCTGAATTATCATATTTCTCATTCTAAGAAAGCATAATTTTTAGAGCTGAGTGATTCACACATTAAAGTTTATTTTGGATATATTGAGTGGACAACTTGAGTATGCTTCTTACACATATAAAAGTTAGTCTTAATATGAATTTGGTAAATGATACAGTAGCTTTCACACATGTATAGAGGTAGCCCTTTTCCTTTTGAGTGGGTGACCTCACCATATTTCCTAGATACAATGAAGTTACTCTCAATGGATGGCTTTCATACATATGGATGGCTTTCACACATCCTATACTGGTAGCCCTCTCTATATTTTTCATTTTTAAACCAGTATTTAATTATTCAAACAATCTTTATATCATAGCTCAAAACATGCTAATTTAGAAGGAAACTTATGATACTATAGATATGAATAACATAACAGAATACTGTGTTCACTCATATAACTGATAGATACCTAAGGCTTTTCTTAGATTTTCAAACCATGTTGTGTCCAATGTCTTAGTGAATAAGTCAGCCAACTATTTATCTATGGAGATGTGCTCAATATGTATCATCTTAGATTCTACTAGTTCCCTTATAAAATGGTATCTAATATCAATGTGTTTTGTTCTAGAATGCTGAACATGATTTTTGAAAATATTTATAGCACTAGTATTATCACAAAACACAATTATAGGCTTCTGTTCAATACCATAATCACTCAACATTTGCTTCATCCATAATAGTTATGTACAACAACTCCTTGCTGCTATGTATTCGGCTTCAGCTGTAGATAAAGAAATTGAATTTTGCTTCATGCTGTGCCATGAAACCAAGTTAGTACCAAGATAAAAACAACGTCCTAAAGTACTTTTTCTGTCATCTGCATTTTCTACCCAATCTGCATCACTGAACCCGGCAAGACAATCATTTGTATCTTTAGAAAACCATATTCCATAATCACATGTTCCATGAACATATCTGATGATTCTCTTTACTACTACAAGATGTGATTCTTTGGGATTTGCTTTGAACCTTGCATAAAGTCCTACACTAAAGCTTAAATCTAGTATGCTTGCTATGAGGTAAAGTAGGCTGCCAATAATGCATCTGTACAAGCTTGCATCAACTTCTTTTCATGCATTATCTTTTGAAAATTTTAGATTAGTACTGATAGGAGTTTTCATTGGTTTTGCATTCTCAAGCCCAAATTTCTTTACAAGATTTTTGGCATATTTTGATTGAGATATAAATATTCCAACATTCATTTGCTTAACCTACAATCCAAGAAAGAAGTTTAATTCTCCTACCATGCTCATCTCAAACTCTTCCTGCATCAACTTAACAAACTCATTAATTTTGCTTTTGTTAGTTGATCCGAAAACAACATCATCAACATATATTTGTGCAACAATAAAATAGGTTGATGCATATTTGATGAACAAGGTCTTATCATTGCTGCCTCTTTTATAATCTCTGTTGATTAAAAAATTTGTTAACCTCTCATTCCAAGCTCTAAGAGCTTGTTTCGAATCATACAAAGCTTTGTGTAATTTGTACACAAAATCTGGATGTTTAGGATCTTCAAATCCTTTAGGCTGCTCAACAAAAACTTCTTCATTGAGATAGCCATTTAAAAATGCGGTTTTAACATCCATTTGATATAGCTAAAAATAAAGCAAACAAGCAATTGCAAGTTGTAATGGGATTGACTCAAGTCTAGTTACAGGTGCAAAGGTCTCATCAAAGTCTATGCCTTCAACTTGTGTGTATCCTTGTGCAACTAACCTAGCTTTATTCCTTACTACTTGACCACTTTCATCAGTTTTATTTTTGAAAATCCATTTAGTCCTAATGACATTTGTACCATCTGGCCTAGAAACTAATTCCCACACTTTATTCCTTTTAAATTGATTAAGTTTATCTTACATTGCTTGAATCCACACATCTTCATTTAAGGCTTCTTCACATTTTTTGGCTCAACTAAAGGAACATAACATACAAACCTTACCTGATTTCTTACCTTGCTTCGGGTTTTCATCATGCCATCTGGTGTTCTAATGATAGAACTTGTTGGATGTGTTTTTGAATCCATGTGGGTGGATCTTTTCTATCTTCATCATTCTGGATTGAACTGTTGTTCAGATCTAAATTGTCTGATGGTACTGTTACATCAGGTGTAACAGCAGCTGTTTCCTCTTTTGTAACAGCATCATCCTTTTTACTATTAAATAATATATATGTAAGAAAATTTTGTTCCCTGTTGCTTAGACCAACAAGATAATGCATCTAGAGACAAACATACATCAAACAAAAAGCTAAATGACAATTATCCAAAATATTGAAAAGTTTCTGAATAAACATGCCCAAAACTTTCACCAAGCATAACATTAAAAATAGGAGCTCAAGCAAAGATTTAAAAATATGCTTAAGAAGTTATCCACAAACATCACATATCCATCAAATGGCACAAAATTACTTCAGCATTCAAATGTTAACAAGAATAGTAAGAAAGAACATAGGGAGAGCACAGACATGCATAAACAGAGTAATTAAAAGGGTCAACAAGAAGGGCCGCTATTTTGATAGCAACTCCATATTTGGTTCACCTTAGCCACCAACGAGCTCAAATCCATAGCCAAGAATCTAACAGAAGACTCCTTCTCGTTGTTTCTCTGTTGCTTGCGGAACATCGACTCGTCGTCCAAGTCTCCCATTCGCAAACAGTGCGTGAGCTTGCTCACTCTGTTTTCTTACTCACACGACAACTATCTCGCCCCCAACCTCTCTAAAATAATGGCAACCGTCGTTCGAAGGTCACGTTAATTTGTGCCAAGAGCAAGTTCCAGTTCACCTAAATCAATGTAGCATAGATTAATCCAGGCTCTTAGTTGTTTGAAAGACTTTATAAAAGATAAAAATGTCCTCATTCAAATATGGGTGCCCGTAAAAAGAGAGGGAAAAGATGTGCTAACTACCGTTGACCAGCCATACCTCTCAATTCAGATTGCGAGAGACTTGCAAGTTACAGAGATGTTTCAACAAGGTACCAATTTGGAGTTGATGCAGATTCTACGGAATTCACTGGGTTGCCTGGTCGAGTTTTCTTGAGGCAACTGCCTGAGTGGATGCCTCATCGTTTTATTCAGTCAAAAGCTGGTTCAGGGTCTGCTCTCTTTCATCGTTTCCTCCCCCATTACCAGTTCCTCTTTGCCATCCAACAACATCAATTTCATATCATGCGAAGTGAGCAAGCGACGGCTAGGGCAACGCAGAGGAGAAAAAGAAAAGATAGAGGGAAAACGATTATAGTGGAGCCAAAATGAATAGATTAGGGTAAAAAGAGACAAAAATTACATATTTGTCATTGTTCTAAAAATTGTGACAAATATGAGATCCAGAAAAGACAAAAAACGATAAATATTATCTAAATTTACGTTTGACCTTAACATCAGTGATTATATTTCTCATATTTTTAAAAAAACGTCAAATTAAAAAAAGACATAGTGACAAATATTAAAAATATTCTTGTAGTGTAGGGAATTATACAGATTCAAGAAATTTATGGTGAAGCTGGACTTTGGGGCTTCTGGAAAGGTGTATTCCCAACATTAATAATGGTAAGTGAGAACTTACAGTTTGATATGTCATTGGAGTGTCACTAACTGTTCCTACTATTTTTCACAGGTGAGCAATCCTTCTCTACAGTTTATGCAATGTGAAACCATGTTGAAGAAGCTGAAGAAAAGATGTGCCTCGAGTAAGAAGGATAGCAATGGAGTAACTGCTTTAGAGGTTAGTTTTCACTTCGGTTCTCCATACCTATCGAATTTCAGTGCTTGTATATTGCTTCAAACCCCTTAAAGTTTCTATAGTAATTGGTTAAGCTAAATTAACTACTTGATTTTGCTAGATATTTCTTCTCGGAGCTTTGGCAAAACTTGGAGCCACTGCTGTAAGTCTTTTCCATTACTTGTTGTAAAGGTAAATTCTGAAGGTGCAATCTTATTTGAGAAATGAAATTACCCGTGGGGCTAACGAAATGGAGTCTTAGACTGAAAGTGTTTTTCCAAAAAAAAAAGTCTTAGACTGAAAGTGAACTTACAAAAAGATTCTTCCTGGCCAAGCTTTCCCAACTTATATTGCAAAAAATTTGCATGAATTTTTAACTTTTGTGTTCCTCTGATAGCTTAGCACAGCAGAATCAATTACTTTGTAGCACCTTGTCCTCTCATGTTTCGAATTTGGCATTTTCTGTTGCTATTTTGCCCAATATGAATTTTATGGGAAATAATATGCAGAAAAATATCTGCCTGGAATCCCAGATCTGCAAGAATATTCTCATACTCAAAATTGTTGCAGATTGTGTTATTATCATTTAGGCTTGTCTTTGATTTGGTTGCTGGACTTACAAGTAGGAGAGACTTAAAATATCTTGACATTTCTTTTTGTTTATTTCATTTTGGCTCCTCATTAAAATCTCCCTATGTTCTTTCTTACTATTCCCAGCCACATTTAGTCAGATAATCCCGAAACTTAGATGTTTAGTTTCAGGTTTATGAGAGCAAAGGTTCAGTATCTAATATTTTCCGACAAAAAGTTTATATCTCAAGTATGCATTAAAGATAAAGTTACAAAAAACAGTTTAGGACACAGTTGAAGGATACTTTGACTTCAAAGGTCGGGTTGGCAAGTTGATGGTGATCCTTTTTGATTTGTTGTATCGCTCAATTACTGATTTCATGCTGGCATAAGAAGATTCAAAATGTGTCAGACATGTGGTGGTGTTAAAAATATATACCACACAGACCACAAGGGGATGTGTGGAAATTAATTATTTATTCTTGAGCTGTATTATGTATGTTCTGTTCTATTTTTTTCTCTTTCTCCCAGATCTAATCTATGCAGTTCAATCTTGAGATTATTGAGTTGATGTTTTTCAAGAAACTTAAATCTGCAATTCCGTGTGGCAATACAGCAGAAACAAAAAAATAAGCTTCAATTTAATTTTTACGATTCCATGTCATTTTGAGTTCGATTGCAATAAGGTTGGACTTCGTTTCTTTTCTTTTGTCTCACATTTAATAGCTGAAGAGTAGAGATAGTCACTTGTTTGGAAACCGACTAGCATTGAAATTACAGATTCCCTTGTAAAAAACTTAGTACTGGAAGAAATAGTATAAGTAGCTGAAATTTTACACACTTTCCAGGGTGTGAACAACGGACTTTACAAAACATTTGAGGCCTCATTGCCTCATATGATATATTGTGAGGGCCTAATCCTGGTATTATAAAATTAATTATTTATGAATGGACATTATGAATGCATGGGGGTCTGTTGCTCATCATTTCTTAATTAATTGGATAAACGAATTTTTGTAAAACGAATTTTTCTGTTGCCATCTAAAATGATGGTAACAGAACTTGCATTAATCTATGTTGTGCCATAAGACGACAGCAAATACAGTGTGTGTTGGAGGTGCTGATAAACATCGGAGGGATGGCAGCGGCAGTTCTGGGTTTTTGATTGATTAGGGATGTTTATGAAGATGAAAGAGAGATGGAAGAAGACAAAGACTCCGCATGTTGTCCCTGCCTTGGAATCCCACTTGTAGCAGAGCACTCAAGTTCAAGTAAAAAAATAATGCCATGCGTTCATGTGATCGCATTATGCAGGAAAACAATTGTTAATTGAATTGTCCATCTTTTGTTATTATGGACAGATGGGCCTAGACTGTGCAAATGGGAACTTCTTCAGCAACCATCAATCAACATGCTGTGCAGGATTGTCTTATATTTACTGCCGCTACAACTGGAATTTTCCTAAGGAGAGGTTTTTTAGAAACGAAGGACAAGGTTGCTGTTGGGAAGGTTAAAGTTGAAGAGGTATAAATGATAGAAATTTAGTCCATTGATTTCATCACGTATTTTGAAGATTTATGTCTCCATAGTACTTGGGTTCTTTTATTTTGTCAAGTGTTTTGAACATTTATATCATCATAACACTTAGGTTCTTTTTAATATACAAAGGAATGAGGATTTCACACTTAAAACAATAATCTTTTATATCTAAGATTTTTCAAGTATTACAAATTTTTCTTATCTTAAATTTATCAGTAACAAGACTTAGATATTAATGATTTATGACTTCACATGATAAACAAAATTCAAAAAATGATGTTTGATAATATATCCAATTTGAGAACTATAATTATCTTCCTTCTCAAGATCCTAAATTAAGTTTGTCTACAAGTAAGATAATGACTGATATATATAAGATGGTGAATGCTTTTCAGGTAGCAAAAAAGACTGCACAAAAAAGTAAGACTATTTTCACAGATATTGAACGTTGGTAGAAGGCAATTTTTTCTTTCTTCTGGAAGATACTTGTATTTCTAGACTTTCTTTTGGTTTACAACATTCATATTTCAAAGTATATCATTAGTTGGTTCTAAATTCCTTCAATTGTGCTTTTCATATGTGAGGTTGCAGATCAGATGATTTATGAATGCTAAGTCTTTTCTCTTGGTCTCATCTTTCAGCTAGAGAATTATGCAAAAACTAATGAATCTAAGATCGAGGAGCTCATCAAAGCAATTGCAGATTCAGGTGCCAAAGTAGTTGTTAACAGAGCTGCTATTGGAGAAATGGCATTACATTTCTGTGAACGTTACAAGTATATAAGTTGCTCTATTTTTTTTTTCCTTTTGTGTTTTTTTCTCTAAATATACAAATATTCATGTAATGTGGTCCCTGTTGCTCTAATTTTGAACTAAACTACTTTTTTTTTTAATAAGTTTACAATGCCATATTGTAGTGTCATAAAGATTTTAATCGAGAGCTACTCTATGTCCTGTTGTTTCTAACTTTGATGTTCTTGATTGCAGGCTTATGGTTTTGAAAATCAACTCAAAGTTTGAACTGAGACGATTTTGCCGTACAACGGGTGCGGTTGCTATTGTAAGCATACAAAATCAAATACAATATGATCATACAAAGAAACTGTTTTAATTGTTTCTGATTTACTTTTTTTTTCCTCTAACAGTTGAAGCTTAGCTGACCAAACCCAGATGACTTGGGATTTGTTGATTCTATCTCAGTTGAGGAAATTGGTGGTTCTAGGTTATGCTTAGAAAAAGTCTTCTCTTCCTAATTGATTATATGGAGATACATACATAAATACAAATTATATATATTTGTGTGTGTGTGTGACTGTGTTGCTTATCTCCTCTCTAATTAATGTCATGTAGGTAACAGTTGTACGAAATGAAGAAGGGGGGAACTCCATTTCTACTGTCTTGCTGCGAGGAAGTACTGATAGTATATTGGATGACCTTGAAATAGTTGTTGATGATGGATCAATTTTTGTCTGCCCTCCAATCATGGCTGCAACTCACTTGTTGTATATATTTAATAGAATCTCAACTCCAAATATGGGTGTAATGTTCGCCTGCTTCTAATGAACTCGTTCAACGCTCATGATGATACACAGAAGGTATTCAATCTTTCAATCTCGTCCGGTCTCTCCCATTCCAAATTATACTAGTATGCTTAAAAGTTTCCGTTATTTTCATATTATAGAAAAATACTCCAAGTCAAATGTTGAGATTCATACTTTTAACCAGGTTTGTGATATTACTGTCAAATTAGCTGCTTGGACTTTTTAAAACTTAAAAAAAATCAATTTACTTTTAACCTTTGCTTCGAATTTACACAGAGCTAGTATCCTCGTGTTGTTGTTGATGAATTTGTGCCATTGCCATGCAAAGGGAAGACCAATAAGGATGGGTGGTAAGATTATATCTTTTCATGGTTCCTTAAGCTCTGATGGTCAGCCAGGACCAACTTTCTTCATTAACACGTTATAATGAACCTGGAGATTTATAAGAATCTATTACAAAACCTCTGTTTTAGTCATACTGTCTAGTAATAATTAATTCGAATAGCCTACAGTTAGTGATCTGTTTCTTGATTGTTGATTAGTAGTTTGTATGGTGGATATCCCTTCTACTAAGTAAAATTTACACATGAAAGGTATCCGCCTGGTCACGATGTCATGTTCCCATCCTTAATGAACAGTGGCAAGCTTAATGCTTTATTGTCACAGGTTGGTGCTATGGTGCCTGATTATTTAAATCTAATTATACGCCAAGATACTCAGTTTCTTATCAAAATAATTATTAAAAAAACTTGTATACTCCAAGATGCTCATGCAACAATTTTTCTGTATCAAGGCAAGGAGTACGTTTTAATTGCAAACTCAGACAACTTGGGTGCTATTGTTGACTTGAGTATCCCTATTTGGTTCTAATTGATTTCAACTTGTTGTATGTTAGTGTTATATGCATGAAATGGATGAATGAATATTTTAGTCTAGAGTTAATTATCCTTGACTGGATGCTATAGAAATTTTAAACCATTTGATCCAAAGCAAGAATGAATACTGTATGGAGGTAAGAAGAGAATATTGTAATCAGTCCTCTCTCTCTCTCTCCCTTTTTTTTTTTGGCTTGGCTCAAAATTCTTTCTACAGCCTTTTCCATATCCAAATATGCATGCAGGTTACACCTAAAACCTTAGCTGATGTGAAAGGTGGTACTCTCATTAATTATGAAGGAAAAGTTCAGGTAAATAATTCTCATGCACTTCTGGTGCATTTCATTGAATCTATCTGCTATGTTCTGCAATAACATCAGTTAGATTATGAAAATAATTTATAATTATACATAAACCTATTTATAATTGACATAATTGTCATATAGATTAATTGGACTAGCGGATAAGTGGTTTATAGAGTGTTGTCTTATGATGAGCTAACTTGCAAAAGCAATATATACATGTTTTATGTTTTGTTAATTACTATTATATGCAAATATATTTTTTTCTTAACAAGATAAAGTTATGAAGGAGACCATGCATGGAATATGAATATGAGAATGAAATTCTAAACCCTTACCAGAATTTAATTACTCTGTTGTTAACTCATTTCTTGAAACAGAATTTATTTTATAATAATAAGAGATACAAAGATGGGCAACAAGTATTCCAACCCTGAGTGTAGTCAATCACTACAGGCGCAATATAATAGTGTGACTGTATATACTGTTTGATTAGTCAATGCAGAATGTAATTAATACATGTGATTGAAGCATGACAAGTCGGCGATTTAGTTTGCTGGGAGGGATAGATGTTATTCACAGGAATAGATGTTAATATATGTGATTGAAGCATGACAAGGTATGTTCAGCTAATTAAACTCTAATAGAATTTACATAAGCCAACTTCATCAATGAATCCAACATCCAGTAGGTAATGAGACAGAAACTCAAAAAAACCCTCTATAGTAACAATTTCTTGGACATAATGATAGCAAACATATGAAAAGGTGAAGCACTTCTGTGATGTTATTTCCTTTTGGGATAATTTTTCCTTTTATCTTTTCTAATCGAACCTCCTGGTTCTTGTTTCTTTCCATAGCTTTTGCTCTCTAAAACTTTGTTGGTTCTGTATTGGATTTTATTTTGCTCAGCTACAATTTCCCCTTGATAATTTCTTGAAAATTTGTTTCCCGGGTGTCAGACAACATTCATGAATTATTGGATTCTTCAAATAGACTTTTTTTTTTTTTTATGCTCAACTGATGCTGGTGTTTCTATTGCTTCTGTGTGCATGAATTTCATGGCCTTGTTAGACACTGATTGATTTTGATATCACGGGGAGGGGTTAGAACCTTATGGAAATCAATTCAGCATTAGAATATCACATCAACTGTTTTGGGATAATAATATGACCTCACAAGATATTTTCAATGAATATATGAAAGTTGGAGTTTATTTAATTGATTATTTTTTTTTGTTTTTTTTTTTTTGTTAACCTTGTTGATGATGATCTTGTTATGTAGTGGTGAGAAGGTGCCCAATGTCAGGTGGTCTGAACTTGTAGAAATCAAAGGAAAAGTCAGATTAGAAGCTTTTGAAAAATATATTCAAGATCTTTCTCGTTCACGCAATCGAGGGTTGATGGTAAATTGTTTTCTTCATCATATTATTAAATTTCCATTATCAATCACTCTACTGCTTCATTTTTGTCTATAAGTAGTATTGTCAAAATCTTTCTTGCTTAACTGAGTTTTGCGGTTGATATAAATGGCATGCAACAATTATGAGTAGTCATACTGAGTGATTGCCTAATTGATGAACAAATGAATGGATCTGGTGACTGATTTAACATTTATGTTGAGCACTAATATTTTTTTAGCATTTTAATTTTTTTACCGGTACCACATGTATGCAAATATCTAAAAACAAAATGAAAATCAAGACTAAACAAAGCAAAATGTAAAGAAAAAATTTGCTTGGAAAACAGAGCTAGAAACCTGAAATTCTTTTTGGTGGGTCATATGTGTGTGTGTCTCTCTCTCTCTCTCTCTCTCTCTCTCTCTCTCTCTCTCTTTAATTTTTAATTTATTCTTTGTAACCAAAATGATAGTTGCTGAATTCATCTGTTAATTTTCATCATTGTGCATCACTTCCCTTTCGTAAATGATATTCTTGCACTGACTATGAAGAGGCTTTCTCCATATATAGGCTTTTAATTGTCTGTCTTTCAGGCTGAGATGCTTTCTGAATTTTATGAAATATGTAAAAATCTTGATATTGGACGTGGGGAAAGATTTATAAAGATTGAGCCTCATTGTTTCCGCATTGTTGAACAAGAATCTAATCCTAAATACTTAAAATTATCTTCGTTAATTAATTAACATGATTACATAAGCATGCAGATTGGTCATCGGGGAGCAGCTTTTATTGATTCTAATTTTAATCTAATTCTGTAAAGGTGGCAGTTCTTGGTTCATTAATGTTAAGGTAATGTATACCATGTGGCAATTCTTTATATATCCATTAATTACATTAAATTAATCCTAGTTTTACTTCATATTATCTAATCTTTTGGATAAAAGGATTAAATAATAAGCAAGAAGAATATTTTGATATCAGGGAGCAGAGTTGTGTGTTGATGAGGCTCTTAATAATAAGAAAATGAAGAAGATGGTTGATGTCCCTTAATTGAATCTAGATTTCTATTATAATCTGTCTAATCATCATCAAACAGGTTCCCTACTTTTGAACAAAAGATTAATTAACTCTAATATTTCTTTGTTGTTAACCATAATAATAATATAATTTCGTATCACAGTCAAATGCTGATGAAGCTCTTGATGACTTTGTTTTCCAGTTGCAAATCTTTTTATCAACTGTTCAAACATAACAATATTTGTTCTTCTGCTTGAGATGATGAACCAATGACCTGCTTTATAATGGGATGGGACAACATGCATGCATTTTGCCATTGACATTCATTGGCTATTTATTATGGCAATAGATGACTATGTTTAGACAGTGAAATATGCCCACTCTATGATCTTAGTTGAGCCTAAGAACTTTCAATTCCTTATCAAACAAATAGCAAAATCGATTACGTATGGCAGTTATTTATTTGGATGGCCTGGTAGATCTTTTGATAGGTAAGAAAAAAGCTATGCAATGCGGACTTTCTGACAACTATTGGTCTGATAATTAATTCTAAATCTGTTGAAATCACTTTGCTGATTAATGGGGTTTAGTTGTTTCCTCCAACTATTAGAAGCGGATAATTGATATATTTGACTTATTTGGTTAAAATATCATGATTGTCTCCGGTATAGAAAATAGTTTTGAAAATTTTGAGTGATATTTGGATCTGAATTGCATTTGGATATCCTAGATCTTAATTTCTTGGAACAGTCCTCTGTTAGCTCAACCAAATTCAACTAACAAAGCATGAATTGCAACTACAATTAGATCTACTCTTATTTTTCAGTCTCAATTAAATTTGTTATTGAGGTTTTGAATGAACCAATATGATTTGAGTAGTAAGAGATAAATCTGTCCATATTTGTTATTATTTCAATTTGAAGTGGATATCAATGCTCTGATGCACTTCTGCTCACACTTCCCTGTCTCTGATTTGTGTTCTCAATTTGTGTTCTCTGATTTTAGAAGCCATCTCAATTTGTGTTCTCTGATTTTAGAAGCCATCTCAATTTGTGTTCTCTGATTTAAGAAGCTTATTAGTTTCAAAATTTGTCATCTTAGCTCTGCTGCTATATGGAGTGTAGCATTTACTGTGATTGAGATGGCTACTGGAAAGCCTCCATGGAGCCAACAGTATCAGGAGATACACACTTTATAGCTGTTAAATTTATTGGTATAATTGAACTGAAATAACTGACTGATGTATTGAAGTTCTTTCATTAGTTTGTTAATAGGATATGACTTTTCTTTCAGGTAGTTGCTCTCTTCCACATTGGGACAACTAAATCTCATCCACCAATCCTTGAACATCTCTCTAGTTCGACTTAGAGGTTGTGTTTTCTGATGAGGTTGGGTCTCCTCATCAGAAATTGAGCTCTATCTTGATCAAATTGATACAAAATGGACAAAACAATGCAAATTTTGTTTGTGATTGCTGGTGGAAAATGGTTTCTCAAAACTGCCATTTATCATGAGAACAAAACTGTCAAAAGGTTTGCTACTAGCCTATTACAGTCCTAAAAAGAATTCAACATAGTTGGGATTTGACTATGCATATTGTGAAGTAATTTAATTTAGTAGTTCTTAGCTTTCTAATCTGTTTTGACTTGTGTTCATTGTCATTTTTTTTTGTTTGGGATTTGAGTTTGTTTTGTTCTCTGTATTCGTTTTTGTTTTTCGTACTATACATTTTTTTCCCAATTATGCCAATTAATACATTGATGGCCATGAAGGATTGTTGTACCTCACTAGATGGATTCATGGGAAGAGAACCCAGATATTGGATTTGTATTAATGAAGGTACAACCTTGCTTTCCACACGCACTGACGCATTGCTCTTCATCAGTTTCCTGGGAATTCTTTATTTCGTTCTCAATATCAAGTTTAACGTTTGAATGTGTTGTAAAGTTTCAAGTAGATGGAACTGATTTGATAAACCTTTTGAATTATGTTATTGAAAGTCTCTGTCACTTTCATTTAATTAGCTTGTGGAAACGTGCTTACGGTTGAATTATGGCTTGTGTTTACGTTTCTAATTTGGTTATATTTTTGGTGTCTAAGCTGCCTTTTTTTAAATTTTTTTAAGGGCAGTGGCAGGGCTTTCTGCTCTGGTCGAGATGTCGTCGCCCTTTATCAGTTACTTAAGGAAGGTGAATCACATTTCAATCCTTGTAAATTTTATAAACAATTAACATTTTTGTTTGATAAAACAACCCAAGAATGGTTCATATTAATTACTGTGTTCCTCACGAGTAATATAAGGTTTTTATGATAAGATTCAATTAAAAAAAAAAAAAAACTCCATCCTACAAATAATTAATGACTTGCAATTATTGTTATGTTGACAATTGAAGTCTTCTATTTTAATTTGGTTTAGATTCATTTTTTTTTTCCAATGAGATAATGGTTGTTTCATTATGTATGACAAAGTTTCTTACATAACGCTCCATCTACTACCTTGAATGCAGGGAAAGTTGAAGACTTTATAAGAGCTTTTCTGAGACGTTATATAAGTTTGTATACCTTCAAGGAACATATTTGAAGCCACGTGAGAATTCAACTCTTCTTGAGATTTCTATGTTGAGGTTTTAGATGAGTTAGAACTTGAGGCTTGTTATCCAAGATATGACTACATTATCTATCACTGCGGAAAATGATTTTTCAATCCTTTCTTCTTTTCTTTTGAGTTATATATTCTTTCTTTTCCCCTTTTCTCATATGAAGTTTCTCAAACTTTTACCATCGTTAACTTAAGTGAATAATATTTTTTCAGGTTGCCATATTGGATGGTATGTCACTTGGATGTGGAAATGGAATTTCACTCCAGGAAATGTTTTGTGTGGTAACTGATAAAACTGTATGTTACTGGTTCTATGCTTTAGTAAATACAACTTTGACTAAAGGTTGTTCCTTTGATCCTTGTTTTGAGTCATCCTTCTTTATCATGAACGGCATAAACTTCTGGGAAATTTCGTGTTACATGAGGATTCTTTCTTTGGTTAATTTTGAGATGGTTTAAAATGTGTATTCTAATCATTCCTAGACATGTTTTAAAGATATAAAATTAAAGATGAAATGGCTTGAATGGAAGGGGCATAGGTTTGAGTTGCATGAGAACAATGTTGGGGAAGCATGATATCATATCTAGATTCTTGATGCTATGAATCCCTTGATGTGCTTTGTTGTCATTTTCTAGAAACTTGTTAAGAACTCAGGATTTTAAGTTGCAATGTATGTCCTAATTTCTAATATAGTCTTTATTGTTTGATTTGAGATCGATGCATGCTTCTATTGTCTTCTTGTTTTTCTTTTGTGAATCAGTTATTCTGCATTAAAATTCATTATTTCACATGCCATGACTATGGAACAGATTTATCAACCTAAGATGATTAGTTATATTTAATATCTGCAGTTTAATTTGATGAGACAAAAATAAAAAGATGAATTTTATTAGGATAATTATTTCAACAATAAAGGTGAATGAAATAATTATTTTGCAACTAGCATTACTATTGTTTAGTGGATTAATCTGTCTAGACAGTTTTTGAACCCATACAGTTATACACCAATATGAATGTGAGATGTGCATGTGGGTATTCATGTGTGGTCGGGTTGTGAATTCTCGGCTTAAGGAAGGTGTCATGTCAAAAATAGGTTTGTTGGCTACAGAATCCTTTTTCCTACATTTAATACTTCGAGCTGTTACTATGAGGGTTCCTGCATGACTCCTCCTGGTCTTGGTATCATGAAATCTTAGGTACAAACTGCTAGCTTAGCTTCTCCTGTTTTCAATTTCTATGATTGTGTGGCTGATCGTTAGAGGGCCTAGTTATTGCTTTAAGCCATGGTTTTTTTTTTTTTTTTTTGTGCTTCCTCTAAGTTATGTTATTCTTGCACTGATTGGTGCATATATTTCTATTAATTGTATGTTGGATGACATTGTGTATGCATTAACTCTGTAGGAAATATGCTTTATTTCTGTTGCATCTTGTGTTGTTAGTGGTTCATGCTTGTCATACTGCCCAGCAAGCCACACCTGAAATGAATGTTGATGATTTTTTATTTGTATTGAAGAACCAGAATAGTGAAACAATTGTAACATGATTACTAATCTCAAATTTATTGGTGAAACAGCTGAACACTCTCAATTATACGCGTAGTGTCATACATGGGTGAAGATAAGTTTTCTCATCTCAAGCATCCTCAACATGCTAATTTTTCTATAGGATAATTACCCTATAGATATTAGGTTCTATATCTAGAGTTTTTTCAACCTTTCTTATAGTTATGCTAGAGAAAACAGAGCATTCATAAGGAATGTCATGTTTGTTCTCCCTCTATATCTCTTCCTCTCACTGACTCCTCTCTCTTTTTAAATGCACATGCACAGCCTCTATGGTATACCGACCAGAACTTCCTTGGGTTTAATTCTCTGAGGTGTCCTCTTTTTTATGCCAATTTCTCTCTTAAAACTCCATTTGTACATTTAACTTGGAAGTGTGAAATTGAACTTGGTGCACTCAGGTAAAATTTTGCCCCTGATGTCTTGGCATTGATTCCTTTGTGGAAATGCAAGAAATAAAGTGCATGGAGGAAGAAAGATGTTGGCTTTGAAATTAAATTTTCATGTGTAAAATGTGCTAGTTTTGTATGATTTCACCTTTTCTGGATAATGTAATTTCTCTCAATATGATTATTGTCTTGTGGTTGCAAATGATTATTTAATTTCTTTTTAGAATTATGAACAAAATGGAGAAAAACAAGTTTGTCTTTTTGTAGTTGTCTGTCTTCAACTGCCCAGTAGATCTTTAGCTTTTAGTTTCTATATTAACCAAGGTTTAGTAAGTGGTTTTAATTGATATTAGTCGTTTTTTCTTTGTTCTGGCAATTTGTGATGTGATGTACCACAGAAGTTGGCTGGTTAGCTTGATTTTAATTTAAGCATATTGCATTTCCTATGTATTGATGTAATTTAAATCAAAAACAATTTGTTCATGATGTACTGTTGACCTTTGCATGTATATGATTAATTTTCTAAGCTAATCTACTTGAGTAATTTGTAAATTGAATTTGTTATGAACAAGTTAAATTGAATTTGTTTCTTCAATTTTATGTTTGTTATTTGCTTATATTTTTCTGTCACCAGGCTATCATCTCTTCGCTCTTATCTACTACTATCTTCTTTTGTACTTTCTGTTATATTCCAGTACTAAATTATTTTGATTTTATAGTGATTGCTGGGGAGATAGCCAATTTCGCTGCCTATGTTTATGCTCCTGCAATTCTTGTAACTACATTGGGAGCCTTAAGTACTATATTCAGGTAAGACCCTCTTCAGCTTCAGTTGTAGTGGAAGATTAAAAGGAGTCTTTGTTTCATTTTTCTTTCTTTTTAATTGTTTCCATCTTTATCTAGCCATCAATGCATGTACATAAGTACATAGATGGACAACATTGTGCGGTGTATGTGTGTGTGTGTGTGTGTATGTCTGTTTCACTTCTAAAGAGATCATTGTTTTGCAGTGCAGTGCTAGCACATTTTATTCTGAATAAGAAACTGCATATATTTGGTGTGATTGGATGTGTTCTCTGCGTGGTGGGCTCTGTTAGCATCATTTTACATGCTCCACATGAGAGACAACTGGAATCGGTCAAGGAAGTCTGGCACCTTACTGCACAACCACGTATGTAAAAAAACCCATGAAGTTGATTGTCTTATTGCCTGTAATAGACCTTGTAGATTTCAGGATCTAGTCATTTGCTAGGATTTTGATCCATGTATTTTTGTCCAATGCAGGTTTTCTTATCTATAGTGGCTTAGTTTTGGTTGTGGTTGCTGTACTTATTTTCCGATTTGAATCATTGAAAGTGAATGATTGGTATGTTTTAAATTACGGTCAAATATTGTCAGCTTAAGTTCTAGTATCATAAAACTAATTTTTGGGGTTGCAATCTGCTCTACTTTTGCAGTAAGTGCTGAAATGCAGGAGCAACGGGTAAAAAGTGTAGCTGTTGGTTAAGAACTGCAAGTGTCCTTAAATTTGCTTCAGTTGTTCTTTTTCTGATACTATTTAATTTGCTTGTTGACATGTCTACTATTATGATTGTTACAAAGAACCATTTATCTCTTTTTAATTAAACACTCACACAGATCATTTATTTCAATAGTGTATGATAAATCTAAGAGAGGAGATATTTGTGTGTGTTGTATATGACAAATTAGAGTATTGACAAAATCGCACAGGGTAGAAAAATAACAAAAATTAGTATTATTATGTTTCTTAAGCAGCAAAAACCATATCTGTCGTTAGCAAGCCATATTTATGGGGCAAAAAGTGATAAATATGGTACAATACAATCGGTCAACAAGCGCTAAATATGATGAAATTTAAAAAATTTAACTGTTAGCAAGCCATATTTATCGGGCAAAAAGCAATAAATTAGTATAATTCAAAATAGAATCATATTTATCGGTCAACAAGTGCCAAAAATGATGAAATTTAAAAAATTTGACCTTTAGAAAGCCATATTTATCGGACAAAAAGCGATAAATATGTTACAATTTAAAATGGGATCATATTTATCGGTCAAAAAGCGTTAAATATGGTGAATTTTAAAAAATTTGACCGTTAGCAAGCTATATTTATCGGGCAAAAAGTGATAAATATGATACGATTCAAAATGGAATCATATTTATCGGTCAAAAAGTGTCAAATATGATGAAATTTAAAAAATTTGACAGTTAGCAAGCCATATTTGGCGGGCAAAAAGCGATAAATATGGTTCAATTCAAAATTGAATCATATTTATCGGTCAAAAAGCGTCAAATATGATAAAATTTAAAAAATTTGACCGTTAGTAAGCCATATTTGGCGGACAAAAAGCGATAAATATGGTACAATTCAAAAATTTTAACCGTTAGAAACGACTAAATTTGTCAAAAAAGTGACAAATATGTGATTTTTTGTACAGTATATTTTGAGTTATATTTGGCGCTTTTATGTGACAAATATGATTTACACTATATTTGGCGTTTTGACCGACCGCCAAATATTGTCAAATATACCATATTTGGCAGTGCCATTGGTGTCGTTTTTATGACCGCCAAATATGGCAATTTTTCTTGTAGTGTTTGATTTATTTCAAAGTTTTGGAGAATGCCAATCAGTTCATCAACTCTCATCTCATCAGCGTTTTTAACTTCCTCAATGGCTGAAATTTCAGGTTGAAATTTGTCTGTCCCAGGCCTAATTATTTTACTAACAACTTCTGCATCAGTAAAATTTTTGCCAAACATGTATGCTGAGTTTGTTATGTGATATATCTTAGCGTAAAAATCAAAAATTGATTCATCCTCAAGCATCATCAGATTTTCAAATTGAGAATTCAGCCTCATTAGTTTAGATCTTTTAATAGATGCAGTACCTTCATATTTTACCTCAAGTATGTCCCATGTTTCTTTGGCCACATTGCGTCTAGAAATCTGTTCGAAGTTGTTTAAGTCTACTGTAGCAAAGATTGCATTAAGAGCCTTTGAGTTCCAACTGGATCGTTGGTTCTTCATTAGACCATTCAGCTTTGTTGGCGGTGTCTATCCCTTAAGTACACTCATCCATGCCCTGTCATCAAGAGACCTGATATACATCATCATTCTTACCTTCCAATATGGGTAATTACTATCATTGAGAATAAGTGGTTGCGTTCCAGATCCTCTATTGCGAATAAAGTCCATCCTTCCAGATCAACTTTTTTCACTTGTCTATCAGTGAATCCGCGCTGATACCAATTGAAAGTTCTGGAGGTATGCAGTTATAAATAACAACACAATCAGCTGTAATGTAAATCGACACAAGAGGATTTTTACATGATTCGGTTATAAAAACCTACGTCCACGGACAACTATAGAGCTGCAATTAATTCACTATTCTCTTGTTTGTACAATCTTTAGGACCTTTTACAGTGCTGGCTCACTCTCACACACAGACCTAATCTTTGACAAACAAAATCTTCGCAAAGATCCTAAACACTAGCGACATTGCTCACTCTTTGTCACAAATAACTTAACAAAACGCTGTTAAGTTATATATAACACCCGATGTTCGACACAGAATTACGTAAACACTCAACCCTCAAGTTTTGCTAAGTGTCTACTAACTCACTCAGACTTAATCAACAACTCATGTACGATTTTAACTCTCATACATGAAAACAAAGACTCAATGAATCAAAGTAAAAAAGGCATTCCTTTGAGTCAAAGCAAAAAAGGCATTCCTTTGAGTCAAAGCTTTTCTCTCATGAAGTCATGGAATGTCGTGATCAACAACCAAAAACCTCTCATGCGCACAAGACTCTCTCAATCTTTGCTGCCGACTTTTTCATACATCAATATATTGAGAGGCCTTGATACAATCTTTTAAAAAGTCCTGTAAGGATCTCAATCAAGATCACATTAGGATTAGGATAAAATAAAATAGGAAATGTTTATAGTTAATCTCCTAAAGTAATAAGGACACATTAACTATCCTCCTATTTTGATTAGGATATAAGAGATTATTATGATCTATAGAGATATTTATTGTGTATCAAAATACTTCCTATATATAATACTTATCTAGAAACAGTAAAGTAGGAATCAAAATACTTTTCTTACTTTTATCACAAGTTAACCAAAATTTGAACATGTGCATGTCACATGTTTTACGTTAACACCAACAATTTTCCTTATGTTAATTTACTTCATGTCATTGTTAACAAGATGAGAAGTAATGTTTTGTTCTGTCGTGTCGTGTTGTATGTTAAATCTGGTAACAACTGAGCTATCGATGGACTATAAAAAGAGAAAGCAACTTTTTGTCAATGAAAAGAAGGTTATGTCATGTTGGATTTGAGTTAGAAAATCGCCCACAAGCTGTAGATATTTAGGTATAATTTATTAATGTAATGATCTACAAATATAACTAGACTAAATGGCCCCTACAGTTTGTTTATTTTGTTTTCTTATTTATTATTTCTGAGAAACACCAAACAATAGAAAATTAATTGAATTTAATGAACAAAAACAACTCAACTAGCTACCATTGTATTTTTCTATTTATTTCATGTACATATTATGGAGAGGTCAAATTCTTTTTCAATAAAGATTTCATAATGAAATTATGATTCTCTATTGCTTAATTTAATTGTAAATGCATGACTTATGTAACTTTTATTGGTGGCTATTTAATCCTTGGCTATATTATATAATATGACTATTAAGAGGTATAAAGCTAGTGACATGCTCGCCCAATAAAGGTAAAGACTAATTAAGTAGAGCTAGAATTTAGAAGGGTATCAAATTGCTTCACTTCAAAAAAGTAATTATATTGTCAAGCCTTCAAAAGGATTTGAGTTTAACTACTACTCTTGAATTATCTAAAAAATCAATAAATTTGTTATCAATGTAAAATTAAATAAAATAATCTTGGGAAGGGAGTAATATTTGTGTAGAAATTAAAGAAAAGAAAAAGGGTCTAAATCTGTGTTAGCACCCAATGTTATAAAAGTCTCAATGTAACCCTATTAAACCTTTTAAGAGTAAAAGTAGCTAGAAAGGTACACATAATGAACTAGCTTATTTGTAAAATTTTTTGTGAATTAGGTGTTCTATTAGACAAATGAAGCTATTTTTAACTTTGGATTTAGATTTCATAACAGAAATGGAAATATCAAATATGTATCTACTAGATTCAAGAAGCTATATGATGCTAAACATGCATCCTAATACTAACTTTGTTCTTTTATTTTTAATTGAGTTGATTTTATGATTTTTTTTTTGTGCGGAAAAATAATATGATCATCGTAAATCAGCAGCCTAGGCTGGGCCTTTAGAAAACAATAAAGAGAATTGTTTTTTTTTGTTCTTTTTAATTTTTATATTTTAGCCATTTTATTGAAAATAATCATTAGCTATATTTTATAATATGACTGTTAAGAGATATAAAGCTAGTAATATGCTCACCCAATAAAGGTAAGGACTACGATAGAGTTAGAGTATTGCAAGAAGCTCAAATTACTTCACATCTAAAAGGTAACTATATTGTCATTTAAAGTCTACTGATATTTGCTAGCACATTTGATTAAACTAGCCATTTGATGATGAATAAAGACAAATTAATAGAATAGTTTGGAAACCCATCCACGTTCATTGATTCAAAGAATACTACCAAACCACCACTCAAAGCTCTATAACTAAACTTTTACTTAAATCAAACTCATATTTGGATAAGGATTCAACTTATGCAACTGGAAGACAAGGAAAATCTATTACTTAAACTATTCCTAAAAAGCTAGTGGTATTATGATTGCCGATTTGCAGTGGTATCATAATTATTCTTCTACAATTGCTTAGAACTTGCAATTGCGAATTCATGCATTTTTAATAAGGATATATTATTAATTCATGTATAATTCATTTATATGAGTATGTTTTCTGTGGACTTTTTGAATAAATGTAACTAAGTTGATGCATTTTTGGTTCTAATTGATATTGTATTTTTATGGTTGCAAATAGAAGACTAACAAATTTGAATGTTGTTTTGAAGATGTAGATGCTGACCTTTTGGTTTGAAGATTTAGATGCTGATGGATTTGTTGATTTTTGTGGTTCAAGGATTACATGATGAAAAGAGCAATTTTGAAGTGGATGGATAGGAACCATTTTAGCATGATCAATCTTAAGGCTTTTTTGTTAACAAATCTAGAAACTATTATGTAAAGACTTTTGGAATATTCTCCTTACATATATGTTTGTAAGGTTGAATCTGGCTTTTAGGAAGCATGGTTTATTACTAACCAATTTGTTTGATCATTCACTTTTGTGTTTCAAAGTTCTTGTTAAATCACTATGTCTTTGTATGCTTTGAAAGTAGGCATATTTGAATGAGCCATAGACAAGATCATGATTTATAACAAACAGTTGATTCACTTAAAGGAATTGTAGCTAGTTCAGTTTCTAGTTTCCGGGTATGTCTTTGTTTTGCATTAATTAAATTTCATTTAATTGGTTGGATGCTACAGTTGACAACTATGTTCATATGAGATATATTATTTCTAAATCTAATTGAAAACTATCTGATGCTACTAAAGTGTTGATTTCTCTAGTTGATATATATGTGATGCAGTTGTATATTGTTTTAGTTGTTATACATCATTCTTTTGTATGATTAAACTGGTTTCTTTGAGGCTATATAGTGTTGGTGAATTTCTTAAACTGGTTGAAGATATTATAGTGGTGGTGAACTGTTAGTTTGTTTAGTTGATATATATGTGTTGGTGATGTGTTGTTTTAGTGACTTTATATACTGACTTAGTTTGATTCAAGTGGAGTTGAAGGAATTATTGATGATGTGATGTTTTAGTTGTTTTATGTAATGACTTAGTTGTTGGTGAGTGCTTTGAATGTTTTAATTCATGTGCACGTGGTGCTTAATGTGAGTGTTTTTATTTGAGAGCATCATCTGATTTTACAAAAGGATGAAGCCATGGATTATACATTATATATGAAGTAATTGGTGAAGTTGTTGAAGTGCTGTTGACGTGTTTTAGGAGTATGACTTGGACAATTGGTTTTGTTGTGTAATTGATTTTGCAGGTATATGTGTTCTTGCTTGGTTAATTTGCTTGTCGATTAATATGTTTTGGGAGTTGAATTTCAATGAATTGTATTCTTTAAAAAAATTGACATACTTGTTTTTACAAATATATATAAAATATATATATATAATACTTGGCGGATATCCATAAGCCAAGTATTTTATATATATATATATATATACATATATTTCCTTTTATACAATATTAGGTGGCCAAAAAAGGCCAAATATTGTGACAATATTCATTACGTACCACTCATAAAGTGATGAATATTTTCAATTTCAAAAAGATTACTATTACAAAGAATTTTAAAACCATATTTATCGGTCCAAAACTGCCGAGTAAGGGCAAATTAAAAATATATAGCTATATTTATCGGGCAAAAAGCGCCAAACAAGTAAACAATTCAAGCAAAGTCATATTTATCAAGCTGGAAGTTCCAAATAAGTAACTAATTCAAAAAAGTTACACTTAAAAGCATCTAAATTTGACTAGAAAAGTGATGAATATCGCTGGTTCCCCACCAAACTTTGCATAACTATACTTGACTCTTTTATGTGAGAAGTATGGTTGCGATAATATTTGACGTTTTGACCAACCGTAATTTGACTATATTTGACGGTGCCATTGGTGTTACTTTATTAACCGTCAAATATATAAATATTTGGCGGGCTTTTACTGCCAAATATGAGCATTTTTCTTGTAGTGATCATTATTGTCAGAAAATCCATCTTTCTTCGTAAATACCCATATGCACCTAATTGGCTTTTTACCTTTCGGTAGTTGAGCTTGCTCCCAAGTTTTATTCTTCTAAAGACACAGCATCTCTTTGCTCATAGTTATCTTCCACTAATCAACTTTATAACATCTAACTGTCTCTTTATAAGTGGAAGGAATATCATCATCTACAATTGGAAGTACATAGACCACCATATCAGCAAATTGAGCAGGTTTACAAATCTCACGTTTTGGCCTATTAATTGTAATAGATTCTTGTTGCTGTTGAGGTTCTTGAGCAAAACCCTCTCCATCATCTCCCAAATCCTCCTCTGTCACAAGGTACCATCATCTGCTCAACAGACTAACAAGATTCAATGTTGTTGTTTCAAACTCCACCTACTGTTGAGTATACTCCACCTGCTATGGAGTACCATTCGCCTTTCTCTAGTTTTCTAATTTCTTCAACATTGAAGACTCATCAAATATCACATCTCGATTTGATACAATCTTCCTTTAACTAGGACATCATAAATGGTATCCTTTCACCCCTGAAGCAAATCCCAAGAAAATCGCTTTCTTGGCTCTAGGTTCCAGCTTAGATTCTTTCACATGATACTATGTAGTGGAACCAAAAACATGTAAAGAATCATAATCAGAAACAGGTTGTCTAGATCCTACCTCCAATGGAGTTCTATTACCAATAGCAGTTAAAGGTAGACGATTAATGAGATGACACGCATAAGTCACAGCCTTAGCCCAAAATTCCTTGCCCAACCCAGCATTGGACAATATACACCAATTTCTCCAGTAATGTCTGGTTCATGTGTTCCGCCACTCTATTCTACTGTATGTACCTCTAACAGTAAAATGACGTATAATGCCTTCACTTGACACAATTTGAAAAGCTGATAACTGCAATATTCACCACCATTATCTATCCTAAGATGCTTTATCTTCTTGTTAGTTTATGTCTCAATCATCTTTTTTCACTTAAGGAAAGCACTAAGTACATCATTTTTTGATTTCAAGCAATACACGCAAGTTTTTCCAAAAAATCATCAAAAAAAAGTAACAAAGTAGTGCCTACCTCCTATTGATGCAGTTTTGGTAGGTCCCTACATATCTGAGTGAACATAATCAAGAATACCCTTGTTTTTGTGAATAACGGTGCCAAATTTCACTCTCTTCTGCTTTCCTAGGACATAATGCTCACAAAAATCCAACTTGCAAGTCTTTGCACATTTCAATAAGCCTCATTTCACCAAAATGTATAAGGCTTTCTTATTTGCATGTCCCAAATGCATATACCACTGTCTAATGATTATCAAAAACCATAGCCACTGATCCAATAACCGTACTATCATTATAGTAATATAAGTTGTTCCTTATAGTGTCTTCAATACCACAAGAGCACTAGAAGTGACCTTTAGAATACCATCTCAAATAGATGCTGCACAACCTTTAGATTCTAAGGCTCCCAAAGAGATAAGATTCTTTTTCAACTTCAATACATAGTGAACATCTATCAAAACTCTAGTCATTCCATTATGATTCCTCAATCAAATCGAACATATACTAATAGTATGACAAATATCATCATTGCCCATATACACAACTCTACAATCAAGTTCTTCAAATTGAAATAACCATTCCCCATGTGGACACATATGATAAGTACAACCTGAATCCATAATCCATTCATCAGAACCACAAGTGGATGGGTGGCCAACTAGACATATATCTGAATCACTGTCATCCTCACGCTTAATAATACATGCATCAGAAATAGCCTTGCCCTTATCTTTCTTTTACAACTTAGGACAATCTTTCTTCCAATGCCTTTTCTCACGACAAAACGTACACTCATCTTTTCCTAGTCTACCCCGACTAAGATTTTCCCCTTTTTCCTGGTTTCCTACTTTGACTATGCCCTCTCACTGTTAATGCATCTACTAACTCATCCCTGTGTTCCCTTTGGTCTTTCTTACGAATTTCATAATTCAACAAAGTAGAACAAACTTCTTCAAAAGACAGTTTATCTTTCCCATGGACATGAGTAATGCACAAATGATCTAATTCATCCGAAAGTGAGATAATCAATGGCATAGCCTTACGTTCATCTTTGAAGGTTTCATCTAAGTTTAACAAATTAGCAATTAACTTATTAAACTCATCAATATGAGAACTGATGCTCGTATCTGGTTTCAATTAAAGATGGAATAATCTATTCAACAAATACAGCCAATTCTCCATGCTTTTCTTCATATATTTTTTTCCAGAACCATCCACAATTTGTTTGCAGATGTCTCTTTTGTGAATGGATACTTCTATTCTCTACATAGATAAAAGTGAATCAACCTATAAGCTTTTATATTCAGTCTGTCCCAATCTCTTGTAGTGATATCTTTTAGTTTTGTTTCCTCTACAATAATATCCAAATCTTGTTGATACAACCCATCCAACACCTCACTCTGCCATAAGCAGAAATTATTTCGACCATCAAATTTTTCAACATCTATTTTTGCATTTGTCACAACCACTATTTTCTCTAGTACGATTGACGATAATGCCATCACTGCCTCCCACAAACAGCTTCATACTCAAATCACCAATAACCAAGCTCCAACAAACTATTACATTCAATAACTAGCAATCCACAATCAATAGCCCAAAATAGTAGTAAGTACTAGAATGAAATATTCACTCACTACCCAAAACCTTAGGCTCTAATACCAATTGTTGCGTAATGCGAAAGCGATAACACAAAATAACCAAATGCACAACCATAAACTATACTAGATAATTGAATATAATAGTAACTAAAGAAGGCATCCAATCAACCGACAATGTAGAAATAGAAAGAGCATCAAGATTTAATGAGGTTCGACATTGTTACCTACGTCCTCGAACGCCGCTAAAAAACTTTCACTGTCTTCAAAGAGAATTACAAACTTTTGGCACCACAATACAAATATCACAACTATTGGGTCAACCAAAAAAACCCAAATAGTTGGGCCAAATGATAATTACCCAAACAATTGGGCAATACCACAAATACCCAAAATCAAAGGAGAAAAAACAAAAATTACAAACTTTAAGGTCCTTAATGAAAGGGCCATTAAACTATGAGGTCTTATATAAGACCATACAAATGTGTGTGTGTGTGTGTGTTATGGGGGGGGGAGGGGGAGGGGGGAAGGGAATTTGAAAATGACACATAAATGAGAAGACTTAGCTTTAATTTACAAGCCCAAGCCTCTCCTACAAATGACTCCCACTCCATGTAGGATCCTTGCACACAAATACAAATGGCTAAAGAGCCAAAACTCCAGTAGTCTCTACTGGATCATTCTAATAAATCTGTTGTTAATCTTGAGCAAGTTAATTTACATATCTTCATGATTTCTTCATGTTCCTCAATCAGGTAGTTGTGATGCAGGCTTATAGTTATGATTAAAAGTTGTTTTCTTTTGACAAATAGTTTAGGTTTGTTTACAACATATGGGAAGTTATATTATGGCCAATTAAAGTTTCTTGTTGGATTGTAAAAGATGGAAAAGACCAATGATGGTGGATGTAGCTCAAATAACTTAGAGAATGCTCGATGTGAATTGTTGGATTAGATGAGAGCCGGTGCTATAGTGGGAGAAGGAAAAATTGCATCAATGGATCCACAGTCAAAGGTACATCACATCTTTCTTGGACCACACTGATGGAAAATTTGGGTGACAGAGGCACAAGCGAAGACTACAACTTTATATCGTCATACATTCAAATTTCATGACCTGAATGATGCAATAAAAAGCACCATTGCTTGGCCAAAAAATTATGTTAAATTAGACTAGCCAGTTAGTGCTTAGTTAATGGTGATAGGCTATTGTTTATAGTATTTTGTTGTTATATTGAATGGTATTTTTGATGTGTACTTGATATTAAACCAAGATGTTTATTAATTTGATATATAAGATATTTCAACAACTTTGTTTTTTGCTTAAGAAATATTTGCTTTTGAATGACAATGAGTATTGAATTAAACTTATTATTGAACGGCTAGAGTGTGTTTTTAATATTTGAATGGAATGAGCGACATTTTCATAGATTTTTTTTTTAAGCACACATGTTGCTTACAACGCTTTATAAATGTTTGATTCATTCGATTTTCTTTCACTTTGAAACCAAAACCAGTAGATTGGTGGAGATAGAGATGTTTCAATCCTAAGATTTGTTGAATTTTGTTTTGTTGAGTTGCGACTTTGGGGTAGTTAGAGATTTTGACTTGTTTCTTTTGGTTTGATTAGAGTAATTTTTGTCAAAGAGATGATTTTAATGGTTGTAATGAAGGCAGAGGTGCCATAAATTGAACATTAAGTGGTTCATCTGTATCTGACATCCCGATATGTACTTTTAATGTCAAATGCAAGTAATTCTATGAAGTCAGTGGCTTAACTTGTGCAGTGCAGGTAGAGAAGTCATGCAAGCACGTATCTGAAGTGGAGCTGAAGTGCCAAGTGCACATCAGGTGCAGCGTCAGAAATGCAAAGATAGAAGGTTGGCACACCCGCGCTAATCTCGTCACAGAGGAGAGCAGATTCTAGGTTTGCGGATGTGTCTGGTCAGAGAGTTGGCACAAGAGCATGGTTACTTTGGCACAGAAGTGCAAGTCTATTTCCCGGTCAGAACATGATTACTTGTAACGCAATTAATTAGCCTATAAGCCTTGGACTATAAATAAAGGACATGTTTTCAATGTAAAAGAAAGGTCTTAGAGAACAAAAAAAGAGAGGAAAGAAAGAGGGCTAGGATTTAAAGAGATTGGGAGTTTGTTGGAAAGAAAGAAACTAAATTTCTTCTAGGTGTCCCTTGTAAACACTCTTATATCTCTTGATTTTTCACTATAGTGGATTGATCATCACCAGCAACTAGATGTAAGATCATATGTTGTGATTTGAGCGAGTATAAATCCTTCTGTTCTTGTATTTTCTTTGTTTTTACTTTGCTTGAGTGTGTGTTTAATCTCTTAGATTAATTCTGCAATAAGCCCCTTATGAGTGTGTGTGCTGCTTTTCTTCATAACAAGTTAGTATGGAGCTTGGTTATGGCTGTTTGGGGATCTTTGGTGGCCAAAAGTTTTTAGCATAATAGGTGTTCGATGAAAAGTTCTAACTCGTACCTGCGCAGTACGAGAGCTGTTCAAAGAAATTCCTGAGATGGCTGCATCAACTAGCAAGTATGAGATTGAAAATTTAGTGGTAGCAACGACTTTGCTATTTGGAGGATGAGGATCTTGGCTTTGTTGGGCAATCTAGGACTGGATGAGGCATTTCAGGGTGAAAGCAAGATGCCAAAAAGCTACAGCCCTAAAAAGAAGAGTGATATCATGAAGAAGGCCTACAACATGCTAATTGTCTATCTTAGTGATAGGGTGTTGAGGCAAGTCCCGAAGATGAAAACTATGGCTGAGGTATGGTTAAAGCTTGAAAGCCTTTACATGACTAAGAATTTGTCCAGTAGGTTATATTTGAAAGCTAAATTCTTTGCATTCAAAATGGTTAAATATAAGAACTTGCAAGACCACATTGATGACTTTAACAAGTTGTGCTTAGATTTAGAAAATATACAAATTGTATATGATGATGAAGATAAGCCATTGGTGTTATTGCATTCTTTTCCAAAGTTATATGAGAATTTTGTAGATATTTTGAAGCATGCTAGGGAAACATTATTGTCAAATGATGTTGTTGGTGCATTGAATTCAAAATACCTCCAAAGGAACAATGAGTTAGGTGAACACTCAAGTGAAGGACTGCATGTTAGAGGTAGGAGTAATAAACATGATTATAAGGGCAAGTTACACTCAAGGTCGAAGTCAAAGCGAAAGAAAGTTGTAAAATGCTTTCGCTGTCATGAGGAGGGGCATATTAGGAGGCTTTGTCTCAAAAGAAAGAAGAATAAGAAAGGAAAAGAAATAGAAAATGGTGATGTTGCAATTGTAGAGGATTGATATGAGAGTTCGAACATGCTCGTTATGACTAGGAAAAAATCAGAAAAGCAATGAGTCCTGGATTCTAGATGTTTGTTTCATATGACGCCAAATAGAAACTGGTTTGAATCTTATGAGAAGATTGACTGCGAAAAAGTTTTATTAGGTAACAACAAAGCATGTAACATGGTGGACATAGGGATAGTTCGGTTGAAGACTCTTGATGGCATGGAAAGAGTTTTGATGGTTGTGAGGCACATTTTGGAGTTGAAGCAGAATTTGATTTCACTCGATATGTTGGATTCCAATGGCTGTGGTTACAAAGGGGAGAATGGCACCTTGAACATTACAAGAGGATCCTTGATGGCAATGAAAGGTGTGAGGGAAAGCAGTTTGTATATTCTCCAAGGTAGCACTATAATTGGAGAAGTAGGTACAGTATTGGGCATAGATGATAGAGCCTATGTGTGGCATAAAAGGCTTAGACATGTGAGTGAAAGAGCACTTTAGGAACCATAGAAACAAGGATTGTTGTGCGGAGATAAGTTGGGGAAATTAGAGTTTTGTGAGCATTGCGTATTCGGTAAGTATATGTGGGTAAAATTTGGTTCCTTATTTTACACTACAAGGGAAACTCTTAGTTAGATCCATTCTGATCTATGGAGTCTATCGAAGCATGCAACTTTAGGTGGAGGTAGATACTTCATGTCCATAATTGGTGACTAGTTAAGGAAGGTATGGGTATACATCTTGAAGATAAAGGATGAGACATTATAGAAATTTAAACATTGAAAAAGGATAGTTGAAGTCCAAATGGAAAGAGAAGTTTGGAAGCTTAGAATTGATAATGGTTTGGAGTTCTTGAATGAAGAGTTCAACCACTTTTGTTACAATGAAGGAGTGGTAAGGCACAAAAAGGTACCCGGTACACGACAATAAAATGGCTTGGCTGAAAGGATGAATAGAATGCTTCTTAAGAGGGCTAGATGTATATTGTTGAGCATTGGGTTGCCTAAGAAATTTTGGGGAAAAGCGGTCAACATAGTAGTATACTTAGCTAATAGGTGCCCATCAGCAGCTATTGGTTTCAAGACGCTCGAATAAGTGCGAATAGGTTCGCCTTCGAGTTATAGTCATTTGAGGGTGTTTGGTTCTATGGTGTATTGACATATTAAACAAGACAAGCTAGAGCCAAGGGCAAGGAAATGCATGTTTGTCGGCTATCTAGAAGGTATGAAGGGGTACAGATTGTGGTGCCAAGAGTCGAATGTTTCAAAGTGTTTCACGAGTAGAGATGTCACTTTTAGAGAATCAAAGTTCTATTTTGGAGGCTATTAAAAACCTCAGTTGATACCTAATGATCTTGCTACGGTTGCAGATAGTGTTGGGACTAAGGTAGAGCTCCATGAAGCTGAAGATTCTCGAAAGGAAGAGGTAGGTGAAACGATAGAATATGATGACATTGAGGAAGTCCTTGATGAGTCTGATGACTTAAGAAACTATGAACTAGCAAGAGATCATGCTAGGAGGATAGTGGCACCACCAGTAAGGTATGAATACGCTGATCTTATAGGTTTTGCAATGTCAATATCATAGGAGATTAATGGTAATGAGCCTAGAAGCTATAAGGAAGCGATGGCTTGTAAAGATAGGAATCATTGGCAGTAGGCAATGATGGAAGAAATGGACTCTTTGAATAAGAATTGTACCTGGATATTGGTTGATAACACTACTAGACAAAAGGTAGTAGGCTGCAAATGGGTTTTCAAACGAAAAGATTATGCTTGTGGGGAAGGAAAGCCTAGGTATAAAGCTAGGCTAATGCCAAAATGAGGGCATTGATTTAATGAGGTTTTCTCTCCATTCATGAAACACACGTCTATTAAAGTACTACTGGCTCTAGTAAACCAGTTTGATATGAAGTTAGAGCAAACGGATATCAAAACCGAATTCCTTCATGGTAATTTGGAGTAGAGGATTATGATGGCACAACTGGAGGGTTTTCTAAAAGTAGGAAGTGAAGACAAAGCGTGTTTATTAAAGAAATCCTTATACGACCTCAAGCAGTCACTAAGGCAATAGTATTTGAAGTTTGTTGATTTCATGATCAAACATGGGTATGCCAGAAGTAAATATGATAGCTGCGTATATGTCAAATGGTTGAAAAATGGAGTTGGAATTTTCTTTTTGTTGTATGTTGATGACATGTTAATTGTATTGACGAGCATGGAAGAAATCTGAAAATTCAAAGTACAGCTGAGCAGGGAATTTCGAATGAAAGATTTGGGTTGTGCTAAGAAGATCTTGAGGATGATTATCAGTAAAGATAGAGATAGAGGCTTGTTATTTATGTCTAAAGGTGACTACACTCTCAAGATGCTTGAGAAGTTCAACATGGCTGGTGCAAAGAAGATGCAGACTCCTTTGGCAGCTCACTTTAAACTTTTGTTGACACAGTCTCCAACTACAGATGTTAAGAAAGTGGAGATGGCCAAAATTCCTTATGCGAGTGCTGTTGGGAGCTTGATGTGTTCCATGGTATGTACGAGACCAGACTTGGCATATACAGCTAGCTTGGTGAGTCATTTCATGGCAAATCTGAGTAGAAATCATTGGGAAGTTATCAAGTGAATATTTAAATACATCAAGGGTACTTTAAGCTACGTGTTAATATATATATGAGAAAAGTAAAGACATGGATGAAAAGCTAATAGGTTATGTGGATACAGATTTTGTGGGTGAGCTTGATAAAAGAAGGTTGTTTACCCATAATGTATTCACATTGTTTGGTTACACCGTTAGTTGGAAAGCCAATTTGCAATCATTTGTGGCTCTTTCGACAACTGAGGTGGAATATATTACTGCTACAGAGGCTGTGAAAGAAGCATTATCGCTATAAGGGCTTGTTGGTGAGTTTGGTGTAAAATAAGACAAGGTAAAAATGTTTTGTGATAACCATAGTGCAATACATTTGACCAAAAATCAAATGTATCATTAGAGAACCAAACATGTAGACATCAAGCTGTATTTAATCAGGGATGTCATTGTTGAAAGGAAGGTTTCAGTAGTTAAAATTCATACTGAAAGAAATCTGGCAGATATGATCATTAAGTCCATTACAAGTGTCATGTTCAACACTTGTTTGGATTTGATACGAGTAACGGATGGACCGTTTTAGCTTGAAGATGGACGTGGCTGGAATCTACTGTGGTGGTTTACAGTATGGAAACACAAGCTTGATACAAGGTGGAGATTTGTGAAGTCTATGGCTCAACTTGTTTAGTGCAAGCAAAAAAGTTGCACAAGCACACATCTAAAGTGGCGTTAGAGCGACAAGTGCTTATCAGATGCAGTGTCAGACATGCAGAGATAGAAGGTTGGCCACCCGCTCTAATCTCATCACACAGAAGCACAGATTCTGAGTTTGCGGACGCATCTAGTAAAAGAATTGCTGTATGAGCGCGAGTCTGTTTCCTAGTCAAAACAGGATTACTTGTTGCGCAAGAAATTGGCCTATAAATAGGGGATTTGTCTTCAGTGTAAAAGAAAGTTCTTAGAGAACAGAAAAGGAGAGGAAAGAAATAGGGTTAAGGTTTAGAGAGATTGGGAGTTTCTTGCAAAGAAAGAAATTGAATTTCTTCTAGTCGTCCCTTGTAAATACTCTTGTATCTCTTGTTTTTTCACCATAGTGGATTGATCATTACTAGTAATTGGACGTAGGATCACAAGTTGTGATCTAAACCAGTATAAATTCTTGTGTTCTTGTGTTCTCTTTGTTTTTTTACTTTGCTTTGGTGTGTGCTTAATCTCCTAGATTAATTCCATGATAAGCCACTTGTGAATGTGTGTGCTGCTCTTCCTCATAACACATTCCAATAATCAAATATCAAATTGCCAAAATATTTATACTCCCTAGCCTTATGTTCACATATGTATCTGTCTTTGTTTATATAAAAAGAAATCTTCGGTTAAGCCTTGAATATTGAAATTGAGACTTCTTCTATTTTTTCTATATTATTTCTTGTTTCTTATGACTTGTTATCAATATCATTATCTATAAACCTATTTAGTTCCAACAAATCTTTCATTGATTCAATAATGTGATTATTTTACTTCAATGAAATGAAGAATATATGAAGTTGACGGTCTTTAGCTCATTTGAATTTAAGTGTGATACCACCATTCACTTGGTAGTATCTAGGGTAGATTTTAATATGGTCAAGGTAGAGGAACCTGACCTTTTAATATCCATTAATGTAGTCAAGGAGAGGACTAGCGGTTCTTAATTGGGATTTTGAGGGACTTAGGTCGAATGATGAGGTGGAGGAGAAGGAGATAAGAGAGAGGGAGCAGGAGGAGAAGGTGAAAGAGAAAGGCGAGGGCCATCAACAAGAGGAGAAAAGCTTCTCGACAGGGGCTTTGTTATTTTTTAAACTTTTAAGGGCATAATTGTACTTTCTTTTCATGAAAGGGGTTAGAATTAGTTAAAAATAAAATTGGGGTTAAATACACAAAATGGAGAGTGCATAAGGTTATTTGGTGAAAATTGGCCTAAAAATTACTGATGTAAAATTGGAATATTGGATTAAGCTCATCATGTTATTTCTAATCTATATATATGATAGAAATTTATATTTGATTTTAGCTACCAATTCCATCCAATCTAAGACAATAATTTGAAAACTAATCAATCAAGCTATATGTAGAAATTTCTTATATTTAAGTACGGATTAATTTCAATAAGATAAATCTACTTTATATACAAATTTTATTAATTTCAATTAAAGTGATTATTTTTACGGAAAAAACTATTTCTTCCAACATATGATAACCTTCCATTGAATTTATTAATTAAATAATTATGTTACATATTTATAGAACAAAATAATTATATTGATTTAAATTTGGATTAATATATGATCGTAATCATAAATTTGAGTACTAATACGGTAAAAATCAATTCCCTTTTTTATATTAGTTAAAATTATAATAATGATCCATTATTATTTTATGTTGTGCATAAAAATAATTCACTTGAATTCCTAATCAGATTCTTAGACAACTAACGGGAAAAAAAAAACATAAAAGCTATATTTTTATTTTCCTTCAATTTTTAACAGTTAGGCAATGATAGATGATGAAGAACAAGAAATAGCAATCACTGGCAATGGCAACCCCTCCTCCCAGTCCCTGTCCCAAGCACCACCACAACCTACCACTCACCAGAAGAGAGTCCACTACTCAGCCCCAAGAAATTTTTACTTATGATGCTCACATCCGGGCTACTGATAAGCTTGTTTCTTTTCATTATGGCTGATGTCTTTGAACTGAACAAGGTACATCCACCTATCTTTGAAGCTGATTCAGTCAGTCTAGATCCTTTCACCATCTCTTCTCCGCATATAACTTTCAACTAGAACATAACTTTCTCTGTTGTGAATCTTGATTGTGTTGAAGACGTGAAAGATGCTAGGGCTTCGGCTTTCTGCAAGGAGGAACAGATTTGGTCCACCATGATAGAACCCTTTTTGCTCTTTCGCCATAACATGATCTCGGTGCAGGCTAATTAATAGTGGTGCCTTCTCCACAAACATCAATGGCTCGATTGCAGATGCTATTGCTGACAGTGGCGGACCTATGATTTAGTGTAAGAGGGGGCACCATTAAATATAGTAATAGTTATAATTTTTTTAATAAACCTCGATGCTACAAGAAAGTTATATTTTTTAAAAAAAAAAGTGTTTTTGGATGAGGAGTGCAATGAACCTTAGTTCACAAAATAATCTTAATACAACCAATCAAAGACAAAATGTTAATATTAAATAATTTTCTCAATAAATACAAATTCATAACTATCATTGGCAAATTTTTAAATTTTGTAAATGCTTCACAATTGCCTTTTTTTTCAATGTTACGAAAGATATTTTATTTATAATTTCAAACATAAGAATTATAATCCAAAATTCAAATTCAAAGTAAAATAAAATAAAAATATAAAGAGTTAGTTACTAACTGTGTTCAAGAATTCTTCAAAATTATATTGTTTTAGTAAAACCTTAGTGGTTAACTATAAAGTAAAAAGATTGAAGAGAAATATATAATTTATACTACAATAAATCAACTAGAATAAAAAAATTAAAGTACAAATAGATTTATAAAACTAAAATACAAAAAAACTTATATGGTTATAAATTATAAAATATGTTGCAATAATATTATATGGATGAAAGAGGCCCGGCGCTGTAGAGGAATAAGGCAGGAAGTTTAACATGCTAATAATAAAAAAAATGACATTGAAAATTAGATTATTGTAATTAAAAAGGATGTAATTGTCATCTATGTAAAATAAGGGATAAAACTGATTTTGCAATTTTTAGGAGGGGCCTGGGCCCCCCTGGGTCCTTTCTTCGGTCCGCCACTGATTGCTGATTAATATAGGTCAAGTGGCCTGGTGAAATTGAATTGGACAGTGAATGCAACAGTTAAGAATGATCCTTATGAAAACAACGAGTGGTGGCCGTTGTCTTTGAAATGTGAGGACGTTCAGGTTGAGTTTTCATTTGATACAAAGATTGCAGGGACGATGTTGAGTGGTGAAAACGCAATCATATAAAAAAATGATTGACATAGTTTAGTATGCGTGCTAATTTAATTTGAAGGCAATGATTTGCTGGTCTCTGGGGATACTTGTGCTTCCCTTAATAAACTTTTAAGATTACGTGTTTTGATCAGCTTGACTGCTTGCCAATCACTTTCACTTGAGAGATCAATTGTGTCATATGAGAATTTGAAATAGTATTCCTGTTTCCTTCATTCTTACAGGTATAAATTCATTATAGTGATCACTGTTTATAATCTAGTCCAGGACTTTTTACTTAATTTACACATTTTTATAAAGGAAGGCTACTAGCACCCATTAAATTTATTTTCACACCCTCATTTGTTTGTATTTTAAACATTTTGACTTATATTTGATTAGTCTTTGAAATTTCATAAGTAATTTTAATTGCTAAACTAATTAAGTGGATTATGAATAATTTAATTAAAAAAATAATAGAAAATTTTGTGAAAAAGCTTATTAGATAATTTTTTTTTTCTAAAAATGTGATTCTATAAATATCTCATATAAGTTTACTAAATTTTTTATTATCTCATATAGTAATTTTTATTTAAAGATTAGTCCATTATATTTATGTTGGGATTATTTTGGAAATTATGAAAATTATATTAATCAATTCCGATTAATCAAATTTTAATTAGTGGAATGTATTTCGAAGAATCGGGTGTGAGAATCAATTGTTTAAAGCAAATAGTGTTGGGAACTTTGATCTAAAATAAAACTCAGAACAAGAACACAACAAGCTAGATTGAATGACACCGTTTTATTAACAATAACGTTGGCTCAAATAGCCATTCAATACACAATCTTAACAGAAATGAGAAAGCAGCCCACTTAGCGGAAATGAAACCAAGTGGTAACAGAAACTTTGAACAATTCAAATACACGTAGATGTCTCTAAAAACTCGGACATTATTCTAACAAAAACTGCAGTAAACTCCTTCATTCCCTCCCTTAAACTAAATGCTATGAAGAAATTAGTTTATATCAGAAATTTCACATACTCCCAGCAGCTTTCGAAGCTTCTGAAAAACTTCAAGCTTCAATGGTTTGGTCATTATGTCCGCCACCTGATCCTGACTCCTACAATGAACTAATTCAATTGTACCCTCCTTAGTAAGATTTCTTAAGAAATGAAACCTCACATAAATATGTTTGCTGCGACCATGCATAACTGGATTTTTAGACAGCTTGATGGTTGAACTGTTGTCACACATCACAGTAGTACAGCCTCCATCAGAATGTCCCAGCTCCTTTAAAATTCTCTTCATCCAAACTCCTTGACAAGCACAGACTGTGGCTGCCACAAACTCAACTTCTGTGGTTGATAAAGTCACAATAGGTAACTTTTTTGAACACCATGAAACAACACTTGAATTCATTAAAAACACATAACCAGAGGTACTCTTCCTATCTTTCATATCCCCGGCATAGTCACTATCTGTAAATGCCAACAACTCACCATCTCCTCATTTCTTATAATGAATTCCATACAGTCCCTTTTAAATATCGAAGTGCTCTCTTAGTTGCCTGTAGGTGAATCTCTATTGGTTTTGCCATATATCTACTTATGAGACAAGTAGCAAACATCATGTTAGGTTTTGTGGCAGTGAGATGCATTAAACTACCCACCAGCTGCTTGTAGTACGTCTCATCAACCAAGTCTCCATTTTAGTCTCTGCTTATTTTGAAACCTCGAACTATTGGACTGCACACCGAATTACTTTCCATCATACCAAACCTTCTCAAAACCTCCAATGCATATTTCCTTTGGCATATATAAATACCATCAGACTTTTGTAGTAGCTCGATCCCAAGAAAGAACCTCATCTTCCCCAAGTCAGACATATCAAACTCTCTTAAGATAGAGCTTTTAAATTTAGACATCATAACTTCATCATTACTAGTAAAAATTAAATCGTCGACATAAACACTTATAATGATAATTTTTCCTTCTCTGCTTCTTTTTGTGAATAATGTAAGCTCGCTATCACGCCTCCAAAATCCTTCACCAATAAAATGTGCTTTGATTTGACTAAACGAAGCTTGTGGAGCTTGTTTTAATCCATACAGGGCTTTGTGTGTGTAACTTGTAAACTAGATGCTCACTGCCCTTTTTTTCATATCCTGTTGGCTGCTCCACATAAACATCTTCACTCAACTCACCATGGAGAAAAGCTGACTTGACATCTAGCTGAAAAATCGTCCAATTTTTCTATACAGCTAGAGTAATAATCATTCTTACTATATCCATCCTTGCCACTGGTGCAAAAACTTTTGTATAGTCCACTCCATACTTCTGAGAGTACCCTTTACCAACCAAATGAGCCTTGTACTTATCAATCCTTCCATGCTCATTGTATTTGGTTTTGTAAACCCACTTCACCCCTATTCTTTTGGCCCCAGCTGGTAGCTCAGTATGTGTCCATGTTCGGTTCTTTTTGATGGATTTGATTTCACTGTTCATGGCCAATCTCCAATTTGTACTCTTCACAACTTCCTCAAAACACAATGGATCAGTTGACTCCACTAATGCCATATGAACTTCATCCTCAAATAGACCTTCACCACTAACATAATCACCCATCCACATAGGAGCATGCCTCTCACGAGATTGCCTTAACTCCCTCATTCTCTCTTCACCCTGACTAGAACCATCTCCGTTATCACGAGTCCCTCCTAACTCTCCATCAGTATTTTCTCTATTCCTATTTTCACTCACTCTATTCCCATTATAACTCAGCCCTTCTTCATTCTCACCATCACTATCAACCCATTCTAAATCTACTACTATTTGGTCTTCATAACTCACATCCCAATCCCATTGCTCTTCTTCTTCAAAAATTACATCTCTACTCACAACAACTCTCTTAGCAATAGGATCGAATAGCCTGTAACCTTTCTATTCCTCGCTAACTCCCAATAGTACACAAGTAATGCTTCTATTATCAAGTTTAGTCCTCCTTTCTTTTGGAACATGAACGTGTGCTATGCAACCAAAGACCTGAAAATGATCTACTAAGGGTTTCACTCCACTCCAAGCCTCCACTGGTGCAACATCTTTAACTGCCAATGTACGACACCTGTTTAGGACATAAAAGTCTAGTTCACTACCTCCAGCCAAAAAGCCTTGGGAATGTTCTTGTCAGATAGCATGGAATGAACATGTTCATCACGGTTCTATTTTTCCTTTCAGCTACACAGTTCTGTTGCGGAGTATAAGCAGTGGTCAACTGCCTCTTGATCCCACTTTGTTTGCAAAAATCATTGAACTCATTTGAATTGAATTCTGCTTCTTTATCAGTGCGAAAACACTTAACAAATAACCCTATTTCTTTTTCAACCATAGTCTTAAAGCATTTAAAATAATTTAAAGCCTCTGACTTTTCTACCAAGAAATACACCCACGCTTTTCTATTATAATCATCAATGAATAGCAAAATGTACCTCTTGTTGCTATTAAATGTATGAGTGATCGGACCACAAATATCTGCATGAATAAGTTCCAGTTTCTGAGTTGCTCTCCAAGTACTCTTCTTTGGAATAAGGTCACGGTGTTGCTTCCCGTTGATGCATGTCACACTTAAGGCAGAGAATTGAGGAAGTCCACTTACCATGTTCTTGTATAGCAAGGTTCTCAAACCCTTGTAACTCATATGCTCATACCTCTGATGCCAAAGATGAAACAAATTTTGAGTTCTTGAGTGAAAGCACTGAACAACTCCCACTTGAGAGGAAGCTTGAGACTGAAGCAGCAAGATACACATCCGATTGGCACTCATGTTGGTTTGAATTATCAAACCCTTCTCTGGATGGAATATCTTGCACATCCCTCCCTTGATCAAAATAGCCAAGCCTCTTTCTTGCAACTGCCCTATGCTCAAGAGATTATTTCTCAACTCTAGAATATAATAGACATCAGCAACAACATGATTGACTCCATCCAGCAACAGCTTCACACTTCCCTTTCCTATCACATCCATCTTAGTGTTGCTCCCCAATTTTACTAAATGTCGAAAATTTTCATCGAATTCATGGAACATAGTTCGATCACCGCACATGTGATTAGAACACCCTGAATCAAGGAACCATGCATCTTCTCTTCCAGCCTTATACAACTCCACATAAGAAATCAAAAGTATTTCTTCTTCCTCATCATGCTCGGCATAATTTGCTTCTTTGTTCCCAGAAGGACATTCATACTGAAAATGTCCAAGTTGATGGCATCGGTAACACTCCACAATTGCCTTGTTGAAGCCTACGCAACCTCTCCCTCTTCCTCTTCCTCTTCCTCTGTAGGTACCACGACTAGGACCTCTTCCTCCTTCAGATGTCATTTTCAAAGCTTGTTCCTCATCATTATGTCTCTGAATTATGTACTATTAATGAGCTTTGTAACTCATCAATAGTAAGAGCATCAATGTCCTTTGACTCCTTAATAGAACATACAACATAGTTGAACTTCTCAGTTAAAGAGAGTAGAATTTTCTCCACCACTTTAACATCCTGCATATCTTCTCCATAAATTTGCATCTTGTTGGCCACTATCATGACCCTAGAGAAGTACTCTGTCACTTCTTCACTAGACCTCATCTCAAGAGTTTCAAATTCTCTGCGAAGAGCTTGAAGATGAGACCTCTTAACCTTGCATTTCCTTCGAATTTTTTTTCATGGCTTCCCATATATCTTTGGTAGTATACTTCATGAGAATGGTGTTAAGAACGATCTAATTGATTGCCTGGAAGAGATAGTTCTTCACTTTCAGGTCCTTCAGCTTCATCTTGTTATTCTTCCTATGTTGTGCATCTGTCTGCACCGATTCACTTGTTGGCTAAATATAGCCAGGCTCCACCAGTCCCCAAAATTCCTTAAATCGTAGGAAATTTTCCATCAGCATGCTCCAATGGTCATAGTAACCATCAAAGCGAGGAATGGCTGGCTGTACAAAACTCCCTTCTGTAGTCATCTTCTATGCTTCTGCAAAACTTTAAAGACTGCTACTTTGATTGGTTAGGCCCTGTGGGGGCTCTGATACCAGATTGTTAGGAACTTTGATCTAAAATAAAACTTAGAACAAGAATACAACAAGCTGGATTGAATGACACCATTTTATTAACAATAAGTTGGCTTGAATAGTCATTCAATACACGATCTTAACAAAAACGAGAAGGCGGCCCATTTAGTAGAAATAAAGCCAAGTGGTAATAGAAACTTTGAACAATTCAAATACACGTAGATGTCCCTAAAAACTCGGACATTATTCTAAAAAATCTGTAGTAAAACTCCTTCAAATAGCCCCACCTTTTCGTAAAAAAAAAAATAAATCTTACTCTGTACTTTAATTTTAAAAGATACTGAGATGGTGTAATAAAATTGTATTAAATGGTGTCTCCTTTACTTGCAAGGGCTTGTTGCATATGCCGTGGCTGCAAAGCAGGTAAAGAATGGAGGCTGTGACTTTTATTATAACTCTAGATGCAATTGTTAGGAGTATTGATCCTGGGACAAGCAATGAATGCATGAAATCTATGACTTCCTCTTGTGAGGACATTGGCATTGAATTCTTATCATTTAAGTGGATAAGGTTCCTTGGGACAGTGCTACAGGGTTCAAGATTATGCTATGATGTGTAACTTTGGCCCTATTCTAAATATTTTCTTGGTTTGCCTTCAATGTATATCAAAAGCTCAATTGACATCACCAGCCCTGACTAGCCTATTCTTAGGATCTGGGTGCTCCTAAGAAAGTGATAAATGGAACGAGTTTCATTATTTATTGAGTCATCATGCCTCCATTGCAGATCTTGATATTAAAGAAAATTTGAATATTTTATAATTGAAAAACTGATAGGTTTCCCTTATTTTTTTGACTTAACCACCCTGCAACTATTTAGAAACACTTCTAATAATAAAAATTTCACAACTCAACTACTATTGAGAATTCTTGTTTTTCTAATTAACAAAAACTTAGAAAACAACCCCATTAGTGGGTCTCAGACTCACTCTGTAATATTGAAACAAAAATATAATGTAAGTACATCATCATCAATGGGTCTCTAACCCTCCATAACATTGTAGCCAAAATAAAATAATACATCACTAGTATATTATATACATGCCAGATAGCTAAGATGCTCATGAAATGTAGACTAGATGATATATACATTTAAGTATGTGATACAAAAATGATATATCTCTTTATAGATTAGTCACATGGCTAACCTTACAAAAGCGAACATTGAGTCGCATGAAAGCTTGCAATGACCCGAGGGCAAAATAGAAAATTTAGGAAAATAGTGAGCTGAAGCTCAATGAGTGAATATTGGTTTTAATAATACAATATTTTCTAACATTTAAATTAATCAGTTTCAGAATATGAACACATCTCCCAAAAATATTTTAATCTTAGATCATATAACCAAATATACACACACACACACACACACATATACACACATATATAATTCACACTAAAACAATGACGCCTATTAGCGAGGGCAAAACCTTATAAAAAATGTGCAAATGCCCTCAGAAATACCATTTACCGAGGAGAAATCATCATCAGACGATATCGAATTTGTGTGTTTCAAATAGCCCAATTGCGACCAACTGTTGAAAATATGATTTTTATCGAGGGCAATTTGCCATCAAAAAAATGTAATCTTATCGGCGAAAATTATTTTTTACTGAGTGCTCGACTTGTCAGAAAAAAGAAATGGCAACCTCGAAAATTGTGCTTCATCGAGCGCAAATGTTATAAAAAATGATCATATCACCGTCGAAAAAATCTTTTTCCAACAATTTTCTTTTACCAAAAATAAAATTACATTGTCCAAACATATATTTACCGAGGGCACATGATGTCGAAAATTGTCAAAATGTCGTCGAAAATTTTCAAATGCTTGTTGGAAAAATCTATTTTTGCATAGATTATGATTGTTTTCAAATTTAAATCTCATACGAATTGTAACAATAAAAAGAAAATAAGCTAATATACACTGCCATGTAAAAGTGGCTTTCATGATGTAACATTTAACATATTTGCAAAATCACAAATTTAGTAATTTAAAAACCAAAATATAGGAGATTTCTTCCACTTCAATTCATACAAAACTATCCTTCAATTCCTTAGATGATTTTGGTCTTCATAACATTCCAAATCCTCATTTTTTGCATCATTGTCCTATATAAAAATAAAACAATAACTTTAGAACAACTCAAAGTTCAACCCATTTTAGCATAGACATTAGATAAATTCGTCACTTCAATAATAAAAACTAAATGAAAGAATTGAAATGCAAAAACGAATAACTCAAAGCTCCTAAATTCCTAATCATTATAAAACAAGCAAAACTTGTCTTCACATTAACACAATTACAATTAAATACATAATAAAAGGAAAAAACTTAAATTCAAGTAGCGCAAAGAAAAATACATGTTTCTTAATCAATTCCTATAAAAATAATTCAACTTAAGAAACATATTATATCTAAATAAGGCAAGAAAACTAGAACTAGAACCAAATACAAGTAAAGAATACAAGAAAATTAATTTTATTTAGCCTTTTGTTTATGGACTATATGTGGACTGCTCTAGGAAAGAATTATAGAGCTCCTAAATTTCATGTCTCTTAAGTGTCTAGAGTTCTTAGATGCTTGTCTCTAGAAGTCCTATAAATTTAGTCCACATTTCTATCTTGTAACAAGGAAAAAAAACAAAAATATCTATAATACAAAAATTTGAAAAAGCAGTAAACTTTACAGCAGCAACTTATTTTTAATTTTGTCCCCTTTGTTTCCTCAGTTTTTCTGTATTGTGGTATTTCTATTTTGCTATTTCTTGTTTACATTTCAATATTCTATCCAGCCCTTCTCCATAGTGCAAGATCAAAGAAATAGCAAATGAAGAGATAATCCTTCTCCATCTAAGTTCCTGAGCCATAACAACATATTGTCCAAAATCACACCTACAACTCAAAAGTTCAACCTTTACATCATATACATTAACCTATAAAATTGAGAACTAACTAATTAATTACTTCAAAAAAGCACAAGCTTTACGTAGACCCCCCATGGTAGCAATGCAAAGCTGCCTTTGCAAATTCTGACACGAATGTAGCCACTCTCTACCAATAGCTTTTTAGCAGGACTTCCCCAAAGCCTAAGGCAAATATGGCCGTATGCACAGATCATCTTCGTGGGTATAAAAATCATAATTGAAACATATAAATATGTACAACATTCACAACAACACAATCATAAAACAAACTTCAAAACCAAGCAAATCCACTGTCTACAAACCCACATAAAAGATCTTGGCGTGCACTAACCATTTGTACTAATCTTCATTCATCAATAGACACACCACATAACATATCAGTTTTGGTGAAATCTAGGAAAAAAAAAGAAGCTAAAGCACCACATCACAGTTCAGTTCCCATTAAAAACACAGTTTAATAAGCAAGTTGGGCAAACCTGTTTGAAGTATTTTTCTTTCTAGCCCTTCTTGTCCAAATTATCTAAGATTTTACACAGGCCTTCTAATAATATGTATCTAACATCATGTAAAATTTCATAACATTCTACATTCATTAAGTGGCTGAAATAATTCAAGTTTTGAGATATAATAATTTTGTCAAAGAATTTTCAGAATTGACCTTTCTCTATTCATAAACATGTAACGATTCATGATTAACTCCTACAATTATAAAAATTTTCAAATTTCAACTAGACATAAACAAATCTACTGAATTTCATAGGTTTTTGAGACCTCAAGGTACCTTAGATGATTCCCAAAAAGCCGACCTCTTCTTAAAACTGAAAATGTTTCAAAATTTCATAAAAAAATCAGCTACTCAATATTTTTCAGTAAAAATAACTTTAGAAAGACTATTGAGATGTCTATTTTAACATATATAAATTTAAGAACAAAAATAAAATAAAATAACTGTAGAAATTTTTGTAATCCTCTACTATGTACTAAAACAGTAAAGAAACAAAGATGTTATTCCTACACATTTCAAAATCCTAGTAGCTTGAACATTAACAACATACATACAAAATCACAATATTTATAAGAATTGGTGATAGATAAATAAGTACCTCATGTCACATAGAACAACAAAGGAAACCCACACTACAAGAAAAATGGCAATAGATGACAGGAATAAATTGTCATAAATAGGGGTGAATGATAGAAAATCTATCAGTCATCTATGTCACTGTACTCATTCATGATAGAGAAAAAATCCGTCATGCCCTTTATGATAATTTTTATAGGTCATACATCCATCACACTAAAAAATTAATTTTTTTAATAGATTCCATTGATTTTTTTAGCGGGAAAATTGATTTGTTTTAAATTTGAATTTTTTGATGGAAAATTTGATTTTTTTGAGAATTTCAATTTAGTTTTGACAATAAAAAAATCAGTATTACGTTAATTTTTAGTAGGTAAATTATGTTGTTCATGATAAAATTTATGATTAGTATTTTCTATCGCAAGATTTAAATTTATTTTTGTACAAATATGAGTTTTTAATTTAATTTATGCAATATTCCTGTATTTGAAATTCATTTATAAATTCAATGTAAACTAAAAATTAAATTGCACATTTAGTAAGTCCATAAACACTTTATATTAATGACATCCATGTAATAATATATGAAACAAGTTACATAGATCAAGTATATCACTGTCAATACATAGACTAAAACCATATTAGTAACTACCAATAACAAACTGTAATTCTAATTCCAATCCACTATGACTACTTCTCTCTTCATGCGTTGGAACTTCTCACTATGCTGCTTCCATCTTCTCTGCAAACCATTGACAAAAATAAGTAAAATGAATGCCAATACCAAATAAATGTCAAGCTGTAGAATTAAAAAAACTACAACATAAACTAGAAGATCTTGTAGTAGGATATAAATAATCAGTTTTACTTATAGTTTGATTGACTTTTAGGCATTAAAATCTTGGTTACTACACATGCTTTTATGCTTTTACTTACTTTTACTTATTTCCATCTCTTCCATGTCCCAATCTACTACCTTTCACACTTCAGAAAACCTTCTCAATTATTATAACCTTCAAGCAACAAACATTGGTTATATGGTGGTTTTTTATATTCTTAAAATGCAGCAAACGTATCTTGGGTGAGGCGTTTACTACTTGATAAATAAACAAATCATGCAAGAAAACAAATTAACATCGTGTAGCAAAGAAAATTCAGTAGAGGGACTAAATTAATAAATCAAGCAAATCATAAATAACAGAAAGAACTCCACAATTCATGAAACCAGCAAGGAAAACACTCCAGCGAGGAATGTCTAGCTAGCTCTATAACCAATTAGTCTTTTGTATTCAGTTTAACATATAAAGCATAAATATATATATTCTCATTAATGTGGAAGGAAATAAAAATGTTTAAAGATGAAATAAGACTAATGAATCTGTTCATAAGCTTCGTATAAACTGCCTTATTGAAAAGTTAAACCAAGAATAATGATCGTTGGCCATCAATGCAAGAACATTAATTTGGAGCTCGTTGGGTGGTCCCATGCAAGTTCAGATATCACTCAAAGCATAAAGTAAAAGGTAATATGTGAATGTCAGTCAGATTTATAAAAATTTTCCCTTCTACATTTTATCCATATAATTTTAAATGATTTGGAGGAAAATTTATCATGAAAATGCAATTTATTTATCAAAATCTCAATTTGGCATAATTATTTTATCGAAATCACGTGTTTAAAAAAGATTTGCTACCATAAAAATTGAAAAAAAAAGAAAGTTAAATGAATTCTAATCACTACTTCTAATGTGAAATAATCAACCAGACCATAGTCCTCATTGACCAACCAACTGTTTCAAATTTGGTAGATAACATTTTATTACCATCCATGCACATATTTCCAAATGCTCCAATCCAAAAACTTATAAAAATGCTAAAGGCAAGCCACCTACCTTAGCCAGCCTCTTCTCTTGAGCTGAAATATCTTATCCACTAGATTCAATAGTGGTACACTTACATTAGATGGATTCCACTGCATTAAATTCAATAATAAATGTTAATAACGTCTCTTTACATACATAATAAAATGTGGTCAGAAATGAATAAGTAAACAAGCTTATTCCTTCTCTAGGATAAGTAAACAAAGACAACAAATACATACGTCTACACAAGAGTATACAAGATGCACCACAAAAAAAAAAAGGATAATAAGAACACAAGTAGAACTCATATAAATCTTGAAACTCCACACAAAAACGAACGTCATGGTGTTAATGAACAAAGATCAACAATTACTAGAATCATAATAATTGCTAAGACCATTTATAATCTAATTTCCTTAAGCTAAAAATCGTTAAGGTCATTCGTGCACGTGATGATCACTTCGTTAGCCCTCCCTCATGGTAGGAACCCCTACTTCAGCCATTTTTTCTTTACTACCATAAAACATGAATCTCCTTAGTTCAATTATAATAATTTGATGCTTCACATTCTACTCCATCAATTTTGAACATATACTAATACTTTTATTAGTACTGATACTCAAAATAAAATCTTGAATTCAATTTCAAATTTGAACAACCAACAACCTTCATACAGCCTTAGAAATAAAACTGATCCACTATCATGAGGTTGTCAAAATTGAAAGAGAGATCAGCAAATGAATATAATTATAGTAACAGTAAAACTCTGAAGACAATTCATATAAACACTGTGCCGAACTTTAGAAGTGAACAAACAAGCAAAACAATAGCCTGGTGTCGGAGGTCTAAGAAGAAAAGAACCAACTAAGAATTAGTTATTATGCTACATCAAATAACATAGGCACTTAGGATATATCAAGGGAAATAAAGACAATGTGAACAAAATACAGGATACCTCTGGTGGCATTCCAATTGGATCTTCCAAATGACCAGGGGTCACCAGAAAGTTGGCTGCAGGAGATCCTCCCTAGGAAATCCATTCTAGTTTCACCTCTGAACTGTGATTCCTCCCTAATGCTAAGTTTCTAGTCCCTACACCACGTTCAACACCTTTAGAGTTTAATTCATTGTCTGAATGCCACCCACTAGCATGTGCTCCAGATCTGACTTTCTCATTGCCATTGCTTCCATCTTTGTCACCTTCTTCATTGTCAAAAAAGCTGTTAATTGTTTCAAAAGTATCCTACCGTGTAACTTCTTTACTTAATTCATCTGCATTCCATGACACATTTACTGGATATTGAAGAAGAAGCTTCACCAAGGGGTGAAGAACCTACAACCTTCCACATTAAGCCATCTAAAACTCCTTTAAACTGGTGTACAATATCATCCACAGCATCATCCACATTGACTGTTTGATATAAAAAAATTTCAAGAAAAAATAATAACTGTAAAAAATAAAAAGGATTTCTCTTAAGATTGATATGCAGCATATAATTCAATGATTAATAATAATAAATGAGCCAAGTCATGAGTAAAATTCAGATGGAAAAAAATGTAAAAAATCAAGAGAAACCTGAAATATAGCTTCATCAGAAAATATCAGCACTCAGTTTGTCAGCAATCCTCATCTCTATCCTATTATAGAGTAGTTGCTGCTACTAATTTAAAAATCGAGTCTGTTCACAACCAAACAAGTAACAAAAGTTAAACACAAACCAACTTCCAAACAAAACACTCAAAAGAGATTCTAATTTTCCATTATCAAAACAACCCATCATCCAAAAGTAGAAAAGCAAGCAAAAAGTTGAAAACTTGAACATAGAAATCAACTTTACTTTAACTTCAAGCAGGGCTTTGATGTTCTCAACCTATAAAACAAAATTCCCAGAAAGAAAAACCAAACATCAGTAAAAAATTGCCCATAAAAATACATATAAAACGTATAAACAAAACAAAATTAGGATGTGGTGTCTACTAATTAACCTAGAAAAAGGCACATGATTATGTTGTGAGCTTCTCTCACCCTCAGTAGCAGCAGTAGACGATTGCTACAAAATCAAAACAAAATAAAGTAATATTAATAAATTAAAACTGAAAAACAGAGGTTAATCGAATGTGTGAGATAAACATGAGTCCTTGCCTTTTTAGTCACAGAGTCTCTACTCTGAGAAAGAAAATTGCAATTGTGTTAGTGCTCAAACTACCACAATTAATACTTCTCAACAAGCAAAAATTAAACAGCGCAACCCCAATCAACTAAGCAATGCTCGAATAGGCCCAATGCAGCATTGATAGAGTGTTCCACTATCCATCCAGTGCTGTTAGAGAACATGTAATGGACTTCGGTCCTGCAACCACTTCAACATCATTGTTGTCATCGCTCCCTTTTTCAGGCTCTAAAGAAACACTTTCCCTGGGTTGAAATTGAACCGGAAGAGAGTTCGCTTCAAAGATCGCTAGGGTGGACCGATTTTTGGATCAATCCAGTTTGCAACTATATTTATGAGCTTCTACTTGATTTTTGCTCGATTCAGACCTTCTAGCGACTGCCAATGAACTTTTCTAGTAATTGATGTTGAAATCTGGTGATTGGAGTTATGAGTGGCTATGAACCTTTAGTTTGGAGTTGTTGGATGTTGGTGGAGTTGAAAAGAGAAAAAGAGTTGTTGGATGCTAGTAGCCAGACGATGATATGGAGATTGATTTTGACTTCATTTTTTATTTCCTCTTTTCAACTAAAACAATGTCGTTTTGATTGATTTAGAAAAACAAAATTACCAAAGAATTCTAGATGTACATTTTTTTTAACTTTTTCTTAATTTTTAATTTTAAATTTTAATGGCTTACTATTTAATCACGAAATTATATTATTTAACATTAATTTTCTTATATTCCTAATTCATAAGTTTTTTAAATAAATATTAATTCATTTCCTTAACTTTCAAATTTTAGATTAATTTTATTTATTTTTTAAAATTTTTTGTTTAAAAAAATATATGAATCAAAATTAAAATTTATTTATTATTTCATAAAACATTAATTACATGATAATTATTTTAAATTTTTATATACGTATCTTGCTTTTTAAAATTTATTAATAATTATTTAAATAAATAAATGAAATATTTATCTTGCTATTTTAATTTCTTAATATTTATTTAAATATTGGGCTTGAAATGGATGGTGTGGGGGAAAGTTCTGTTGGAGGGAAATGAAAAGTAATTCACTCTAGGTTTTTTTAAGGCATTTACTAAGTTTTTTAAATAAAACATTAATTTAAAATTTGGTCAAACACAGTCAATAAGAAATTTCTATCATAAGGTTTTTGATAGAGTTAAATTCTATCACTAGTCTATCATCAATTCTTGATAGACAAAAAATATATCACAAGTACATTATTAAGTGTCTGATAGATCATAATTCTATCACGACTCCGTCATCCTTTTATGATATAATGATTTTTGTCATAAAGTGTCAGTCATCTATTCTCATTTTTCTTGTAGTGCCATGAATAATTGTGCAAGAATTAAATCGAGGAAGATCTTGAAAACTTAACATAAATAAAATATACTCTTGTGTCCTTTTGTATCAAAATCCGAAACTGCTAAGGAGAAACAATGGCACACCACTCTTCCAAAGATTTATGGACAGACCCAGAAGCAGCCATGGCTACAACAACCCCACCATGAAAGCTCTGTTATTTTGGTGAAAATGGGGTCTAGATGTGGAAAATGAAATGGAGGGCATGAGCATGAGGGGTTTAAGCAAGGAAGAAGAAGGAGATGATGAAGAAGCTAAGTGGGATGCGATGAGAGAAGTGGGAGTGGGAGGAGAGTCAGTGAGAAGAGAAAATGGTGGTGGAGGATTCTAGGGTTCATTGAAGGAGAAGTAAATTTAGGTGATTTGGGGAAATGCAAATGATTTTGGGGCTTTAAGGATTTGGGGAAATGAAATTGAAAATTTTAGTTACCTCCTTTATCACCTACTGCCTGACTACTTTTTATTTTTAATAAAATATATTGATATATCAACAATTAGTTAGCCTTTATTTGGTTAAGATTAGTTAATTATTTGTATGCTATAATTTAGTTTATTTCAGTTAAAATTAAATTAAATTAAACAAAATAATCCTACAAATATTTGCATATTTTAAAGGAGTTGAAAAATAAAGTCATCATCATTTAGTTACATCTTTATTTACTATTAAATATTGACTTTACAATAAATGAAAATCTAATTGAGAAATTTTTAACTAATAATAATCAATTAATGTGTATTGTATGATTCAAAAATAAATGCAAAATCATATCTCAGGATATATGAGTAATTATTTTGTAAGGAGAGTCGATTGTAAATGGGTTGTAGATGTAGCATTATTTATTTGCTTGTATCTAAATTCAATCTAATCCAAAACGTAAAAAATCATCACATGTTATTCAAGTAGTTGAATAGTAAATTACAACTTCTTCCATATGTAGTTTGGTTGAACATATAATTATATGTAATTACCTTAATTGCAACAATTAATTCTAAATTAAACAATTATTAATTTAGAATGTTCAATAAATTAATCAATTATCAAAAATTTTGTATGTACTTTATCCTAAATATAATTAATCACTTATAATTATATAAATAAGATGATGTATTGTTGAATTAATCACTTCTCAATTTCATTATAATAAAGATTTATTTTCCACCTAGTAATCAATTGTTACCGGATAACAATCAATCAATTTAATTATGTTAAACTAATTCATTCCAATCCAAGAAGTTACAATATTAAATTAATCGCTAAATTATTTGTCAATCAAATTATATATACCAATGCTTAAAGTTCCTATATGAATGATTGATGATAATTGTAGATGAAATTATAATTATAATAATTTACCATTACATTAGATTATACATAGAAATCAGTAAATTTAAAAATATAAATTCTATTTATAAAAAATATATTTTAATTTGGAAAATTACTAACTAATAAAAAATAAAGGAAGTTAATTATTGTCATAAAAAATTTGATTGATTAGTAATTTAATGATTAATTCAATATCATATCATATTAGATGGCGAAGGAATTACTTTAACATAATCAAACTTTTAATAATATTAAAAATTAAAATTAGATTTAACATTAACATACATAATTATGTACCAAATCTAATAAGATAATTAAATGACTTCCATATTTAGTTGATAGCATCCAATTTTATCATAATGTGAATTATTTTATATAATTTGCATATATATAGTTACCTTAATTGAAATTAATCTAATCAAAAAGTTAAATAATCGTTGTTGTAGAAAGTTTAATGGATTAAATTAATTTTTTACATAGATAACTTGCCCATCAGAAATTTAGCTACAAATTGATAATTATTAGTAGCATTAAATTGTTTAAAACTGAAGTAAAATAAGATAAAACATTAAACATGGCCATGTGCATATAGTATCTTTATGGGCTAAAAAATCGTAATTGAAACACATAGATATGTACAACGTACACAACAGCACAATGATAATGTGAATTAATTTGTATAATTTAATTATATATAATTACCGTAGTTAAAGTTAATGTAATATAAAAGGTAAATAATCTTTGTAATACAAAGCTTAATGGATGAAATTAATTTTGATATAGAAAGCGCAGTAGATCAAATTAATTTCATTACACAGATAACTTGTGTGAAAGTCACTTTTTGGTTGTTGCATTCTTGTTTTAGAGGGAAAAACAATTTTATGCAATAATATTTATTTATTTTTAAGTGATTTTAGATTATAATATATCCATATTTAAGCATAAATTTTATATATTATATAATTTTAATAAAATTTATATATTATATAATTTTAATAAAATTTAAAAATCACATACAATAGTTCATATATTATATAATTTTAATAAAATTTAAAAGTAAAAAAAATTATATTAAATTTTTGTTAAGAATGAGTAAAAAAATTTAACTATCATGAATATCACAACCATTTTAAGAGGAAATTCTCATAAAATAACATTTTTCTTATTATTCTTAATATTAATATTGATTATTGACTAACTATTCAGTATATAATATAAATATTTAAACCATTAAAAAATATATTTAAAACAAAAATTTCGCACCAAATACCTTTTTGTCACAGCATATAATGTCTTTACCGACAGTATGTTGCCGTCAGTAAAATCCTTAGCCTATGGTGGGAGAGCTGGGTGACCAAAAATATTATTTCCAAAGTGCTGGGCGACCAAAAATATTATTTCCAAAGTGATTTTATGACTATTTTCGACGACGTTACATCATCATTAAAATCCTTTGATTTCTTCGCATTTATCACCAATGAAATCTTTCTTGTATCGGTAGATCCTCGATAAAAATTATTTCCAAAGGTAGTTAAAGTCATTTCCAATATCATTTAGCCCTAAAAAAAAACCTATAACTTCCCCTCAAAATTAGTTGTGGTGTGAGAGAATGACATCAATTCATAACATTTGCAAGGGCATTTTGTATTATTTCTTACCATAATTTTGCCCTCGGTAAAAATAAATTGCCGTCTTCATAAAAAGTGGTCGCTAATGGACTGTTTTGTTGTAGTGTCATATCATAGTATATCACACAGATATCAAATCATATAAACATGATTTCAATGGAATATGAGTGACTCTCATTTAACATAATATCTACCACACTAGAAAACCACACCAAACTAGAACTTAAAGGGATTATTGGCCATACCTAGTAGAACAATATCAACACTCAAGTAATATAATCACTACCTAGCGGAACAACATCAACATCTAGGTAGGGTAATCACACTTCGTAAAATAACATCAACACCTAGGAAGGGTAATCATGCCTAGTGGAACTACATCAACTCCCAGGTCGATATAACTACTATTATATTTCTACACAGTGCAAATTTGTATACTGGCGAAAACATGCACTTTGCAATGTATAGACACTTGATTTTTTAGCTTGATGATGAAACACAGATATGTATCGAGCAACGTGAAATGGTCGAATTCACATAGGAAGAAAAGTGCACTAAGGTGAAGGACCAAAAATTTGCAGAAATCAAACCGTAAAGAATTTGGCAATGAGTCATAAACCATTGAGAAGCTCCAGATATCTAGTTTTCATAGAATTTTATGGATTGAAAATTGAGGCCGAATTCAAAAAGTTGCGCGTGATCAAATGTATGAAGGTCAAATGAGACAGGATGAAGATGCCAAAAATAGACCAAACATAGTGAGAGAATCATTGGACGATGGTTCATGCACCACTGTCCAATGGTCCCATAGTGGGATAGCAATTCTCCCAACACTATCCAGTTTTCCCTTGCGAAATTATGGAAATTTCATTTTTAAAAAAGCTTCTTTTTCGATCAAGCCCTCAACTATATAAACCCCACCTTGGCTTACTTTTCAGTACAACTCAAAATCCTCTCTCTAGAAGACACTTGTAAGAATTCAAAGGAGTCCTTTCTAGTTTAGTATTTTGCGGGAGTTTAATATTACTCTAAACCCAGATAGGATATGTCATAAGAGTAGTTCTCTCTTCTCTCTCCTATTTTCTTTTTTATTTTTCTTGCTTTAAAATAAGCATGGTTAGGTTTTATTATGATTAATAAGCATGTTTAGAATTCATTTTAATGCTTAGAAGCACGTTTAGGATTATTATGAATTATTTTAATCATTTATTGGTTTTGCAAGCTTGGATAAGCATGTTAACCTAAGTCCACAATCATTCTTTTATTTAGAAACATGTTTAGGAGTTTATTTCTTGGTGATCGCCTTAGAATCATGCTTAGGAGCACATAATGATTAGAATCATGCTAGGAAACTTATGAATGCTTTGACTAATTCTAGGAAGTACCATGTTAGAATTAGGCTAGAAATGACGTGATTTGCTATGATTGCTAATATCAGGCTAGAATTGCCATGTTTAGCTAGAATTACCATGATCGAATTATCATAACTAGGTAGACTTACCATAATTAAGTTGATGGCCTTACTTAGAATTTTTATTGATTAATCCTTATTGCCATGAATATGCTATGATATTGTTTATTTGATTATGCATGAAGTTGTGATGGACTCACATTTGATGGTGAGGGACTATCACTTAGTATGAATAGATGAATATAATGAATATGCATAAAGAGACTTGATAAGCATTGAATAAACTCACATATGGTGGTGAGGAATTCATTATTCATTGAGTCTCGAATTGATTGTTTAGATTGAATATATTAGTTGCATTTTCATGTTATGATTTGAATAAATTGAATATTAGAAGTGCTTATAAGTATTTACTTTATTGTTGAATAACAAATGGATTTAAACCCACCTCCTATCCCCCATGTTTGAAGGCAAATGTAATCTATCCTCCTCAGCTCTTTTTATGTATGAATATGCAACTATTTCGATTGAAAATCACCTTTCATGCTTAAGAAGATAAAATTAAATAATGTGTGTAAAAAACGAACAACTTAGTGGACTATATAACGATATAAGCTATTCTTATTTGGTATACTCTAGTGGAGGCCGAATTTATGTCCGGGTGAGCCAAAGGCTCTCGTACCTGATTTCCCAAACCCATCTCTGAAGTGATGAGGATAGTTTAGGTCGCAAAGTGAGGGATCAGATTGCCATCATCGATTTTTCCAATTGAAAATTAGGTGGCAACACCATTCCCTAGGCATGCCTCCATAGTTTATTTGTGCTCCCTTCAGTCTCGAAGAAGGGTTTGACACAGAGATGTGGTCATAAACGCTCTGACGTGATGAAAGCCCCGCCCACACAAGGTGGTTTAAAACCTTATACACTTTCATAATAACATAATATCAATTTTCCACTTAACACTATCATAATTTCATATTATGAACTCATATCAATTCTAATAGAACACAAAAACAATTCAAAATACCATTTAACCAAAATCCATGCACATATCATATAACATGCATAATAATGCAATTAAAAGTTGTCATTTCAGGAAATATCATGACATGTCAAATGGCATTTTTAGATAATATTTAACCATTAAAAATTTAACCTCTCACCAGAGGCGGACCGACATTGGGACTCAAGGGGGCCCAGGCGCCTCCTAAAATATTAAATCTCCTTATAGTCCCTCAAGTTTTAATAGTTACAATACACCCCTTTATTAAAAAAATAAAACCTAATTTGACTTTACTCTTTACACAACTTTTTTCACTTTTTCCTCCTACAGCCGCCGAATTGTTACAAACGACAAGCACAATCAATAGCCAAGTGAGTTTATATTTTATTATATTTTATTGTTTTATTGTTTTATTTTATACATGAAATTTTAATCAAATTTTTGGTGTTCTTCTCATGTAGTTTTGCAGGTTCATTGTTCTCAGTATGTTGCTTTTATTTTGCAAGCACTCATATACCCATTTTGTAGCTTATAATTTATTGTGGATATGCGTTCTAATAGTGATCTAATAGGCAATTATGTAGTCTGAATCCAAGTGATCTATTTTCTGCTTTTGATAAATAGAAGCTTATGCAACTTGCTCAATTTTATCCTAAAGATTTTTCAGTAGTTCAACTCAAAGCATTTGAAGATCAACTTGAAAACTTTATTGTGGATATGCGTTCTAATAGTGAGTTTTCAGAGTTGAAAGACATTTCTAGTCTTGTCCAAAAAATGGTTAAAACGAGGAAAGACAAAATTTATCCATTGGTCTATTTTTTTTGTCATTGGCACTAATTCTATCGGTTGTAACTATCACAGTTGAGAGGACATTCTCTACTATGAATATTATAAAGACTGAATCACGCAATCGAATGAGAGATGAATGGATAAATGACAGCTTGCTTGCATACATTGAGAAAGATATTTTTGATAGCATTGAAAATGAGTTAATCATGTAACGTTTTCAAAATATGAAAATTTGTAGGGGACAGTTATGACTTTGTATTTGTTGAATTATCGAACTATCAAATTTTAATATTTTACATTTTGTTTTATTGTGTTAGGATTTATTTTAAAGAGTAAAGTTCATTATATCCCCTATCTATATGTATATTTTTTTCCATTTTCAATAAGTTTTCTCTTTTATATTGTTTATCAAAAAAATTATATAAATTTTAAAATAATAAGGTGCCCCTCCTTTGACAAAATCCTGGGTTCGCCACTGCTCTCACAAAATATGGGTGCTCAAGTCTGGTTAAGATCCAGATTCTCTGACTAGTCACCTACGAGATCGCTACATATAACAATAGATTCAAACTAAATATTAAACTAAATTTAAACTAATACCTCAAAATAAATTCCAAAATTTATCACATATCACACTGCATTTTTTACATTGTTAAATAATCGATAAACTTTTCTCTTTTTATTTTGTTTTTCCTCCTTTATTTCCTTTTCCCTTTCTTTCCTTTCATTTCCTTTTCTTTCTTCTCTTCTATTTTCTTTTCTTCTCTTTCTTTCTTTTTCCTTTCTTTCCTTTCTCGTTTTCTCTCTTTTCCTCTCAATTTGGTTCTCGGTTTGTCGAATAATCACAGTAAGCAAGTGAAGAGGATTTATATCTGTTGCACCGCTTCAACCAAGCGCTCACAAGCTGCTCCATCAATTTGGTGAAACAAGCAAGTTATCACCTGCCATTTCCACATGAAACCAGCTACAACTGGTCGCTTAATTTAATTAATTGAAAAATACGTGTGTGATATCGCTTGTAGAAGCCAATGTGCAGACTTGTCCCAAGGGATCGTGATTTTCACTTTCACTGTAATCTATAAATGCAGTAGTCAGTAATGATCCTCGAAAAAATGATGAAATACCGTTTAGAAGGTTGGCTATATTACGTGAGAAGATTCGGATTGATTTTTTACCAAATTTTGTTGTATGGAAAATGTTAGTGGTTCAAGGAAGTGCAATGACGAGTAGTTTTTAGTATAGAATTGTCCTTCTATTGATTATTAATTAATTTCTTTTTTTTGATTATTTTGTTCTTACTTTTGGAAAGACAAATTTAATTGTTGGGGAGAAGTGGTTTAGTAGTAATGAGAAAAACTAACATGAGATAGTTTGGTGATGAGCTTATCCATTAAATCTTGGCTTGTCATTACGGTAGATGGGAGGTGAAGAAATTAGAATTTAATGGAGTACATAAAAATTTTTTTGTCCTTGTTCTTCTTTATTTTTATTTTTTTTTTATTATGGATCCTTTAGTTGGAATCTTTAAATATTTCTTGTTTCCTAAGAAGAAAATAGTATTAGCAAATGATTCTCCAACTAATTTGGATTGACATACTTTCCCTTTGAGTGTTGGGATCGTCCCATGACTCTTAGGTCATGCCTTTTCTGAATTATAGAGTTTTCTTAATTCCATTTTTATCAATATTGTTCGCACTCGTTAAAATTTTCCTTGTTTTTTTAAATGATAGTCTGGCATAACAAATTCTTTGGTATAGTAGAATTGTAGAAATATTTAAGATCATTGGAAATGTTTTATATAACTTAGTTGTATTTATAATGTGTGTGTGTGTGTGTATATACATAGGGATTGTAGTTATAGACCCATGGATCCATACCTTAATGAGCCAAGGGTCTAGGACCCTACCCACACCCATAGAAAACCCATTTAAATTAAATATTAAATATTACTAATATTTGTATAAATAAATAAATAAAGTTACGAAAATTATTATAGTGTATTTTATTATGTTCATGTTTAGTCATGTATTTACCTTTTTGAACTTTGTTAGTTATGTATGTTGGACAAATATTCATAATATCTTATGTGAAGAACTTTTAGATTATCTAATAGACCATGTTATGTCTACCAACAATGGGTTGGTTCAAGTGGTGAAGCGGGCCAGGATGGAGTTGGTACAGCACCAATGGTGAAGTCCTGGGTTCGAGTCTCCACAATGGCCTCCTCCATGATTTAAGTGTGAGACCGTGATAGTGGGTTGTGGTTGCGCTAGTCTCCTCCGAGGATTAGTCGTGGTGCGCATAAACTGGCCCGGACACATCGGTTACAAAAAAAAATGTTATGTTGGTCTAATAGAACTTTTAGACCATCCTCCAAAGTTTAAAGTCAGCTTAGCAATTTTATCTCCATTAAACATCTCTTATTCTCACATAACTGTGAAATGGGATGTCATATTCTCTGTCACAAACCCTAGTTTTGGTTATGATACTCGGTGTCAAGATGTGAAGATTTCGGTTTTCTATAAAGGAACAAACATCTCGTTCAAAATGATGGAGAACTCCCATCTGAAAACAAGGTACAGTAAATCTGTGGATGCAGTTTTTGGTTTCTCTTTGATGTATGTCAACAGCTGGGTTGCAGAGGCCTTTGCTGCAGATTTGTCACGAAGGTTCGTGACTTTCACCTCACTGTAAATTCAACAATCAGTAAAGATCCTAGGAAAAAGGATGAAATACTGTTTGCAAGGATAGCTGTATTATGTGAGAAGATTCAGGTTCATTTTTTGCCAAATTTTGTTGTAGGGAAATGTTAGGTGGTTCAAGGAACTGCAATGACTGAGTGGTATTTGGTAAAGACCCATTTAAATTAAATATTAATAATTATTAATATTTGCATAAATAAATAATAAAAGTTAAGAAAGTTATTATAGTGTTTCTCATTATGTTCTTGTTTAGTCTTGTATGTATCTTTTTAAACTTTGTTTAGCTATGACTGTTGAGCTAATATTCATAACATGTTATGTGAAGAACTTTTAGATTATCTAACAGAAGAGATATTTTTATTTTATATTTAAGGTAATTTAGAATATTAGTTTTATGTTGCACTAATATTTCCAGTCTTTTTTTTTTTTTGAAAAAGTTACTTAGTAATATAAATCCAAAAAAGTTATAATGTACAAAAATCCGAGGGGCATACCCCAAGAATTACAAAGGGACGTAAAGTCCAAACAAACAATCCAACAAAAAGATAGAAAATGAAGGCCACAAGCGGCCTAAACAAAGTAAAAAAGCCACAAACGGCCTTAACAACATAGAAGAGAAATGATCACAAACGGTCTAAAACATAAAAATACAAGAGTTTTAACCCTTCTTGTTTTTCTTCTTCTTACCCTTCTTTACCGGGGTAGCTAGGGTGTCCGAATGAGCATGGTCAATCCTATCAGATTGATCATCCTCACTGAGCCCAATCAAAGGCTCAAAACGAGTGGGAGAAGACTCAGTAGGTATCCGCCCTGAGGAAATAGATGCCTCACGATTTGTAGAACATTTGATAGTGCCCAAAAGTCTACCCTCGTTAGTCGCAAAAGGAGATGGAGAATCAGAATCTGAAACTGACTCTACACTCAGAACTGTAGTAGCCTTCGGAGGCTCAACTTGCATTGCAGAAACTTCTGGGATAGTAACTATTTTGATGCAATCAACGACCTTGGTCACATCCTTTTCTTTTCTCAAAGGGGCACTATCAGAGGTGCTAGCCTCATTCTTATCTGGACTTGAAGTCTTTACCGATTCTGGACAACGATGACCAAACCTGCAACATTTGGGACAATGTTTTGGAACCCACTTATATTCAACTTGAATTTGAATGGGCTCTGGAGAGAGTTTGCATCTGAACTCAAACTTCTTAATCGGAGGGTGGGTTGCATCAAGAAGAACACATACCCTCGCATATTCCAATCTAGAAAGATCAGAAGTCATCTTGTCACAAGAAATAGGCTCTCCAACCATGCTGGAAACAATACTAAGGCCTTTGGTTGTCCATAAAGGAAACGGCAGGCCATATAATCGGATCCAAACGGGAAATTCCGCTACTTGATTCCGCATTAAAATTCAAATGTGGATGCCAAGGCTGTAAGAAAATGTTTTTACCTCCAAACATCCAAGGACCACGAGCAATGATAGCATGAACCTCATCCTCAGTTCGAAAACGAAAGAGGAGAAAGCCCGTGTCTGTAGAGCGGACGTCCTCTAGGCTGCTAGATTTCCATGCACGCATGGCTATCGAACGTGCAGCATGATAAGGCATCACATATCCGGGAAAGAAGCCCACAAGACATCTACACCATTCGGCCACATTCTCATCGACAATCTCATCTGGAATCTCAAGGATTGTACCCGGCTTCTTAGGAGTAACCGGATTCAATTTGCATCGGGTACTCGAATCAGTGATCTTGATTTTATCAGCCCAAGAGCCAGCAGTTGACTTGGGTGCATCCATTAAGTGAAATACGGATCAAATACAATGCAAACTCATAAAAAAGAGATGGAAAACGAAAGCAAACCAGGCACCGAAGCGGCTTGGCTTCCAAAGTCGTCGTTCCCTCTTTAAAAAAAAAAATAATCCACAAGGAATCAAGGAAGCGGTCAAGAAGGAAACTTGCGTGGAATAACCCGATGAGCAAACTGGAAAAATTCGGTAAATAGTGCGTCGGATGAACAGTGTCGCCATCACCGGAAAAGTGTCTTCCGAAACTTTAATCGCAATTTCTGGCTGATTTGCTTAGAATCTGATAATGCAACAGAAGAGAAAATTGACCAGCGGCACTTGATCTACAATTCTGTGCAGGAGGTGACAATCCACTCGCCGCTCGTCGGAGGAGCGGCTGAAACAGTAAACTAAACAGCCTTTGACAGAGGAGATAGCAATGGAATCAAGTATTAGTGCTGAAGGGAAAGTTGTAGATCAGGCTTAAACAAAGACGATGGTATAGGCGGTGACTTTTCACACGCCACACCGTGGCGATGAATAGTAAAACAACCGAAACTTCAACGCCATGGACGGAGGTGTTGCGAGCCGAACCAGATGGTGGTGCTGAAGGAGAAAATGAAGATCGAGGCAAGGCGAAGGCAGTGGTGATGGCGGTGACTACTCACGTGCTGGTCGGTACGAATAAATAGTAAATCCGGTGGTGGTTATGGGCAATTTTGAACGCTTTCCGGCAAGATTTTGATGAGGCTCAAGAAGGAAAGTGTCTTCAGGGTATCCCGATCTGCCACAAACATAAATATGAGAGGCTGATTTGCCAAACCCCCGCAATAAATAGTGTTTTCCGGCGACCCAGTTGAGAGAAAAAAATTTCCCTCATTTCTAGTCTTTTTATTTACATTTAAACCATAACAACTATAAATGCAAAAAGAATAAAAATTCTGAATATGGTGATTTTTACAATATCTGATTATATAAAAATATGTAAAAATCAAATAATTAAAAATAAATTATTTTGCAGTTAGAGCTATGGGTTACCCATTTAATCCTATTTATAAATGGCTAGGTCTGAATATCACCCTAAAGGGTTTAGGCACTAAGGCGGTCGGGATCTGAAAGTGTAGACCATGTTGGGTTTAGATACTAGTAGATCCTACCCAGACTCGACCCGTTGGGACCCTTAAATTTCATATTAACAACAGACTCTTTTGATTTCATTGTTTGTCTTCTCTTTAAGCAATGGGAGATCAGCAAGAAATTGTTCCGGGCCACCATATTGTTTTTTGACCTCTTCCACCAACTACATGCAACACAATAGCCACCACAACAACCGTTACCTGGTCCACAGCCATGGAGACGATCAAACTTGCCTCTCTTCTACAACAGAATGCCAACAAACCACCATTATTTTATGTCTAGTGTATGTTATGTTGATGATTTTCTTTGGGATTGGCTTAAAGATCTATTTTTCTCTAATGGCAACATTCCATCCTCGAAAGTTTAAAATTGATTCAGCAATTGTGTGTCCATTAAACATCTCTGATTCTAACATAACTGTGCATTGGGATGTTACCTTCTATGTCACAAACCACCCTAGTTATGGTTATGATCCTTGGTGTCAAGATGTCAAGGTTTCGATTTTTCTATAACGAGACACAACGATGGAGAACTTCCATCTGAAAACAAGGCACAAGAGATCTGTGGATGCAGGTGTCTCTTCAATGTTTATCAACAGCTCGGTTGCATAGGCCATTGCTATAGATTTGTGAAGAGGTATCGTGACTCTCACTTTCACTTTGAATGCAACGGTCAGTAATGATCCTAGGAGAAAGCATGAAATACCCTTTGGAAGCATAGATGTATCATATGAGAAGATTCAGGTTCATTTTTTCAACAAATTTTGTAATAAGGAACATGTTAGGGTATTTTGTTGTAGCTACTCTATTCCGTGCCTCCTTTTATAAAGAGTAAATCAAAACTTTAAGAGTGATTATTATTATTATTATTGTCTTTATTTGTTTAGGTTTCAGGGCAATTCAGTTCAATTTTTTTTAACTCTTCATTTGTGTGGAAGTTTTTGGGTTTTAAAAGCATTAATTGGCACAAAACGGGGGTTAGACGTAGTTGAATAAATTTTATTACTTCTAAACTGATCATTCTTGATGAAAATTGAATTTAATGAAAAGCACTACAATATATCCTTTTCTTGGACCAACTTCTTTTGCCAGCTCATGCCACTAATGCATGACAACTTGGATTAAGCGCTCCCAGTGTCGGCTTAACCCATTCGCAGTTGAGTGTCACGCCCCGTGCGACGTGAGCACGGGTTTGCACCAAGCTAGCAAAGAAACGCACCAAGGAATGGGAGCATGTTACGGCCCATCCAACTTGCTTGCTAGAGTGGCCCAAAATCTACACAAAGGTTTGGCCTTGTTTCTAGAAAGCCTACAAGCCCAAGCCCATTTTCTAGAAACTCTAGCAAAGTCAAATATGTACAACTCTCACATGTAAATATACATTGTCAATGGTAGTTCACCTACCATACCTAATTTAGGTAGGACTCATTTATGGCCATTGGATGTATTGAATCCTAGCCATTCATTTGGGAGGAGGATTAGTATAAATACCCCTCCAAGGCTCATTTGTAATCATCTCCACAAATCCAAGCTAAACCAAGCAATACACTAATATAAAGCATTGTAAGCAAGCATTCGTGTAATACAAAGCTCTTTGCATTTGCAATACCTGCCTCTAAGTTCCATCTCTTCCGTTCTAGCCTCTAAAGCTCTTCGAGCTCAACGGTCCTAACTTCTCCTTGAGCGAGAAGCAAACTACAAGGCTTACTTAGCAACTTTCGGGTTCAAGTTGTCTAAGTGTCGCACGAGCAGCTGCGCAAAACTCTAAGCTCGTGACAGTTGGTATCAGAGTACGGTTCGAGCACAAGAGCAAATGGCATCCGACATTGAGATGAATGTGAAGGAGCAAGTCCGCGGACGTGAGGAACAACCTCAACCTCAACGTCAACCGCGCCTACAAGGAAAATGAGGTAAGTCCAAAGCTCCCTCCTTGGAATCCTTAGAGCCTCGCGTTGCTAGCATAGAGCAATCTCGTTCGAGTATGGACAATACTATCGAGGGCCTCTCTGACCGTCTCGAAGGCCTAGAGACGGATTATGGAGAGATCACCCAATCAACAAAGTCCACAATACTCGAGTTTAGTGAAAACCTCACACGAGAGCTCACTAGCTTACGAAGCTTTGTGGAGCGTGAGTTGCGGGCAATCCGTGCGGAAGTTGAAGAATCACGCACGGAATGGGAGAAGCACTGTTGCAAACGTGCTAGCCCCTCCTACTCAAGTCCTAGTGGGCTAAGCAACATGCAAGTGCCAACTCCCGCCACATACCATGGCACTCGCAACGCTACGAAAGTCGAAAACTTCCTATTTGGCTTGGAACAATATTTCGAGGCGAAAGGTGTCTATGATGATGCTTCGAGAATAGGCATTGTGCTTACTTTCCTTCGTGATACAGCCCAATTGTGGTGGCGTCGTAAACATGGCGACGCGGGCAAAGGCATCGTCATCCTCCGTACGTGGGAGGACTTCAAGAGAGAGCTACGGAAGCATTTCTCTCCAAGCAATGCGGAAAAGGAGGCAAGAGGTCGCCTCCGCTGTTTGAAGCAAAGTGGCACCATTCACGAGTACATCAAAGACTTCACCACAATCATCCTTGAAATCGAAGGTATGTCCGAAAAAGACTCCTTCTTCTACTTCCTTGATGGTTTAAAAGATTGGGCAAGGGTTGAGCTTGAAAGGCGTGGCGTGCAAAACCTTGATGACGCCATAGCCATAGCCGAATCCGTCGTCGACTACTCATCCCAATCAAAGGAATGGAAGACTAACCATGATAAAGGTGGGGGAGAGTGGAGCCCTAAGAAGGATCATGCTCGAAGGGGAGGTGGTGCATATAAACCATTCAGAGGGGACAAGCGCGACATCCCTAACAAAGGTAAGCCCGATGCCCCTAAGCCCAAAAATCCTTGCTTTATATGTGATGGTCCTCATTGGGTGCGTGATTGCGCAAAGAGGAAGGCCCTCAACGCCTTAGCCGCTCAACATGAGAGTGTGCAAAATGAGGAGCCTCAAGCGGAGATGGGTTCTCTCCGTACCATTGGTGCACTAAAAAGGCCTACACCTATGCAAAAGGGTCTTATGTACGTGAGCGCCACAATCAATGGCAAAGATGTGCGTGCGATGCTTGACACGGGAGCCACGCACAACTTCATTTCGAAAGACGAGGCCAAACGGTTAGGCCTCAAATATACCAATGGAGGAGGTACCATCAAGGTGGTAAACTCACCTGCCAAAACTATAGTGGGTGTGTCCAAAGCGACACCAACGCAATTGGGTGCATGGAGCGGAAAACTTGATTTCTCCATTGTCTCCATGGACGACTTCCAAGTAGTGTTGGGCATGGAGTTCTTCGACCAAGCCCATGCCTTCCCCATACCAGCATCTAACTCCCTCAACATCCTCGATGGGAGTCAATCATGCATGGTCATGGCAGAACGTGCAACCAAAGTCGAGAGCAAGATGATGTCCGCAGTACAACTCAAGCAAGGAATAAAGGAAGATCCGAGCTTCCTTGCCACCATTCGAGAAGTAAATGATGGGGAGGACACCGCCGTTACCAAGTATCCAATTCCAAGGCAAGTGAAGGCCATCCTTGAGAAGTACAAGGATGTTACTACCCAAAAGCTACGAAGGAGGCTACTGCTAAAACGAGAGGCTGACCAAATGAAGTTGGAGCCCGATACCAAACCTCCATCCATAGCGCCTCACCGCGTGATGCCACCCACGATCGCGGAACCAAAGAAGGCAACCAAGAAGAGGAAGCGTCGACATGAAGGCAAGACCACTCATCCACAACTGGTGATACATCCTCAAAGACGCGACGAGGGCGTCGCGAAATTAGGTGGGGGAGGATGTCACGCCCCGCGCGACGTGAGCACGGGTTTGCACCAAGCTAGCGAAGAAACGCACCAAGGAATGGGAGCATGTTACGGCCCATCCAACTTGCTTGCTAGAGTGACCCAAAATCTACACAAAGGTTTGGCCTTGTTTCTAGAAAGCCTACAAGCCCAAGCCCATTTTCTAGAAACTCTAGCAAAGTCAAATATGTACAACTCTCACATGTAAAAATACATTGTCAATGGTAGTTCACCTACCATACCTAATTTAGGTAGGACTCATTTATGGCCATTGGATGTATTGAATCCTAGCCATTCATTTGGGAGGAGGATTAGTATAAATATCCCTCCAAGGCTCATTTGTAATCATCCCCACAAATCCAAGCTAAACCAAGCAATACACTAATACAAAGCATTGTAAGCAAGTATTCGTGTAATACAAAGCTCTTTGCGTTTGCAATACTTGCCTCTAAGTTCCATCTCTTCTATTCTAGCCTCTAAAGCTCTTCGAGCTCAACGGTCCTAACTTCTCCTTGAGCAAGAAGCAAACTACAAGGCTTACTTAGCAACTTTCGGATTCAAGTTGTCTAAGTGCCGCACGAGCAGCTGCGCAAAACTCTAAGCTCGTGACATGAGGCACCCGACTTGGGAGCCTGATTTCCTTGAGGCACCAAAATAATAATTTTCTCAATATCCTATATTTTATGAAGATCCCCAAATATAATATCCAAATATTATTTGAATGTCCCAATTATTATAATATTCTATATTTTATGAAGCCCCCAAATATTATAATCAAATATTTATTTTCATTTTAAAGGTCTCCATAATTCAGTTTTATTCTAATCATCATATCATACTAATATTAAAATATACCTACGCACTGAACTACAAAAGTTCAATATCATTAAATAAATTTCAAAATTATTTTAATTAGAATTAAATATAATTACATAATTCATGGTTAATAAAAATACACTAAAGATGAAAGAGAATATAGTAAATCTTAAGCACTCAAGAAAAATAAAATTTATCAAGAAAGAGGATCCCAATTCTATTTTGCATATCATAAACTTCTCTTTCACTCTATTAGATCAAACTATCATATTTTTCCAAGTCCACTAAAAGATTGTAGATCATCTTCTTATAAATAAAATTTAGTTTCTTTTTCTCTATACCATTTTATTTTATTTTTTGATTATCAAATATTATTTTTTTGATTGTTGTATTGATAATTTATTGTTTTGTACTTGACTACTTTTTAACTTTAGATTGGTCTAATAGAATATATAAATTATGAACATAAAAACATTCAAGGGAAAGGAAATATTAGAACATGATCACAAAAATAAAATCATGAAAAAATTTAAAAAATAGAAAATTTAATAATTTGAAAGTCAACAACAAAATGAATAGATAATAAAACTATTTAAAAGTTGAAAACATTGAACATTATCTAATAAACAATTAATATTCCTCACAAAATTGAAAATCTTTATTAAATTAATACTCTATCTAAGAAAAAATTAAAGATCTTTTTTTAACGAATAATGATACTTATCCCAAATTGTGCTCCAAAATTTATATTCAAATAATGTATATTTAATTAGTGATTGCCAAGTAGATATGTCGATGATATAAATCACATCATTGCTCTTGCACTTATTGAATTTAAGATAATTTTTTCATTAAATATAAAAGGCCCATCTTTTAATTTTTGCCTAAGGCCTCAAGTTTCCTTGAGTCGGCACTGAGTGCTCCCCATCTAAGGCTTTCTGTGGCCACAAGCAAATCATTTACGAAGTTTGGCAACTATCATTTCCCTATTAATTCTTGATACAACATCTCAATACATATGTTATTTGTTTTTTTTTTTAATCTCCCTTTTTTTGTCTATTTGATTTCGGCACATAAGCCATTATGTTTTTTTTTTTTTTTTAGCTTCTATCAATTCATGCTACACACAAAAGCAAAACAAAAACTATCTATTATTAAAAAATTGATACAACATCTCAACGCATACATCAATATGGCAATATTTAACGTGCCAAACACAAAAGGAAAACAAAACTATTTATTATTCAATATTTTAACATACCACACACAAAAGCAAAACAAAAATTATTTATTATTGATAGATTGATGCAACATCTCAATACGTATATCAATATGGCAATATTTAACGTAGAATTCGGTGGTGAACCTATGAACATATTTTTATTTTTTTATTATAATTAACTAATTAAAAATTCTTTTAGAAAAATAATTCTTAAAACACTCTGGACTTTGTCTGAGTTACTTGGAGGAGACAAGGTAGGTCAAGACGGCAGGAGTGGCTAATCCATTGAAGAAGGATCCTAGAGCAGTCGTATAAGTACCCATGTTGGGGAACACAAGCCAGTCATTCACTTCAAGTTCCGGTAGCTGGTAACCCCTTAAAACAAAATTGTTTGGATCGCATGCGGGTCCAAACACGGTCTAATTGTAAGTCTTCAAACGCTTGCATGTCACTTTCTCGGTTCTGACATGCAAGCGATAGGCATGCACTTGATGGGTGCACTAAGAGCGTTCTGTGAAATACAGTTGAAGGATCCGCAAACTCCATCGTAAATCCAATACTCCCTCACTTCACCCCGAATACGTTTCCCTATAATGGTTGCAGCCAATGTGAAAGCGGTTTCCGCGAAAAACCGTCCCAGCTCTGCGGTAACAGATAGCCCTGGTTCGTCAGGGAAATAGGGTTCAACTTCTGCGTTCACAGTTTTAGCCACTTGACCAAATTTTGCATCAGCTAGGAAGCCGCCCCCGATGTCTATTAAATGCAAGTTAGGCATGCCTAGCTGAGTTGCTGTCTCGAAAACCCTTTTAGCAGCTGCTATGGCTTCATTATAAGCGTCAGGTTCTATGATTGAGCTTCCAACATGGAATGGAACACCGATGACGTTAAGCTGCATAGTTTTGGCAGCTTCAAGCAAAGGCAAGACTTCAGAGGGAAGCGTGCAGAATTCGGAATCCAATGGTATTTTTGCTTTGCCATCAACGTCAAATTTGAGTTGAATCAATAAAAGAACATTCTGGATGCCACGTTTTAATCTTGTCTAGCTCTGTTGGAAGTTTAAACAAAGGTAAAATAGGATTAAAGTCCTAATTAGATTGGAAGACTTGTTATAAGAGGATTTACTATTGCTAGTGAGTTTTAAATTAAGATTAATTGTTTGGTTATTTTAGAAATAATAGTATTTATAGTTTAAATAGGATTAGGATTAAGTCTACTAAATAAGTTTTTGTAACTTGTCAAATTCATTAAGAAGAAAAGAAATAAGAAGAAATAAAAAAGTGTTCAAGAATCAAATTTTTTTCTTCATTATATTCTTTTGTTGTTTGAGCTTGATTTGTTAAGTAATTGTTCTCTAATAAAGTGGTATCAGAGTAAGTCAAATTCCAACAAGTTTTTTTACCAAATCAAAAGTTGTTAAATTAACACCAACACTTGCTGCGTACTTGATATATGACGCAGCTTTGCATGTGTACGCATAGATGATCCATTGGGCGAAACCCCAAGTGACAAAACGGTTTCAATCTCAGCCTTGCTTGCACACTCAAAGTTTGCACCAAACCCAACAAGAGCGCCAAGGAAACTTTGCGGGGTTGCACTTGACGGCATAGAATGGTTGAATGAGAGGAAGATGGCTTGTCTATTTGTCGCAAAGGGAGGAAACTGTTGAGCTTTGTGGCTCATATGCACAAAATGAAAGATCCCACATTGCTTAAATAGCAAAGCTTGGGACTTTTGTAGGCTTATAAAAGAAGCCTTTTGGGAAATGAATAAGAGTCCCATTTAAAATATCATTCCACCCTCTATATTTGTAAGGTCTCACTAATAAGACCTCATAGTTTAAGGGCCTTTCATTAAGGATCTTAAAGTTTGTAATATTTGTTTTTTCCCTTCTTTGTTTTGGGTATTTGTAGTATTGCCCAATTGTTTGAGTAATTACAGTTTGACCCAACTATTTGGATAATTGCAGTTTGACCCAATAGTTGTGGTATTTGTATTGTGACCCAAAAAGTTTGTATTCTCTTTGAAGATAGTGGAAAGTTTATTCAGCGGCGCCCAAGGACGTAGGTATTTATACCGAACCTCATTAAATCTTGGTGTTCTTTCTATTTCTGCATTGTGGTTGATTGGTTGTCTCTTTAGTTGCTATTATATTCAATTATCTAGCATAATTTGTGTTGTGCATTTGGTTGTTCTGTTGGTTACCGCTTCCGCTTGTGCATAACAGAAACAACATCTAAATCGACTACCTAAAAGGCTTCTTCCAAATCCTCTCTCTTTAAAATGATTGACTTCATGTATTTCGTGAATCCGCCTTTTGTTAGGACGGTGAGGCTCTTTTCCCCAACTGCTGGTGCTCCCAACATGTTCTGTATGGAAATTGAGTAAGACCCTATCACAAATTGAGCTAAAAAAATGCAGAGTATTGAAGAATTTAGAAAACAATACAATCAGAAGATGACAATAGATTAGAGCTGCGTTTACGAGTTGGGTTACTAATACGCTGTATTTATACTAATTTATATAAACCTAGCCATCAAGATTTCTTTGAGAAAGTGGGTTGAGAATTTTGTTGACTATCTGTTTATGGAAAATTAATAGCCACCGCTACAGGCATACAAAGCCATGCATGGCGGTGGCCAGTAATTTAAATTACTTTAGTTTATTTTAAAACCGACCGCGTGGCTTGACGCTCAATCAAATAACCGATTTATTTGTCGTCAACAATCATATTGTTAAATTAATGGTAATCATTTACATTTAGTTGTCAACGTTTCTGTTAATCATCACATAATGTAGCACCAAGATCAAATGACCTCAAGATAGAGTGGTCAAATTAAATGAAGTAAATTTTACGTTCAAAAATCCTCTATGTTGAATTTTTGTTTTTATTGAAATCTCACATTTGTTTCGTCACTAGTTAGAGTCATTGGATTAGATATGGAAAAAGTAGTCTATCTGTATCTTCAATCATATGACAATCAACAGAGGTCAACACAATTTAATTTCTTATCAGTTGACATCACCTTTCTGTCTTTGGAGGCTTAACAAAGTTGTAATATCAATAATATCAATGACAATGACAATATTGATGGTTATCCTTCTGATGATCTTGGGGTTGGTGAGCTTAAAAAATCCCAGTACGAGAGTCTGAGTTAAAAAAGAAATTAACTTAAAAAATAAGGTGATTGTGAAATGACTGCATTCATTTCATGCAAAAATCATTCTGGCTGGAACCTAGATATAACATTTAAAGCCAGGTCCCGTAATTTGCGTAAAATGGGGACCGACTACGAATGTCAATTTAGTTTAAAGACTATCTTCCCATTTACTTCCATTTCTTTCAAAGTTTATTCATTGAAAATGAAAGCACAACTGATTTTATAAAAAGAAGAAGAAGGGGCAAGTGCTTTATAAACAAGTTATTACCTGAATCAGTTGATCCCTATAAAACGGGTTAATTATATTATGTCTTAATTACCCTATCATTGTAATATAATGAATTACTTAATGGCTTAGTAATTTGTTTGAACTTGTAATGAATGACCATTCGGTTGTGAATGGAAGATTACTTGAAAAGATAGTTTTAACATGTGCTGACAAATATTCAGACCTAGAAAATTATATATTTCATTGTAACGATAATTGAAAGTTGAGTTTTTTATAATACATCTCATTGAATATTTTGAAATAATTAATTTGACTCAAATATTTAGGTTATTAAAAAAAAATTTATAAATGAAGTCCATAATATTTGAGATCATAGCATGTGCTCTTAGACCATAGACTGCGTATATTATTGTAGGGGAAGTAACCTTGCACACCCGTTAGATTTCAAGAGTATATGTCCTCCTCAATGTTTCAAAACTAACACTAGCCTCCCCTAACAGTAACAATAGTTAAAAAAGATTTGATGCCGTTGGGGTAAAGTTGGAAATTATCTGTTCAAATTCTTCCTTCCTTGACTGTTCGTCTTCTTCCTTCGTGCAGCAGCCGCCTTGCCCATTTCTGGAGTCTTGCGTTGATAAATTGAGGAAAACAATCTGGGCAGCTTGGCAGTGTTGTCAAGGCCCATGCGAGAAACTTTCCTATAGGAAGCTGAACTTCCAAGTCTTTAACATTGCAATCCCATGGATTAAAATCACTGCGAAGTTCAGCACACGAAGTAACAGGCGATAATACCAAATGATCAACATGTAGCAGGCAAATATCCACTTCTTCTGAAGACTTTAAAGTTCTAGCATCCCATCCCATAACATAATCCAACACATCCAAAGAATCATAAGCACATCAATGGGCAGAAGAGACATGCTAATCTCACAATCAGCACCATTAGATTCAAATTCCAATTTCAAAGGAAGTCCTGCTCTTGTAGCTACAGCTGCAGCAGCAAATACTCTCAACAACGTATTAAGCAACATTGAAACAGGCATCGTATCAGAGCACTTAACATAACCTCTCAAAAACTCAAACCCAACTCAATCCTTCTTTCTGGGGTACGAAAAATTGGTCTACTATGGACGAACCCAGATGCCCCAATAACCCAAGAAAAGAATCGACTATAGCAGGTGCTTCATAAATGGGGTTTATAAAACTCAAGCTAAAACATTGCTTGAAAAAATATAAATTTGACAACAATACGAAAACATGGATCAGAAATTGCGAATGAAAGGTTAAAAAGTATGAAATTGAACATGTAGAGATCGAAGAGGAAGTGAATTTGTTTGAGGATGGAGAAGCTTGGATGTAGGATTTTAAACCAACCCATGCGAATGGTTCGGTTAGTTTGTTTGGTTGATTACAAATTTTGTTATGGTTTTGGGTTAATTTTGTTATTGTTTTTGGTTAATTAGGAATTTTGTCCTATAAGGTTTTTATTTGAGTATTATTTTTTTATTCCAATTAGGTCTCATATAAATAGACTTGTTTTATATGATTTCGGCAACTAATCAAAATTATAACAATTCATTCCCAATTATTATTCTCTATATTTTTCTTGAGTATGTGAGAGCTTGAGCAGTATAAATAGTTCTCACAATTGGTATCAAAGCCAGTTGATTCAAGATGATGTCTAGGAACTAGACCCCGGTCAATCTCCAATTTCCAACATTTGATGGTAAATCGAATTTTGATTTTTGGCGAAATCAATTGCAACTATTATTTGAATATGAAGATTTGTGGGAGGTAGTAGATCAAGGTTTTGAGATACCACAGATCAAGCAAACCTAACCAAGAACAACAAAAGACTTTGGCAGAGAATTAAAAAAAAAAAGATTTGGGAGCTCGTATTCATATCAATCAATCTATTAAGTAGCCTGTTTACGAGAAGATTGCACATGTAACAACATCGAAGGGGGCATGGGACATGTTGTTGAATATTTACAAAGATGAAGATAAGGTGAACAAGTTCGACTACAGACTCTACGCAAACAATTTGAATTGATTCGTATGGAGAGATCATAACAAATTTCTGATTGTTTTTGTAGAATATTAGCTTTTGTCAATCAAATGAAGGCTAATAGCGAGGAAATTAGATATCTCCAAATTTTTAAAAAAATTGTTTGAACGTTGACATCATAGTATGAATACAAAGTGACAGTGATCGAAGAATCAAAAGATCTGAGTACCATGACAGTGGATGAATTAATGGGTTCACTTTAAGCTCATGAACGCGGCCGGATGACAATTCAAAAATTGAGGTAGAGGAAGCATGGCATAGTCAACTAAATGTGTAGAACGAATCATTCAATTAAAATTTTGCAAACAGATAGGGGTACTGAACATGGCGTTTGTGATGATTTTCCTAAAAACGAAGGTATTGAGCATCAATTGACTGCTAGATACACGACCCAACAAAATGGGGTGGTAGAACGCAAAAATAGGGCAGTGATGGATATGGTTAGGTGCATGTAGCATTTGAAAAAATTGCCGAAAAGTTTTTGGGCAGATGTTGTTTCTTGTGCTGTCCATGTACTTAATAGGTGCCCCACAAAAAGTGTCTTTGGAAAAACACCTCAAGAGGCTTGGAGTCATGAAAACCTAAAATTAATTATTTAAGGGTGTTTAGGTGTATTGCATAAGCTCATGTGCCAAATGTCTTAAGGATGTTTGATAATAAGGTAGAAAGGTGCACTTTTATAGGCTATAGTCAGGCAACAAAAGGCTATATGCTATATAATCAAGAAACCAAAAAGGTGATTGTCAGTCGTGATGTTACTTATGATGAATAGGGTGTCAAGGATTGGTCTAATAAAAGAGAAGACATCAAAAGTAATTATTGAAGTTGAACAACAGATCTTATTGAGCCATCTACTCATGAGCAACCTACAAATAAAAGATCTCTATGTCTTCCAGAGTCATCTAGAGGTCCTCAATGCTAGCATACTATGCTCATTTGTAAGATTATGTCGTGGGTGATGATAATAACCCAAGTGATGAAGATATTATATATTTTACATTGTTTACTGATTGTGATCCTTTAAACTATGAGGAAGCAACTCAGAGTGATTGTTGGGCCAAAGCAATGGATGAAGAAATGAATTCAATTAAAAAAATAATACTTAGGAGCTTACTAATCTTCCTAGTGATAAGAAGCCAATTGGTGTCAAGTGGGTGTACAAAACCAAGTTCAAGCCAAATGGAGAAGTTGATCGCTTCGAGGCCAAGTTGGCAGCAAAAGGGCATAAGCAAAAGCTAGGTATTGATTACTTTAAGGTTTTTACACCGAGACTTGATATTGTTCGCATGATAGTTTCTCTTATTGCACAAAATAGTTGGAAAATATTCCAAATGGATGTAAAATCAATATTTTTGAATGGTGAAATTGAAGAGGAGGTTTATGTTGAGAAGCCTGCAAGGTACATAAAAAAGAGGGTAAGAAAACAAGGTCTATAGATTGAAAATAGCCTTGTACGGCTGGAAGCAAGCATAACGGGCATGGTACACTCACATTGATTCATATTTTACAAAGCATGGCTTTCAAAGATGTCCATGTGAGCATGCTTTGTATGTCAAAACTAATTTGCAGGGTGATATTATTTTAGTGTGCCTCTATATAGATGATCTTACTTTTACAGGGAATAACTCTAAGATGGTAGTAGAATTCAAATCTACAATGGTGAATTATTTTGAGGTGACAGATCTAGGGTGTCCTATTTTTTGGTTATTGAAGTGGTGCAAATAGACAATGGCATTTGTATTTTTCAGAAAAATATGCCAATGATATTTTGAAAAAAAAATTCAAGATTAGGGGTGGCAATTCGTGTCATTTGTGTCGACCCATTTAATTATTCGTGTTAAAATATAAAACACGGATCCAATACGGTTATTAAACGTGTTACCCACGTGCTATAATCGTGTCATATTTAATTTACATAATTTATTTAATTGTTTAACCTAGTTATACATAATAGATTATATTCTATATATTTATATCAATTAAAATTATTTTTACAATATAAACCATTGTTTGTATAAAATAATATTAAAATCATCATAATTTATTATTTTGTAAACTAATTTACTTTATAATATAAAATTTTCAGTTTTATAATATATATATATATTGTAAGTAGGTAACAATTTATATTATTAAATGATCTTACATGTTAAGTATAGATAAAATATGTTTAACTATTCGTGTCACTAAACGGATTGGCGTGTTGAACACCTTCAACACGAATCTAACCCATTTATTAATCGTGTATCGTGTTTGTATCGTAATCATGTCGTGTTCGCGTGTCATGACCCAAATTGCCACCCCTATTCAAGATGGAATCATGCAATCCGATTTTAACACCAGTTGAAAAGAAATTAAAGTTGGTGTCAAATGGCACAGAGGAATTTGTTGATGATATAAGTTTTCATCAACTGGTAGGGAATCTGCGTTACTTGACTTCTACTAGACCAGATATTATTTATGAGTTGGGCATATTAGCAGATTCATGCAGTCTCCATGACAGTCTCACTTGCAGGCAACAAAGCATATTTTGCTCTATGTTAAAGGTATGTAAGGTGATGGTATTTACGACTTTATTAACAAGATTAAGCTTGTTGGATACACGGATAGTGATTGGGCAAGCGATGCTGAGAAAAGGAGAAGTACTTCAGCTCATGCTTTTCACCTTGCTTCATGGGTATGTTCTTGGTCATCAAAGAAGCAGCAGGTGGTTGCTTTGTCGATAGCTAAAGTCAAGTGTACTACAGCGACTAATGGTGCTACTCATGCTATGTGGTTATGAAGGTTGTTGGATGAATTGAAGCACAAGCAGCAACAACCTACAACAATTTTTTTGTGATAATAAATCAGCTATTGCCTTGACCAAGAATCTAGTTTTCCCAGGAAGAAGAAGACATATTGACATCTGTTTTCATTACATTCATGATCTAGTGAAAAATAATGAAATGATGATTAAGTTTCGTCCTTCAGAAGATCAAGATGTAGATATTTTTACAAAGCCACCTAAAGTCGATACTTTTGTTGAGCTTAAAAAGAAGTTGGGCATGATGAATACCACAAAGCTTGGTTTAAGGGGGGCAATGTAGGATTTTAAACCAAGCTATGGGAATGGTCTGTTAGTTTGTTGCGTTGGTTATAAATTTTGTTGCGGTTTTGGGTTAATTTTGTTATTGTTTTAGGTTAATTAGGAATTTTGTCTTTATTTGGGTATTGTTACTTTATTCCAATTAGGTCTCATATAAATAGGCTTGTTTTACATGATTTCGACTGCTAATCAAAATTATAACGATTCATTTCCAATTTATTATTTTCTATATTTTTCTTGATTATGTGAGAGCTTGAGTGGCATCAATAATTCTCACATTGGAGAATGTATGAGGAAGTGATCCTGTAAAAGCTTCTGAGCTTTCCACTTCTCTTTGTTCAATTAAAACATTTTGCTCACTTGAGGGATTGTGCTTCCATTTTTCTTTTTTTTTTTTTTTTTGGGAGAGCTTCAACTTATCTTATCGTTGTCATAGGAAGAAGATGAACAATGAAAGAGGAAGAGTATTAACCATTAATTTCCAACTTTACCCTAGCAACATATACTCTTCACTAACTATTGTTACTATTAGGGGGTCAGTGTTACTTCTAAAACAGTGGGGAGGTCATTGTTCGTTTCATGATCTCACATGGGTGCGGTGTTAATCTCCCATAATTTTTGAAATTAATGTCCACACAAATTTTCATATATGTACACTTTTTATCATTTATTTAATTTAATTAAAGTAATATTTAGAAGGTAATACATACATAAATATATAAACATATACATATATATATATACATATATATATATATTTATAACCTTCAATTTGTTGATCATAAACAAATGTTATAATATGATTGCCAACAAATTAATAACCTTTTGGACGACCAAATGGAAAAGGTAGATGAATTACAATGGATTAAATTAATGGTTTCATAAATAAATTTGATAATTTTCATCGTAATATAATATTATTAATCAAATAGACTAATCAATAAAGTTTCTATCCTCCGTTTAGTCTATAGCTTCTCATTTACTTTTTGTGCACTCAACCAATAGACAAATCACTTAACCCACAAAATTATAGCCCTAACGATTGAAAAGAACAATTCTATCAAAAGTCATGTTTTCAATATCCATTCTATGAAATATAGAAAAACCAGAGCTATATCTTCCATGTCTTCCATTTAGCTAGTACCCATTATCAATTATTTTCATTAATTTACAGAACCTAAGCTATATCATCCATTTTTTCCATGTTCCCTATTTAGCTAGTACCCACCATCAATAATTTTCATTAGTATGTGGGACCTAAGCTAGGGATGGAACCGGGCGGGGCGGGTACGGGGCAGGGGATATCCATCCCTGCCCTGCTGAGTTTGTTATTGCCTTGCCCAGCCCCATTGCCCCTGAACGGGGCAGGGCGGGGCGGGGCTAAAAGAAATTCAATGGCCCCATACCCGCCCCGCCCCACCCCACCCCGCCTATTTACAATTTTTTTCATATTTTTCTTATAAACTTCCATTAAATTTAAATATAATTATGTCTATCCCTAGTAAACAACAATCTAACAAATAAACGATACCAACACATAAAATCACCTAATTAACTCAATAAGTGCATAATACTCACAAAAATAAAAATAAAAAACATATATAAGTCCATCAAATACAACATGCTCACAAGTCACAACCACAAAAAAATATACTTAGCCACAGCTAACACACCATGGGTAACATTCCAATATTTTTCAAACTTTTCTATCATTGCACTAGCCATTTCCTGAATCTTGTTGCAAGAAGATGTAAGCCAAGAGGTCAAAGATAATCTTAACTCACCAATCGCTGGAAAAAACTTGTTTGCTGTAGGATAATTTGTCCGAGAAAATATTTTAGTCAACTTATAAAATTTTTCTAAATGCTCACACACAACTGCTGCCTTTAACCACTCTTCTTCTGTAGGCAAATCCTTATAGTGACCATCACGCTCTTTTAGACGAGCAAACACATCTTTATAGGCTAAAGCTGTGCTCAACATCTTATAAGTAGAGTTCCACCTAGTTCTACAATCAAGAGACAATTTTTTATTTAATGGCACTTTCAAGTGACGTGCCGTCTCCTCAAACATTTCAATTCTCTTAGGTGTAGATGTCCAATAAGCAACACTATCCCTCACTTTCTCAATGCTCTCTCCAATCACATCTAAACCATCTTTAACTATTAGGTTCAATATATGAGCACAACACCGCATGTGAAAAAGTTTCCCATCCAACATCAAATGCCTATCTCCTAATCTAGTAACTACTAGATTTATCATGGAATCATTGGTAGAATAATTATGCACAGTTAAAGTCAATAATTTCCTTTCTAAATTCCAATCATACAAGCACTTAACCAATACCTCTTTAAGATATTCTGCTATATGTGGGGCTGGCACATATACAAACGTAACAATAATAAACATAAAAATTATGAGAAACTATATTTAATATGAATAAATAAAAAAAATTTCAACTTTAAAGACATACCTTAAAATCCGACTGTGGAGTTTCCATGAGTTGTCAATGCAATGAGCTGTTATGACCATATACCCTTTCTTTTGGTTGGTAGAAGTCCACATATCAGTTGTTATAGCAACCCTAGCTTGCATGTTTTCAAATAATTTCATTGTTCTATCTTTCTCACTATCAAACAACTTGTGTATTTCATTCTTCAATGTCCTTCTACTCATGGGACCAAACAAAGGTTAGGCATAATTCATCATTTCCCTAAAGCCCTCATATTCAACAAAATGCAACGGAAGTTGATGCAAAATAACCATTTTTCAACTAAAGCCCTACAAACATCCTTATCAAAATCCTCTTTATCAAGTATTACCAAGTTTGTAAGACTTCCATCACTTTGTCTTTGGAATTTCAAAATGCTTTGTTCCATGGTTGGTTGGTTAGCTTGATGACATCTCCTCAAATGCTTGTTTAAGTGGGAGGTGCCATCCGAAGCCTTCGCAACTAATTTTGTCCCACAATGGTTACAACGGGCTTTTGGCTGTCCATCAACAACTATCTTTGTAAAATGTTGCCAAACTAGCGATGTGGTCTTGGACTTTTTACTAGGTTGAGACAAATCTTCATCTTCTTCTACCACTCTCTTACTTAGATATTGCAACCTCTTCTGAATTCTTATCAAGGCTTAAATCAACATTTGGATTTACTGTGTTTGACATCCCCACTTCTTGTTGTGAAGACATTGTTTACCTATAAAATCATCCCAAAAGAAAAAGCATCCCACAAGCATCTAAAGACTTGATTCATTCATTCATTAGTGAACCAAGATTCCAAGTACCATCTAAAAAACAAGCAAAAATCACTTAATTGTTTTTTTTAGCCTCCCATACTTAACAGATAAACTAACCAACTCATAATACAATTATACAATCTTAATCTAACAAAACCAGAGGCCAAATTTCAGAAGAAATAAACAGATTAAGTAGGGGAAATACCTCAATAACAAAAAAATAAATTATGGTGTCCATGAATTTCTTCATCAAAATCACAATCAACTCTTCCGATGTCAAAATGAAGTTTATACCTAGAATCCAATCATGCATAAGGACGGTGAGCATAAATTCAACAACATATGTTTATAAATGCACTTCAGCAAAAATATTCACAGCATTCAGTGTTAATGCCAAAAGGTGACACTTAAAGAGTTATAGTAAGTTAGCAGCATTAATCAAAAAACCAATCACCATTAATCAGAAAAGCAATCAATAAGCAACATTCCACAAAAAAAGCAAGCAAAATTACTGATTACTCATATTATCAGAGACGGTGACAAAAACAGAGGAGAGGAAAAACTTGGAAACGCCTTAAAGCAGCACTAAGGGTTTTATGATTATATAAGAAGCTTACATGAGCCATTCTATTCAACATATAATTGAGATACATTCAATTTCAATTGAAAAAAGCTGCATAAGGTGGCAGAGAAACTATAAGATTTCTAGATTGAAATCATTTTCAATATCTCAAACTTGATAAATCTTCATGTATAGAAAATCTAGATGAAATTCAATATTCCCAAGAGAAATGGACCATGTGGTGTGAGGATCTTGGCCTGGTATTCTATCATTTATTGTTGATGAGATTGTTTCATAGATTGATTTGACATCAAGGCTAGGACTTCTGGAGAAATAAATTCACCTTCATTTGTTGTAGAAGTAATTAGACATATCATGTGAATTATTGGAATAATTTGAAGGGAATTGTCTTGACTAGCTTTATGCTGCTGAGGCCGAGATAACATATCTACACGGATATTGTTAGTTCCCTTGACGTGTTTGACATTAAAATTGAATTATGAGAACCAGGTTGACCATCTGAGTAACTAAAGATGTGGCAGTTGTTTTTGTTTAAAGTATAGCATTCATGGAAAAGAATTCATATCCATTTCCGTAAGAAAATGATGGCCAATGAGATGAATGTGAAATGATGATGGATCTCAAAATCAAAGAAAGAATAAATTTGGTATCCACAAATGCTTATTTTCTTATTCTTTTCTTTAAGAAGAATCGCTGCCCAGTAGAAATCAGTAGCATTATTCTGAAAAATTCTCTTTCCTGTGAAAGGAATTACAGGGGTGGAAGATTTTGAGCAATCTTCTTAATTTTGAAGATAATAATATTCTATTCAAGTCTCCAAGATGAAGCATTCTTTTGAAGAATCAGTTGAAGAGGACAAACAATCTTTGAAAGTTTGGTGACGAAGTCTGCCACAAAATTTATGATGCCAAGAACTTGTTGAATCTGCTATTTGGAAAGATTTTCGTCAAGAAAGCTAATAATTGCTTTCCAATATGAGACTAAAGGTAATATTGCCCTTTTGTAAATGTCATTCTCAAGAAATCAACTTTTGATACCACAAAGATAGTTTTTCGAGAGAGATCAGGATACTATATTGAAGGAGGAGAGAATGCATTTGTTGTAATAGAGTTAAGTGTTCTTCTATTGTGGAAGAGTATAAAAGAAGGTCATCAATGTAGATGAGCATATTCGACATGAGTTGTTAGAAGATTTTTATCACAGCTTTTTGAAAAATAGATGGAGCTATTTTTAGCCAAAAAGGCATGACAATCTAATGAAAATATTGATTTGGAATAGAAAATCCTTTTTTGAACCTTTCTTCGTTTTGAATTCTCAATTGCCAAGATCCTGCTTTTAGATCTACTTTGAAAAAAAAAAAACACGAGCTTCAACAAGGTTGGCCAATAAGGCATGATTATTAGGAATTCAAAAATTATTGTCAACTAAAAATAAATTGAGAAGGCAAAGATCAACCAATAATCTTAATTTTTCTTTAAGTTCTTCAAGCTTTTTATTGACGTAAAAAGCCTCACAAGCCCATACAGATTCTGTTGGTTCAATTAAACCTTAAGCTTGTAATTGTTCTAATTCTCAGATGGCAAGATTATAATATTCAAGACTCATTCCTCTACGGCTAGCTTTTGTAGGCCCAACATATTCATTTTTCTTAAAAGGAAGAGAAATGAAGAATTCAGAGTTTTTCCATAGAGGATTTCAACATTTCACCAAAAATTCAAAATGATTATGGGCTGCAAAAGCAGACAAGATATAGGCTTTTAGATTTTCCAATGTCAAAAGAATAAGATGGATATAATTTAATCTGTGGATGAAAATAATTCCTATATCTAAGCACATCAGGTTTAATGAAAACTCTTTTTCTAAAAAACTAGGCTAATAGCTTGAAGCCTATAACAAGATCTTTATCAGGTAAAGCTGAACCCAAAAATTTATGAGCAAAAGATAACCCTAAAAAGATTTTAAGGTATAACATTTTACTGATGAGTTTTGGTAAAAAAAAAAAAAAACTCGTTATTAGTAGCATAAAAATATTGTCGATGAGAAATCCAGTATTTGAAAGGAAGAATTGAGGCTGCTACTCTAGTGTTAATGAGAGCAAGGAAATTGATTGGCTTATCAAGCTTAGATGTTTGTATTATCACTGGCATAATAGAAAGAATGAAATTTGATATTTTGTAAGTTGGTTGTATTGAAATTGGTTAAGCTTCATAAGACTTGAGAAATTCTTATCCTCAATGATCACTTGACTAGCTGATCGTAAAAAGAGTGTCTTCATTCTCTACTTCTTATTTTAAGAAAATGGATTAAAGGTTTTCATCTTTACAGGAAATTCTCGTAATTTGAGAAATGCTGTAGAAAACCTTGTCTTTCTTTTTCTTTTGAGGACATTGCTTTGCAAAATATCCTTTTTGGTTGCAGATATAGCATCTATTTGACTTTCTCTATGTTTTCTTTCTACGGAAGAATCATCTTGTTTTCTTTGAATAAGAAGAAGAATATGTTTTAAATCTTTCGAGCTGCTTCTCTTTCTTTGTTAGGCAAAAACAAGAATTGCCACCTTTTCACTCAATCTTGAGATCTGGCCGTTTGCAAACTTTTCCAAGTTTCTTCCAGACACTATTGTATTCAATAAGAATTTTGGAGAAATTGAAAAGTTTTTGCAATTGTTGAAGCATAAATTGAAGCAGATTCCCCAAAGATACTTGAGAAAGAGTCATACCTATAAATGTAATGAATCTCAAAGTTTTTGATCCAAAAGGATTAAGAAGTTAATTGAGATAAGCTTGCTTGAGATTGAGATCATCTAAACCTCCAATGACATAGAATCTCTCACAGACTTTTTTGAAATGACGATAAATATGTTTAGGCTTGAAAGAACAACATTTCAACTCAAAAAATTCTTCTCTTGCTTTTTCTTTAACATGTGCAGGACTACCCAAAAATTTAGAGTAGATATAAAACATAAACTAGTTGATATCTACAAAATGAATGATCTATAAATGGCAATATTCCCCAAATTTTAACCACCATTCTGGCAAGGAACATATCATTCTTGCTACAAAGTCAAGCATAACACCTTTAAATGTAGACCTAGGGCGTAACATTTCTACATTACACTAAGTTGTCATTTCATGAGTCCTATTTTTTTATCATCAATACTGTATTCATAAAAAATGAAGAGAGAAGTTTTATGATGAGCAAGTTGATAAGAATGTTTATTTATGTGAATAGTATCTTCAATAGTTTCATCTTTATTAGAAAGATCTTTAATAGTAGCATGCATATGAGAAGATTGAGGATCACCATCACCAGTTTGCGTTATGATAGGAAGATCACCAGTTTGTGTTATGATATGAAGAATCTGATATGAATCAAAATCAAAATTTTTAGATCTTAATCAAATATATCTTCTGAAGAAGAAGATTGTTCTGAAATTTGTGGTTGATGGTAAGATTCTGAAGATATGTGGTGATTGGATTAAGAGTTACGGTGAGTTAGATCTTGTGAAAGAATTTTACTGGTAAAGGATTTTTGCTTTCAAGATTTTTTAAGCAAAAGACTCTAGTTTTTTTTAAGAATAATGAACTATCCTAAAAAAAAAAAAAGAAGCAGGAGTGGGATGTATTAAAGCTTGTTGTGTTTTGGGTAGAATGGACGATAAAGAAATAGGGTAAAGAGTCTATCCAAAGGATGTTGTGGAGGTTGAGTAGAAGAAATCATTCCTTCTAAGGAAATCAGTTGTTGTGTTAATTGATTCATTTTACTTTAGAGGTGTTAAAAAGGAATGAACTGTTTCACATGCTAAAGATCCTAACAAATCATAGCTAGGAGCTTTTTTCTTATAAGCTTTGTAAAAAACATAAGATGTACAAGGCTTTGAAAGCTTATATGCTTTCCTTCGACTTGGTGGCCCGAAAGTTATAAGTGTGCTCTAAGCAAGAAGGATAATTGTTATGAAGATTATGAGGCTAATGTTTCTAGAGCATATAAATTGGGTCCTCTTGTTCATCAAAAGCATAGATTTCAGTCAGAGTGCAAGGGGAAATTGCAAATTGAGTTAAAAAATGCTATGTTGAAGGCTTTTTGAGACCAAAATGGATTTCAAGTTTTCCATTAGATGTTCTTTTAAAAGAAATGTCTATGGATTGTAAAGCTTTGTTTGATGAAGAAGCCACATGGCTTTCTTTAAAATTGGTCACCTATTTTGTGGGTATCAACTCTTTGAGCTTTTCTTGAGTAATCTACTTAGGAACAAAAGTATAGCTTGGGACTTGGTTTGATTCTACATTAATTAAAATAGAATCATTTATTTTATTCGGAATAGCGATATCATTACATGATCTTAAACCTTATACACCATTTGATCGTAAGAGTGGCCATATAAGTCAGACCCATAAGAACAACACCAAGAAGTTGAACTTGCAACTTCAAACTTGTTCAGAGTTAAGGATCATTTATAGGCATATTAAAGTTGGAAAACATACTAATCATCACTGTACAAGCATTACGAGTGGTTTGAACAGATCCAAAATAAGCATATTCATAATTTGAAATCTAGTATCTAGAAGAGCAACTCTAGAAGTAACAAGTAGACCTTTTTTAGCATGATAAGTAAGAGCAAAATGAATGGTTTTACCTTTTTGAGTAAAACCTTCCCGTTTCTAAAGATCAATCGATTGATCTAAAATATCCATTTGGACAAACTGTTCAAACTGAGCGCAGGAAGTTTATAAGCATAAAACTTACTGCATTGAACATACTCTTTTACTTTTGGAGGAGAAGGATTGATCAAGATTTTTATAGTTTTATAAAAGGAAGAAAGAGGGTTTTATACACCTAGTATGGATTAAAATAAGGAAAATTAGAAATTGGAAGTTGAGAATTATCTATAAAATATTAAATTTCATATAAACCATCAAGCTAATATGAACAAGAATTTTTAAGAAGAGTAGGAACCATAAACATAGCTTTATCAAGGGTATTTGACATGGCTCTGATACCAACTAGAGAAGCCAAAGCTTTAAACCAAAATATTCCTAACAACTACTCATTTAAGCCCTCCTAGCATTAGCACATCACAAAAGGAACTCTTATGGCTCAAAGAATAGCTTCAAAATAAGACTGAAATCATAGCAAAGAGTTATAGGTTGAGTTATAGAGATAGAGAGAGAATTGAAATTTTTTTAGAAAGTGATCTCGTCTATCTTTCTAAGAGAAGCAAGAATTTTTATTTATAATAAAGAGGGTTGAGTATCTCTCGAGCTACAAGATGCCTTTCCATAGGACACATTTTTCTTCATGCCAAGGCAATGACACTTGTGACATTTTTCTACAATACTTGTGTCATGAAGTCATATCATCCATGTTTTGCATCCACTTATTGCGCACCATTGATTATTATATAGGACCTAAGCTATATTACCCACGTTTTCCATGATCCTTATTTAACTAGTATGCATCGTCGATTATTTTCATTAATTTGTGGACCTGAGCTATATCATCCATGTTTTCCACGTGTATAAGCCAAACTATAAATGCAAGTGGCAAATAACAAAAAATGGTGGATCACATTTCTTTTCCATTTTTGTAGCAAAAAAGACTTCCACAAATTTAATAAGGAGCCAGCTCATCAATAGTGGCAGATAAGCAAATTTATAAAGTTGTAGCAATGAAAACATGGTAAGAAACTCTTAACCATGTTTTAATTATCACTTAATGTATTAATAGATTTTCAATTTCAAAATGAAGCATAATTACATGAGATAATATTAATGTTGTACCTAAAATTTTATCAAATAAAGGTCGCATGACACTTGTATGTGATCTTGCTCTCCCTTATTAGAACAATGATCTAATAATAATCTATAATAAAATAGAATGATTTAAAAGTTTACATATGCAATAAGTGTTGGATAAAGACTAAATCTAAAATTTAATAATCTTTAATTACCATCCATATTCTCTTTTTCTACATCATAATTATCTCAAGACCTAGTAGAAAAAGATTAAAATCATAATCATTTATTTTGGAATAAAAGGTCATACAGTCATGCATCTTAGATCAACTTCTTCGAATGTTTAGATTCATATTGGATCCCTTGGTTGAAATGCTTATTATAGTATTTGAGATTTTAAGACAGTTAACTATTTTGACATAAAAGGTCATCCATTTTGGACCATAGCTTTAAATGCTTGGACTTCTAAGTAAAACCGTTTGATCCGAGGGTATTTAAAAATCTCTTTATTAATACTATGATTTTTATCCTAGAATCATGGAATAAGCCTAGTGTATAAACAAAATATTTTTCAAATAACATAGGGGCAAGTGTAGGAAGGGTTGAGGTGCTTATTTTATGGGCGAAATCCTACAAAAAGTGATGAATGTTAGCCCTAAGGCTACATGATAATTTTGATGATAAGAATACACATTGATTAATTGAGATTTACTAACATGTTTATTTATGTGCAAGAGTAATATCATTGAAATAATTGTAAAATCAAGAAGAGGCTTATTAAAATGAAGTGTTGAAGCTAAGGAGAAGACTACATGTTAAAGGCACCAAAGTTTAAGAATAAGGTTTGACTCAAGGAATGTGACATATGAGCAATGTTCAATCAATTGGTCATATATATCTCTATAGATGTCCAAATGATATGATTCTTAAGCATTTGGAAAGCTTGCTCAATTTATAACATTTCATATGTTTTAAAGAAATTCAAATTTCAAGTGCAAGGTTGTCCAAATCATCATGCAATTTGAAAGACAAATGAAAGCAGCTAATATGAGCACCGAATACTCTTTTGGACATATCTTGAGCTAGAAATATCAAAATGACTTGATTTTTATGGCATTGGAAATAGCACTTAATGATTCACATTTCATATGTTTTGAATAAATTCAAATTTTAAATGAAAGGCTGACATAATTGACATGCAATTCGGTGGACTGACACAGAGAAGAAAAATCAACTCATTTGAGCACCGAATGATGTTTTATCCATATCTTGAGTTAGAGATATCTAAATGACTTGATTATTATGGCATTAGAAATATTATTCAATGGGGCAGATTTCATATTCTTTGAATAAATTCAAATTTCAAACAGAAGGCCGACATAATACACATGCAAGTCGGTGGACTGACACATGGAAGAAAAATCAAGTCACATGAGCACTGAATGGTATTTTGGCTATATCTTGAGTTAGATATATCCAAATGACTTGGTTATTGATGCGTTGGAAAGCTTATTCAATTTTAAAGATCTTATATGTTTTGCATATTTTCAAATTTCAAAAGGAACATTGACAAAAATGGCAGACAAGATTTCAGTTTTTATGGTGGGCAGAAAATTTGGAGTTGGTGTCTTCACTTGATTAAGTTCATCCCATTTGCCTATAAAAGGAGCCCTTCTCCCATGCATTCAGTAAGAAGAAGAGAAGAATCTATCAAGCATAAAACAAGAGAAATATCAAGTCTAGAGAGCTTTTATATTCTTTATCTACTCTTTGAAGAGAGTTGTACTTTTATTATAAAAATTTTCTTTGTTCTTGTATTGTGGTGAGAGTGAGATCTTCTTGTAAAGGATAAAAGTTATCCTTGAGTGAACTCTTAGTGTGATATTATCAAGAGTTGAAGAAAGTTACCTTGGTGAGGTTGTTCATCAAGAAGAACTCTTGGTGTGGTGTTATCAAGAGTTGAAGGAAAGTTGCCTTGGTGAGGTTGTTCATCAAGAAGAACTCTTGGTGTGGTGTTATCAAGAGTTGAAGGAAGTTGCCTTGGTGAGGTTGTTCATCAAGAAGAACTCTTGGTGTGGTGTTATCAAGAGTTGAAGGAAGTTGCCTTGGTGAGGTTGTTCATCAAGAAGAACTCTTGGTGTGGTGTTATCAAGAGTTGGAAGAAAAAGTCTTGGTGAGGTTGTTCATCAAGCAAGTTGTAAAGATTCTACAACTTAGTGGAAAGCTTAGCTCGTGGAGCTAGGAGCCCGTGGACGTAGGCAAGGTTTGCCGAACTACGTAAATTGAGTTTGCACTCTCTCTATCCCTATCTCTTTATATTAACTTACACTTGTGATTGTTCTTTATTTCTATTCTCTTGATTGCATTCTATTTTCATCTTCTTCACCTTTATTCTCAAAGAAATAGTTAAATAATTTTGAACTTTCAAGAAAAGTTTTCTAAATTCATTTTTATAAGTAAAAACCCAATTCACCCCCCCTCTTGGGTTACCATACCTGGGTCAACAATGAAAACAAACAAGGATCAAGATCCTTTACTAATTTGATTTTCAGTTAGGCAAAATGCAAACACATAATTGGTTCTTAATAAAAATTACATGGGAGAGGATAGAAAAGATAATGGATAAAAACAACTCATAGTTAATAAAAGCCATATAGTAAAAGATGTTTAAAAGCTCAAGAAAGCTTAAGTTAATAGAGGGTTCTAATTCTACACACAAACGATTACATTAATTAATTTTGAATCTACAAAAGGCATTTCCAAACACTAACTTTTAACATATATATAACCCTTGATAAATAAAAATAATACTACACCTACAACCTATTTATAACTAACTTATTTTTTGGAAAGATGTGATTGCATATATAATTACCTTTATTAATTTGTTTTCTCTTCTAATGAATTTTTGCCATCACATTGCAAGAAGAGTTTATTATAACGAGTAATAGGTGTGGCATTACTCATGAAAGTATTTAATCTTGGTAGCTTTTGCAAGGCCAAGGCCCCGATTAATTTATTAAATTAAAATTAAAATTCGGATTGTTACAGAAGAATTAGCTTAAGGTTGACACATGGCTAAGCCCCAATTATCAATTAGGTTAAATGACTAATCACTACCAAACCATTTGATGTAGATTAATTATTTGAACTTTCTGATGAGGCTAAATATTGACCCATTCTAGCTAAGCTAAATATTCAATTAAAATTGACTAAGTTTGGTGACAGATTTACCTACGTACTGGCTTCTCCGAATAAGACCAATTACTTCTTTTGTTCATATCTAAGCAAGGTAGCAAGAAATTTGGTAGCATCCCTTTTGTCAGATATTGTGATAAACTATCATAATATGTATAATATGAGCATAGGTAGTTTGTTAAGATTTGTTTCAATTACATTGCATGGCAATTCTTATGGTAGACAGAGAGTGCATCATGAGGTTTTTAAGAAAGAGTAATATTACACGTTATAACCTGTAGGGTTTCCATGGACAGCCCAAAACTCCACATTGGTATGATATTGTCCACTTTGGGCCCAAGCCCTCATGGATTTGCTTTTGGATTCTACTCAAAAGGCCTCATACCAATGGAATACTTATCCACACTTATATGCCCATGATCTTCCCCACGTCTAGCCAATGTGGGACTTTGGTTGCACACCCAACAATCCCCCCCTCAAACAAAGGACCATACTATTTTGTATGTTTTTTTTTTCTTTTTTCCGAGCCTCCCCTCAAATGATCATTCATTCGTTTGCTTCATCGAGGCCTTTGTCTACCTCGAGAGCCATCCGTCTTGCTTCATCGAGGCTGCCTTCCTACCTCGAGAGCTTGCTCTATCTTTGTCCCTAAATAGAGCTCAACCACGGATCCGGGGGCTCACCACCTTTTGTTTGGGTATGAGAATTTTCATCACATATTCTCCTGGCTAAGTCTGGGCCTGGGCTCTGATACCACTTGTAGGGTTTCCACAGATAGCCCAAAACTCCACATTGGTATGATATTATCCACTTTGGGCCCAAACCCTCATGGATTTGCTTTTGGATTCTACCCAAAAGGCCTCATACCAATGGAATACTTGTCCACACTTATATGCCCATGATCTTCCCTATGTCTAGCCAATGTGGGACTTTGATTGCACACCCAACATGACCTATTAATATAAGATAACACAAAAACTAAGATGTGATATAAAATTTGGATGGATAAAAAATCAAAATAATTGAATTAAATTTTAGTAAATGATATGGTAATCATCAATCTTATAATTTTGTGTCATTCTTTTATGGGTTAAGTTGCATGAGTTGGTTGCAAATGAAATATTATGTTTAAAATTTGTTATATTTGTCAATTAGGGGTCATAACAATTCAATAGAAAATCAATTAATTGTTCCATTAATAATAAGTGAAATTGAAAGAGTTTGAAGATTTTGGATTTTTTATTTGATTTACAAATAAATATTCTTTTAACTAATCATTAATCATTTGATTAAGTAGCATCTATAATGACATCTTAATATATTATCTTCTTGAAATGTAAAGTACGCTATTTGCAACTTTGTATAAAAATCTTATAAATATGTCAATAATGTAAAAACACTAATCATTAATCATTTAATTAGGATACATGTAACATCAACAATCTTTTGATAATCTTTCGATGTGACAAAATTTCAAAAAGAAAGCTCAATTTCTATAATCAAACTTCTAAACCATTTCTTGTAATCTCGAGGAATTTTGAGCCCCTTCTTTGTAATTGATGGTTATTGATATGTTAGCAAAGTCATTGCCAAAAAGAAACAATAAATAAAATGGGAGCAATGCTTCGATACCGACCAATTACAACGAACAACGAAGACAGTTTTGACATGTTTTTAAAAATTTTTGTGATTAAATTTTATGAACCGTTCAGGTTTAAATCAAGGGATTATTTCGCTCAATAATATTATCCATTCCAACACTCGATTATTTCATTACAGTAAGAGTTGGGAGAGTAAAAAAAATAAAACAAGAAGTTAAGGGCCTATAAAAGAGATGGATCGCTTTCTTTTTTAAAAGTTGGTCTTCTACATTTCAAAAATTCTTTGAGAAAAAAAGAGTTCAAGAAGATTTAATTAGGTGCCCACCACCAATTTCTTTCATTATTTTGAGGCACCTACATTATATCGTCCACGTTTTTCATGTTGAAGTAATGATTACATGTGGAATAAAAGAAACAAAGGTAGCTTTCCTATAATATTCTAAATAACATGTCAAAAGTTTTTTAAGTAAAGTCGAAAGTCTTAAAAGCCATATTACATAGACTTGACTTGTCTCCTTCACTTGTAAAAGGTGTAATTATCATATTTGTGAGATTATTGTGACAAAGTGGTGATGTTAGAAATACTAGAATATTGTCTGAGTCATCATCACTATATTGGCTCTACCAAGTTAACATGTCAACAAGTTGTATATCATCATCTTTTTTCTTATCTTAAGCTGATAAGGATTCCTTTTGTAAAAGTTTTTAGAGATAAGGTTCATCCAGGTTGTATGGGTCCTCTGAATCTTGAAAATATGATCAATATTGTTGGCTTTGAGATGAGGATGAAATCGTTGATTGCAACATATTCTAGAAGCTAAGTCGTAAAAATGCATCATCATCATCTTGGGCCTTTTGAGATTGAGAATTTTCTTCTTTTTCCATGTTTATGCGTAGAATGAAACATCTTTCTATATTGTCTGAGCTGATAAAAGTATTTTGGAGAGTATTGACGAACAATTAAATATGTACGCTTAATAAGAGCTTAATTCATCATATTGCATTAATAGTGTCATTAAATTCCTCAACTTAAGCATATTTTTAGTCTTTGAATATTTTAAATTAACTTTCTCTTAATTTTGGTTTTGTTATAGGTTCAGTAAAATGTGCATAACTTTCTATTTATAGATCAGAATGATCCAAATCTTAATGTTTTGGAAAGCTGATTAAATTATCTACAAGATTGTATTTCACAAAGATCATCAAATTTGGGCTCTTAGTGGACCAAAAATAGGCTTGAATTAAACCCATCTATAGTTTCAGCCCAGCCTAACCATGCCTCAGTATTTTGACCATATCTCTCAAAATAAGTATCCAAATCGTGTGAATCAAAATGTTCTAGAAAGCTGAGAGAAATATCTACAACTTTCATGGGGACATGTGATCAAAATTCTTAATAATTCAATGTCAAAAGCAATAGTCAAAGTTGGTGCACCTAATGATCCCAATTGTCAAAGTTGGTTCACCTAATATTTGACAATTGTTCCTTTGTAATTTGACAAGTTTGCCCCTAAATGTATGTACAAATAGAGGTGCCTTGTGACCCATTAGGCATATTGGCCTTAGCTGGGATCACTTGTTATTGTGTTTTTCTCTCTTGTGTTCTTATGTTATGAATGAATTTTCTTTTTCTTGCAATTTGTTTTCTTTCTTTTATGATGTTTTGCTAAAATTTCTCTTGCTAAAATGAAAGGGTGAAACCCTTGATATAAGAATAAGGATTTTCTAACCCTTTTATATGTGCTTAATAATCGTAATCTTTGTTATTTATTTTATATGATTTATATTTATTTCTCTAATCAATCTTGACGCCACTCGTAAAGTGGAGGTCTTGATCCATTTTCGACAATCCTTGGCTCATCAAATGCTTGGATTGTTTCTAGATGTCGTATGGTTCTTCCTTACTGACATGAATCTAGTTAGGAACCTTGATTTGTTGTAGACATATGGTGATTAGCACATTGGATGCTTGAACCCATTTACAAGAAGTGGTATAAATATTGGTAACGAAACAAATGTAATTCACATAACTAAAATGGGCTACTTATCCTTATTTGATATATCAATGGCGGATCCCCTAACCTTAACTTTCATTATTATTGTGTCAATTTCTCTTATTTTGTGTATTTTAAGTGTTCTTGTTTATTATTAAATTGTTCATTTATTTCCATGAATGGTTTAACCACCTCTTATTCTTGATTTACATTTGAATGATCGGTTATATCGTCTACCATCTTGCTTCTATTTGTTAATATCATCTTGTTCTTCATTTGAATTATTCATATTATATTTGCTTACCTTTTAATTTGTAGCGCTAAAATCTCTTTCCTCATGGATTGACCTTGGTCTCACCGGATTTATTACTTCGACACTCCTATACTTGAGAGATAATTCTTTTTCCACTGTGTCAAGTATTTTTTTTTTCAAGGTGTGTCATCTTCAATAGATGGCCAAATCTGAGATGGGATCCTCGAATTAATTTCTGAGATTCACCTTTGGAATTCTTAAAACTCATGGTGATAAGCTTCCCATTGTTGTTCGAGACTACATGGAAACAAGCAATATGCCTTCACATGAGAAAAGAATCACTCATTGGCCTGAAAGATTGAAACTCTTTTGTCTTTGGTATCAAAACTGATTTTTTCACCATGTAAGAGGATGAAACCATTCAAGAAAAATTTGAAAATACCCAGGAGCAGTGTTAAGGGTTTTATGACTATACAAGAAGCTTGTATGAGCCATTATGTTCAACATATAATTGAGATTAAATTCAATTCTAGTTGAAAATTGCTACATGGCATGCCAGAGGAACCATAAGATTTCTGGATTGAAATCCTTTTCGATATCTTAAACTTGATAAATCTTCTTGTGTGGAAAATATAGATGAATTTTGATATTTCCAAGAGGGAATAGGCCATGTCGTGTGAGGAACTTGGCCTAATATTCTATCATTTATTGATAACGAAGCTGCCCTAAAGATTGGTTTGCCATTAAGGCTGGGATATTTGGAGGAATAAATTTGCCCTTATTTATTGCAGAAGTAAGAGGACGCATCTCGTGAATTATTGGAATAATTTGAAGAGAGTTGTCATGATTGGTTTTGTGTTATTGAGGTGAGATAACATATCGGCAAGGATATTGTTGGCTCTTTTAATGTGTTTGACATCAAAATTGAATTGTGAGAACTAGGTTGACCATTTAAGTAACTGAGGATGTGGTAGTTGTTGTTTTTTTTTTTAATTGCAGCATTCATGGAAAAGAACTCATATCAATTTTCACAAGAAAATGATGGTTGATAAGATGAAATTGGAATTTTTCAATCCCCTTTTTTTGGCTACAAGAATATCTTTGAACGTGGAATGGTAATGGATCCTAGAATCAAAGAAAGAAACACTTTTGTATCCATAAATACTTCTTTTCCCATTCTTTTCTTCAAGAAGAATTGCTCCCTAATAGAAATTACTAGTACCCATCTATAAAATTCTTCTTCCTATAGATGGAATTTGTAAGGGTGGAAGATTTTGAGCAATCTTTTTAATCTAAGAAATAACAATAGCCTGCTCAAGTCTCAAGATGGAGCATTGTTTTTAAGCATCACTTGAAGACAACGAACAATCATTGAAAGTTTGGGGATGAAGTCTACCATAAAATTTATGTTGCCAAGAACTTGATGAATCTATTGTTTGGAAAGATTTTCATCAGAAAATCTAATAGTTGCTTTCCAATATGAGGTTGAAGTCAGTGTTCCACTTCTGTAATTGTCATTCTCAAGAAATCAACTTCTGGTACCATAAAGACACGTTTTTTGGGAGAGATCATTATACCATATTGAATGAGGAGAGAATGCATTTGTTGTAGTAGACTTAAGCTTCTCTATTATGGAGAGTACAGAAGAAGGTTATCAATGTAGCTAAGCATATTGGACATATGTTTGGAAGATTTTTATCATAGCTTTTTAAAAAATAGAGGGAGCTATTTTTAGCTAAAAAGGCATGACATTTCAATGGAAATGATGATTTGGAATACAAAATCTTGTGTTAAACTTTTCTTCCTTTTGAATTCCCAATTGCCAAAAACTTGCTTTAATATCTATTTTAAAAAATACATTAGCTTCAGCAAGGTTGGCAGAGAAGGAATAAGTATTAGGAATTGGAAATTTATTGTCAACCGAAAATAAATTAAGAGGGCAAAAATCATCCACTAATCTCAATTTTTCTCTAAGTTGTTTAGGCCTTTTGCCGGCGTAGAAAGTTCACAAGCTCATGCATACTCCGTTAGTTTAATGAAACCTGGAGCTTGTAATTGTTCTAATTCTTGGATGGCAAGATTATAATGTTTAAGATTCGTTCTATGGATAGTTTTTGTGGGCCTAACATCTTCATTTTTATTAAAAGGAATAAAAATGAAGAATTTAGAGCTTTTCCAAAGAGGATTTGAACATTTCATCCAAATATTTAGAATGACTATTGGCTACAGAGGTAGGCAGGATGTCGGCTTTCAAGTTTTCTAACGGGTCAAAAGAATATGATGGATCTAATTTAACCCATGGATGAAAATAATTCCTATATCTAGGACAATTAAGCTTAATTAGAACTCTTTTTGTAAAACACTGGGCTAGTAGGTCAAAGCCTATAACAAGATCTTTATTAGGTAAAGTTGAACCCAAAAATTTATGAGCAAAAGATAACCCTATAAAGGTTTCATGATATACATTTTTACTGATGAATTTTGTAAAGAAAACCTCATTGTTAGCAACATAAAAATATTATCAATGAGAATTACAGTATTCGGAAGAAAGAACAGTTGGATTTAGAATTAAGGCTACTGCTCTAGTATTAATGAGAGCAAGGAAATTGATTGGTTAATCAAGCTTATATGTCCGTGTTATGAATGGCACAATAAGAACAATGGAATTTGATATTTAGTAAGTTAGTTGTATTGAAATTGGTTAAGCTTTATAAGACTCATATAATTCTTCTCTTAAATGATTATCTGACTGGCTGATCATAAATAGAGTGTCTTCATTCTCTGCTTCTTATTTTAAGAGAATGGATTCAAGGTGTTCATGGATTCAAGGTGTTCATCTTTATAAGAAATCCTTGTAATTCAAGAAATGGTGTCGAAACCTTGTCTTTCTTTTTCTTTTGAGGAAATTGTTTTGCAAAATGCCCTTTTAGTTATAGATATAACATCTGATGGAGTTTCTTTGTGTTTTCTTTCTATAGAAGAATCTTCTTGTTTTCTTTGACCGGGAAGAATAACATGTTTTAAATCTTCTAAGATGCTTCTTTTTCTTTATAAGGCAAATATGAGAATAACCACCTTTCCACTCAATCTTAAGATTTTGCTATTGGCAAACTTTTCTAAATTTTTTTCCAAATATTATTGTGTTTAGTAATAAATTTGGAGCTACTGTAAAGCTTTGCAATTGTTGAAGCAAAAATTGAAACAAATTTCCCAAAGATACTTGAGAAAGAGTCATGCATTTGGATGCAATGAATCAAATTTGTTTGATTTATTTCAATTAGATTGTGGTATGTACTATGGCATCCTTAAATTGATCAAGCAGTTCTTATGGTATCCAAAGAGTGTATCACAAGTTTTTAAAAAAAGAGTAATATTACATGTTAATACCCATTTATATTAGATAACACAAATACGACAATGTCATATAAAATTTGGATGCATAAAAAATCAAAATAATTGAATTAAATTCTACTAAATGATGTGGTAACCATCAATCTTATAATTTTGTGTCCTATCAAGTTTTATAGGTTAAGTTGTATGAATTGGTTGTAAATGAAATATTATTGTTTAAATGTTAGATTTGTCAATGAACGGTCATAACAATTCAATAGAAAATCAATTAATTGTTCCACTGATAATAAGTGAAATGGAAAGAGTTTGATGATATTGGTTTTTTTAATTTGATTTAAAAATAAATAATTTCCTTTTTTAACTTATCATTAATCATTTGATTAAGTAACATCTATAATGATATCTTAATAAATTATCTTCTTGAAATGTAAAGTACACTATTTGCAACTTTATATAAGAATCATATAAAATATATCAATAATAATGTAAAAACACTAATCATTAATCATTTAATTACATAACATGTCACATCAACAATCTTTTGATAATCTTTTGATGTGACAAAATTTCAAAAACAAAGCTCAATCTCTACCATCAAACCTCTCAACCAATTCTTCTAATCAATAAGGAATTTCAAGCCCATTCTTTGTAATGGATGGTTATCGATATATTAACAAAGTAATCACCAAAAAGAAAACAATAAATAAATTAGGAGAAATGGTTTGATACCGACCAATTACAACTAACAATAGAGACAATTTTGATATCTTTTTAGAAATTTTTGTAACAAAATTTTGTGAACCCTTGAAGTTTAAACCAAGGTATTGTTCGCTCCATAATATTATCCATTTGAACACTCGATTATTCCACAAAAGCAAGAGTTGGGAAGGTAAAAAAAAAAAAAAATGAAGACAAGAAGTCAGGGGCCCATAAAAGAAATGGATCATTTTCTTTTTTAAAAGCTAGTATTCTACATTTAAAAAATTCTTTAAAAAAAGGTTAAAGAAGGATTTAAGCTAGTACCCACTATCAGTTTCTTTCATTAATTTGTGGGACTTGAGCTATATCATCCATGTTTTTCATTTTGAAGTCATAATTACATGTGAATAAAAGAAACAAAAGTAGCTTTCCCGTGATATTCTACATAATTAGTCAAAAGTTTTTAAAGTAAAGTCTAAAGTCTTAAAAGCTATATTACATAAACTTGATTTGTCTCCTGGACTTGTAAAAGATATGATTATCATATTTGTGAGATCATTGTGGCGAAGTGGTGATGTTAGAAATTCTAGGATATTCGTTTGAGTATGTCATCATCACTACATGAGCTCCATCAAGTTAACATGTCAAAAAGTGGTATGTCATCATCTTTTTTCAAATGTCGAGTTGACAAGGATTCCTTTTGTAAAAGTTGTTAGAGATAAGGTTTATCTAAGCTATATGGATCCTTTATATATTGAAAATATGATGGATATAGTTAGATCTAAGATGAGAATGAAATTGTCGATTTGACATATTCTGTAGGCTGAACTGTAAAAATGGATCATTATCATGTTGGGCTTGCTAAGATTGAGAACTTTCTCCTTTTTTCACATATTTATGTGCAAAATAATACAACTTTCTATATTGTCTGAGTTGATAAGAGTATTCTAAAGAGTGTTTTTCCCAAGGTGCATCATCTTCAGTGGATGGCCAAATTTGAGGCGAGACCCTTGAATTAATTTCTAAGATTCGACTTTGAAATTCTCGAAACTCATGAAGATAAGCTTCCCACTGTTGTGCGAGACTATATAAAGAGAAGCAATATTCCTGCACATGAGAAAAGAACAGCAAATTTTTATTAGTGATAATGCTTGTTCTTTTAAAAATGAAGATGATATGGTACAATGCTTTTTCACCTCGAAGATTGAAACTCTTTTGTCTTAGGTACTCAAACTGATTTTTCCACCATGTTTTCCTTGTTCCCCATTTAACTGGTGGGCCATATAACTAGTACCCACCATCAATAATCTTTTGATTAAATAACATATATAATGATATCTTAATAGATTATCTTCTTGAAATGTGGAGTACACTATTTACAATTTTATATAAAATATCTCATAAAATATTTCAATAATAGTGTAAAAACACTAATCATTAATATTTTATTAACTGACATGTCATTTCTAAGATTTTCAATTCAACTTGATCCAATTTTATCCAATCCTATCCTATCCTTTTTAACAAAACAATTATGGAGATCTAATTTTATCCCTTCTAATTTGAAGATATAGAAATCCAACGTACACTAATATCAAGAAAACATGTAACCAAATATATTATTTGACAACAGAGTATAGAAATCCAATGTAATATAATATAAGAAAAAACTGTATATATTTTGCATCATCTTCATTTTTTTAGTTAAAAACAAAGAAAAATTTTGCATTTTATGTATGTTTTAAATTATGTTAGAGAATATGGATGAAAAAAAAATAATTTAACAAAAAATTTAGTTTTGCAGAAGTACCAAATGTTACAAATATCAAGTAAAATATTTAATAAAATGAAAGAGATATAGCTGAGAGAAGTATTGGTTGAAGCATTCAAGAAAGTATTATCCTCAAGACCAATTTCATCCCCACCCAACTATCAAAGCCTAGTTGCACCTCTATCTATAATATAGTTTGTGCCATGTCGTTAGGGGGGAGCTAAGAATTTTTTGTAAACTGAGCTAATTTTTTCTTGCAATATAATGAAATGTTTATCGATTATTTAGAAAAATTATTTTACTTATATAAAACAATTTATAAATAAAAAATTAAACTTAAATCTATAAAATAATTTTTAATAAAAGTTACAATTTATAATAAAATATTTGTATAATGCTAATAGAGTAATAATAAAAGTATACTAAAGTTTTATCCTTATTATACTTTATAGTTATGTTGCGTGTGAATCAAGTAATTCATCTGTATCTCATCAAAATATTTAGAAAGTAAAGAAATATTTTAAAAGTTTATATCTAAAATATACTAAACTTATTAAAACATATTAATTGTATTCTCAAAACACACTTCCTTGGCCTTTTAGAAAGAAATTTAATTTTTGAATATTAATTTTTTTATTTTTAAGAATTTATGTAAGAAATTAAAAGGAGACAAAACAAAATTGAATATACAGGAATTAGAAAAAAGAATTCTATTTTGAGTTTGGGGTTGGCTTTAAAATGGTTGGATATGATTTAAGATATAAATAATATATAATACTATTTTATGAATTATTTTATGGTTACAAATTAACTTTTTTTTTTTGGGTTCTTGGACTAGCCCTTTAATAGATCTAGGAATGGCAAAAAGAGCCAGTCGCACTACAAGAAAAAATGTCATATTTGGCGGTCTTTGACCGTCAAATATGACCATATTTGGCGGTCATGAAAGCGCCACCAATGGCACCGCCAAATATGGTATATTTGACAATATTTGGCGGTCGGTCAAAACGCCAAATATTGTTTAGATCATATTTGTCACATAAAAGCGTCAAATATATCCCATATATAAATCACATAAAAGTGACAAATGTAGTAGTTTCTAACGGTCAAATTTTTTGAATTGCACCATATTTATCGCTTTTTGACCGATAAATATGACATCGTAATGGTCAATTTTTTAAATTTAATCATATTTTGCACTTTTTGACCGATAAATATGATTCCAATTTTAATTGCACTATATTTATCACTTTTTGCCCGATAAATATGGCATGTCAACGGTCAATTTTTTAAATTTCATGTTATTTGGCGCTTTTTTTCCGATAAATATGGCACGGTAACGGTCAAAATTTTTGAATTTCACTATATTTGGCGCTTCTGGAGCGATAAATATAACTCCAACTTTAGTTCTCCCATATTTATCGCTTTTTGCCCGATAAATATAGATTTCCAACGGTCAATTTTTTAAACTTCTTGATATTTGGCGCTTATTTTCCGATAAATATGGCACGGTATCGGACAAAGGTTTTAAATTTCACCATATTTGGCGCTTCTAGAGCGATAAATATGACTACAATTTTAATTCTACTATATTTATCGCTTTTTGATTGATAAATATGTAGTGACAACGGTCAATTTTTTAAATTTCATCATATTTGACGCTTTTTTTCCGATAAATATGGAATGATGACACTATATTTGGCGCTTCTAGACCGATAAATATGCCTCAATTTTAATTCTACCATATTTATCGCTTTTTGCCCGATAAATATGGTATGCCAACGGTCAAATTTTTTAAATTTCTTCATATTTGGCGCTTTTTTTCCCGATAAATATTAACCAACTTTCTATTGTACCATATTTATCGCTTTTTGACCGATAAATATGACATTGTAACGGTCAAAATTGTTTAATTTTACCATATTTGGCGCTTGTTGAATGACAAAATGTCTCACATATTTAAAATTTACCATATTTGGCGCTTCTAAACCGGTAAATATGAGTCCAATTTTAATTCTACCATATTTATCGGTTTTTTCCCGATAAATATGGCATGCCAACGGTATAATTATTTAAATTTCATCATATTTGGCGGTTGTTGACCGATAAATATGATTCCAATACAATATTTATCAGTTTTTGACCGATAAATATGGCTTTGTAATTACAGATATGGTTTTACTCCTTAAGAAACATAATAGTACTAATTTTTGTTATTTTTGTATCCTGTACGATTGTCAATACTCCAATTTGGCATATACAACACACACACAAATAGCTCCTCTCATAGATTTATTATACACTATTGAAATAAATGATCTGTGCGAGTGTTTAATTAAAAAGAGATATAAATAGTTCTTTGTATGTTTAATTAAAAAGAGATATAAATAGTAGAATTGATTATGTGAATTCAATGGTTGAAAAATTTACCACAACTAGAAGTTAAGACTGATATATACATACTCTTCTACTCCTAAAATGGTAAAGTAATCAATTTTCACATCACACATATTTAGGAAGCTGGATGGGACATTTGTCTACCTGCACTCATATAAAACGCTACAGCTGTAGTGGCCATCAGTCATAAGGTCACCAAGTTTCTTCAACTTGTCTTCCTCACTGCAAAAGAATCCTTCCAAAAGTTAGAATTTAGCAATCCACGCAGTTAGTTCCAATCCCATCAAAACACAAGCAAGGACTTCTAAAAATAAATAATTAAAAAAATGATAAAGCCATCATTGAGGTTAGGGTGATTGTTTGATAGTAAAATCTACATGAAGGGACACAACCAATTAACAAATAGATTGCAGATTCCAATCAAATTTATCTAAGCTCAAAGGATAGACATTGACCCAGATCAGACAGGTTGAGCTCACTAAAGTTTCCTCTGCAGAGAACCTAGAATGTTCAATAAATTATAGAGGTAATGAGAAAAATATGAAGATGGTACAAGTTTTAAGAAAAATATGAGGATGGTACAAGTTTTACTTCGATGAACACACTATAAAAGTCTAGACCAAAGGCTTTATTGAGAAAGAGAAAGAGAGAGAGAGAGAGAGAGAGAGAAAAAAAAAACCAGTAGTAGATTTTTGACATTTTGATAAAAAACCATATCTACTGGAATATCCTAACATTTAAACATACCAACAACAGCAATTAAAAAAAATGAAATTCCAAACAAAATACAAAAAAATGATTAGAAAATTTAATATGCAGCAAATTTTGCTGACAACCAATGAGGTATACCTGATGTAACTTGAAGTGCTTGGCTACGTTTAGCACATCCAAAGAAGACCGACTATTTCCAAATATCAATGAAAGCTTTTCCCCAGTGATCTTCTCAATGTCTTCAGCCTTGTAAGGTTCCTCATCTAACAATTCCTTTAATAAAGACAATATAAGTTGATCAATAAGAATAATCAAGTGTGAATTTATAAAACCAATGATACAGAATATACATAAAGAAAAGCCAAAATATAATTTTAATAGATCCTAAAGTGTCGTGCGAGTAGGGGAATTTCTTTAAAATTTAGTAGAATAAACAGCACAAGAAAACAGCAAGAAATACCTTAATAGCAAGGACAGGATCAGAGGAACCATGTGTAGCAGCAAATGAAACACACAGCCCCTCAACATCAGAAAGGGTTTTGACTTTTGCTATTGCTTCTTGTGGGTTCATTCCCAGCTTATTGCTTCAGTTGCTCCTGCATTTCAGCACTTACTGCAAAAGTAGAGCAGATTGCAACCCCAAAAATGAGTTTTATGGTACTAGAACTTAAGCTGACAATATTTCACCGTAATTTAAAGCATACCAATCATTCACTTTCAATGATTCAAATCGGAAAATAAGTACAACAACCACAACCAAAACTAAGCCACTATAGACAAGAAAACCTGCATTGGACAAAAATACATGGATCAAAATCCTAGCAAAGGACTAAATCCTGAAATCTGCAAGATCTATTGTAGGCAATAGGACAATCTAACTTCATGGTTACTTTTTACATTCCTGGTTGTGCAGCAAGGTGCCAGACTTCCTTGATCGATTCCAGTTGTCTCTCATGTGGAGCATGTGAAATGATGCTAACAGAGCCCACCACGCAGAGAACACATCCAACCACACTAAATATATGCAGTTTCTCCTTCAGAATAAAATATGCTAGCACTGCACTGAAAAACAATGATCACAAGGGGAAATGAGCAAAAACATAGCCTATATAGCCTAAGTGTGAAGCAGATAGATCATGTAATCAAGAGCAAATAGCATCTGAGTTGAAAACCAACGCTAGCCTTGCCAAAATGATTTTAAATGACATTTTTGATATCCCATGGAAACTCTCCTCACCAAGTATGACCTACATTTTGGACAACAATTTTGAGAAAGAATATACCCAGATAATGAAGGGGCAAAGAAATATGCAAGTCACGGTGGCAAGTTTTCTTGGGGTAGCAGTATAAGAAATTCAGAATAGCTTAAGTACTCAGAAAAATACCTTTTTTGGCAATAGGTAAAAGACGAGGACAGTAATTGATTCTACAAACTCTAGAATAAGATTTTATCTAGCAGAAAGTACTAAATCATAAAAAACCAAAGATCAGAGCATTGAGAAAGATTTTATCCTGCAGAAATCTCTTGATGCATGAGGGGCCTTAATCTGTTCAAGATCTAAGCGCAAAAATGATACTAAGCCAACAAAAATGCATGTGTATGAGAAGAAAAAGAAAGATCTAAATGCAAAATTGTGACTAACTCACCAGGCTGGTAATTATACTACAATAATGAGCAAGCAATGGTGATGCATTCTTATTGACTAATGCTTGACTGCAATCAACTTCATGCAGGTCCAAAACCCAAACCACTCCAAATTTGTCAGCAAAACAAACATGCTTACCATCATTGCTAGTGGCAATTGTAGTCACTCTCTTCTTTGAGCTCCTATTACATTTACAATCAGTGAGTAATTTCCAGTTAAAAAACCTTCCATAGCAAAGACAAAAAATGCTGAAGATGCAATAGTTAGCACAAACTATTGCTGAAATGTTTTTTTCTTTAAAGATTAGGAAATTAAGTAGTTTCAAGGTACGTGGCGTTGTCCACCCTCATTGCAGACCAGTCTAGTGCCTATTCAGGTTCACCACTAGAATATACGTCGAAGTTTCCAGCCTATATACCTTGAATCTTTAATATTAAATTCTATTTCAAGTATGTTAGCCACACAATATTTCATGAGAGGATTTAGCTTTAAAACGTTTTTAATACATTAACAGTAAATTAGCTTCATGGTACGATACATTACATTTTTCAGATTGATGCACCGAGTAGCAAGAAATAATGTGCAGCTGCCTAAAACCAATGGATGTCAACATTACTCGCAACAAGAAACAAGCCACAAAACGAGAGCAAAAAATCCAAAACAAGACGACATTAAAAAAATCTATTTTCCCACAGCATATTCAGATTCACCATGCAATCGATTTATAGCCTATATATGTTGTTTAACAGAAAATTTATGCTTCGACTAGTTGGCTTCAACATATCAAATGAATTGACTATTGCTGAAAGGTTTTTTTCTTCAAAGATTAGGAAATTAAGTAGTTTCAAGGTACGTGGCATTGTCCACCCTCATTGCAGACCAGTCTAGTGCCTATTCAGGTTCACCACTGGAATATACGTCGAAGTTTCCAGCCTATATACCTTGAAACTTTAATATTAAATTCTATTTCAAGTATGTTAGCCACACAATATTTCATGAGATGATTTAGCTTTAAAACGTTTTTAATACATTAACAGTAAATTAGCTTCATGGTACGATACATTACATTTTTCAGATTGATGCACTGAGTAGCAAGAAATAATGTGCAGCTGCCTAAAACCAATGGATGTCAACATTGCTCGCAATAAGAAACAAGCCACAAAACGAGAGCAAAAAATCCAAAACAAGAAGACATTAAAAAAATCTATTTTCCCACAGCATATTCAGATTCATCATGCAATCGATTTATAGCCTATACACGTTGTTTAACGGAGAAATTATGCTTCGACTAGTTGGCTTCAACATATAAAATGACACTACTATTGCTGAAATGTTTTTTTCTTTAAAGATTAGGAAATTAAGTAGTTTCAAGGTACGTGGCGTTGTCCACCCTCATTGCAGACCAATCTAGTGCCTATTCAGGTTCACCACTGGAATATACGTCGAAGTTTCCAGCCTATATACCTTGAAACTTTAATATTAAATTCTATTTCAACAATGTTAGCCACACAATATTTCATGAGAGGATTTAGCTTTAAAATGTTTTTAATACATTATCTATAAATTAGCTTCATGGTACGTTACATTAAAATTTTCAGATTGATGCACTGAGTAGCAAGAAATAATGTGCAGCTGCCTAATCACAATGATGTCAACATTGCTCGCAATAAGAAACAAGCCACAAAACAACAGGAAAATACAAAACATGTTACTCAACCGTAGCTTTTAGCATTAATGGTTACTCAACATAATTGAAGAAAGAATTTGAAGAGTTCTTACTTCAAGCGATGAGCACCAAACTGATCCGCAAACTTTTGGAGTTCAGCTACGGTTTCAGGGGTTGAAACACGCAGACGCAGCACGAGAATAAGTTGTGTTTAAGTCTTGTCTAACTGCGAAAAGGTGAACATCAATTGCACTCAAAAGCTCCTTCCTGCAGAAATTGAACAAAACAAGGTAAAAGTTAGAAAGCAACACTGATAAAAGCAAGACAGCAAGTCTAAAATTCATATTAGCTAATGCCATCAACTTTGTTATAATCTCTTTTTTCTTTTTTGTCCCGATAGCAAACTTAGATTACTAGGGTTCATCCAATTTCATCATCATACAAGGTCAAAACTCAAACAGATTTCAACACCAGTTCAAGCATCAAGCAGGAAATTTTTCAATATCGAATTAAGTTTCACATTTTTGCTCTTGCAATTAAGCACAAACTCTGACAGTTCCTTAAAATATTCAAAAAGGCATGCTCAACCATCACAAGTGCTCTCTCTTAAAGCATATACTGCAAAACCAATCTTTTCACTTGCTAAAAATTGCATACAAAAAACCAACATGCGTAAATGATGATGATGATAATAATAATAGCTTTTGATAGAAATAAGGATTTCTGAATAATAACCAAGATAATTGGTGAAAATATTTGACAGGAGTCCAACCAAGAGTCAAAGCTACGGTGCCTACACCTGCTTCTGTCCTCCCTACATTAAGTCAAAAATCTCTCTTAGGGCACAAAAGTTAGCATTGGCATTGGCAAGGTTTATGTTGTGAAGTTTGAATATTACTGTTGGCTGGAGTTGAAGTTCTATTAGCTTAAGCTTTGAGGATCATAGTTAGTCAGTACAAGATAAAAGCTCATGCAACCAAAGGTGTTGTTATTCAAATGAAAAAAACTCCCTTCAATCTACTTGAGTCTAGTAACCATACTCAGCCGTAAATACGGAAAGAACATGTTAAAGATCAGATTTTATTGCTAGCAAAGAGTATAAAGACTATTGTTGGCCTTTTTGCCATCAACCTCAGCTTTTAGCATTAATGGTTACTCAACATAATTGAAGAAATAATTTGAAGAGTTCTTACTTCAAGCGATGAGCACCAAACTGATCCGCAAACTTTTGGAGTTCAGCCACAGTTTCAGGGGTTGAAACACGCAGACGCAGCACGAGAATAAGCTGTGTTTAAGTCTTGTCTAACTACGAAAAGGCGAACATCAATTGCCCTCAAAAGCTCCTTCCTGCAGAAATTGAACAAAACAAGGTAAAAGTTAGAAAGCAACACTGATAAAAGCAAGACAGCAAGTCCGAAATACATATTAGCTAATGCCATCAACTTTATTATAATCTCTTTTTTCTTTTTTGTCATGATGGCAAACTTAGATTACTAGCGTTCATCCAATTTCATCATCAGACAATGTCAAAACTCAAACAGATTTCAACACCAGTTCAAGCCTCAAGCAGGAAATTTTTCAATTTCGAATTACGTTTCACATTCTTGCTTTTGCAGTTAAGTATTCACACAATGTTAATCTAAGTATACAAGAAAACAAGTCATTTAGTTTCTAACATCTTATTAACATACAATTTACATGAAACAATCAAACATGCATACAATGTAATATTCATACATTGACATCTTATCAACATATAATTTACAATTTACAAGATAAGATCGCTCATGAAACATGTGAAATAATAGAATGAAAGATGGGTTTAATAGAATGAACGTACCTCTTGTGCAATCAAAAGCAAAGAACTCAGCAACCCAAGATAAAATCCTGGATATTAGCATTGTAATTAATAGATATACTGGAATTGAATTTGAATAGAATTTTATTTGCAAGAAAAGAGATGTAAAAGTATAATACAAGACTAACAACAATTCAATTTAACAAAGGTTTTTGGATTTCGATGAATGCACAGTTTCAGTTTCTCTTATTTGTGCTACACACATTTTATGTATAAAAAAACAAATTTTCTGTAGGGAAATTTGTCCCAGTTCATATATCTATTAACAAAACTATTTGTTCCAGTGATATATGAATTCGGGCTTTAAAACCAGCCCTGTCCATACCAGCTCATGATGTAGCAACTAACAATTGTAACGGGAAAATTTTACTGAAAGTCTAAAACCTGCCAAGTGTGGGCTCCTATAAAATTGTTCAATACTGTTTATCATGAAAAAAGTATATTGTACCTGTAGTGGATATTAACCTGCTTCTTGACTAATCAAAACAGAGGATTAAGACTTCAGATATTCTTCAATAAATATCACATATACATCAAAAGTGCACAATTGACTAGACTACCTATGTACTATGCAGCGGGCAGATGTCGATAGTTTACTAACCCGCAATCACAAAAGCACTGCAAAAAGATATTAACAAGCAAAATTCAGATATTATAACAACTCTATGATATTATATTGCAATACATCCAGCGTATCAAAGCATTAACTAGCAAAAACAAACTAAACTGAAAATTATAAAACAAAAGACATCTAATTACAGAAATTAAACTGAATTGGGAAAGGTAAAGTTCTTTTAACACTCTAGCGTTAAGTTAAAAGCAGAAAGGATCACAAAGCAGTGGCAAAAATAGTTAAAACCAATCACAGGGGGACTTAGTCTAAGGTGCTGTTCCAGTGGGGACCAGCATAAGGATGTGTGGCCAACTCGATGATCCATTTCTTATATTCAGCTTTGCGCGCAAGGGATGGGCCCAAATTTCATATTTCACAACCTCGTCTGAAAGATATGGAAAAGGGGAACAGAAATGCATAGCTTTGAGTTTCTATATTCGCTTATAACCTGGGATACGGCAGGCGGCCAGGGAATACGCTGCTTTGTTTTAATAGCAATTCATAATATGAACATGTAACTGTAACCAAAAAATGTTGTAATTCCTTAGATGGGAAGCAAATTTCTTTGTTTCAGGACTGCAACGATCGGTTTGGTGCTTCTGCTCCTTCCCTTCGTCAATAAACAGGAATGTCAGGGTAGAATCTGGTGACCCAGGTATGGCAACCCAAGAGGGGGGGTGAATTGGGTTTTTATTTATCAAAACGGATTTAGAAAACTTTTCTTGAAAGATTGAACTAATTTTGATCTTTCAAGAAAAGTTTTCTAAATTCGTTTTGATAAATAAAAACCCAATTCACCCCCCCTCTTGGGTTGCCATACCTCCGAACAACCCAAAATGCACAACCACAACTATGCCAGATAATTGAATATAATAGCAACTAAAGAGGCAATCAATCAACCACAATGCAGAAATAGAAAACACACCAGGATTTAACGAGGTTTGGTATAAATACCTACGTCCTCGGGCGCCGCTGAAGAAACTTTCCACTATCTTCAAAGAGAATTACAAACTTTTGGGCCACAATACAAATTCCACAACTATTGGGCCAAACTGCAATTACCCAAATAGTTGGGCCAAACTATAATTACCCAAACAATTGGGTAATACTACAAATACCCAAAACAAAGGAGGAAAAAGTAAATATTACAAACTTTAAGGTCCTTAATGAAAGGCCCTTAAACTAAGAGGTCTTATATGTGAGACCTTACAAATAGAAGGGGGTGAAGGATATTTCACTTGGAACACAAAATAATTTCCCATATGACTTGTTTTATAAGGGTCACATGACACCCACATTTCACAACTTACCGATGTGGGATTCTTGATTTTCTTTATATGAGCCAAAACAACAAATCTCCACCTTGGCGAATATGCCGACCCATCACAAATTTCTTCTTTTCCCCCACATTCTCTATTACAACTGCAACGCCTCCAAATGCGCCTAATGGCGCGGTCAAACAGGCACAATGTTGATCAAGTCCAAACAATGACTGAACTTGATCACTGTCACAACCTTAGTCAACATATCTGCGGGATTCTCGGCAGTCTCAATCTTCTGAAGTAAGATTCTTCCTTCATCAATGATCTCCCGCACAAAATGATACCGAACATCAATATGCTTTGTACGAACATGGAACACTGGATTCTTCGCTAAGTGGATAGCACTCTGACTGTCATAATAAAGAGTAATCTTCTTCTGCCCAATTCCGAATTCATCCAGCAATCCCTGTAACCAAATAGCTTCCTTCACAGCCTTTGTCATAGCCATATACTCTACCTCCGTAGTAGACAAAGCCACTGTAGACTGTAAAGTAGACTTCCAACTCACTGGTGCTCTTGCAAGAGTAAACACATAACCGGTTGTCGACCGACGTTTATCCAAATCACCAGCATAATCAGAATCAACATAACCAATAGCAGACTGACCACATGTATCATCCCTCTCAAAGACTAAGCCAACATCTACGGTTTCTCAACAAATACCGTAAAATCCATTTCACTGCTTGCCAATGTCCTTTACCAGGATCATGCATATACCTGCTCACAACTCCAACTGCATGTGAAATGTCGGGTCTCGTACACACCATAGCATACATCAGGCTACCAACTGCATTAGTATACAAAACTCGAGACATATACTCTCGTTCCTCATCTGTAATAGGAGATAAAGATGCACTAAGCTTCATATGAGGAGCAAGTGGGGTACTTACAGGTTTTGACTGCTCTGTAATGCCAAACCGCTGTAATACCTTCTTCAGATACTGCTTCTGAGTCAAACAAATCTTGTTTCTTCCTCTATCTCTGCTAATCTCCATGCCAAGAATCTTCTTAGCTTCACCCAAATCTTTCATCTCAAACTCTTGATTCAACTGAGTCTTCAACTTTGCAATTTCTTCGACATCCGTCGAAGCTATCAACATATCATCAACATATAAGAGTAGATAAATGAAAGAACCATCACGTAGCCTCCGAAAATACACACAATTATCAAATTTGCGTCTTGTGTACTTCTGACCCATCATAAACCGATCAAATCGCTTATACCACTGTCTGGGAGATTGCTTCAAACCATAAAGCGATCTTTTCAGTTTACAAACCAAGTTTTCCTTACCAGCAACTCTGAATCCCTCTGGCTGAGTCATATAGATTTCCTCTTCCAAGTCACCATGTAAAAATGTAGTTTTTACATCAAGTTGAACTAGTTCCATATTCATCTGAGCTACCAAAGCTAACAAAATTCTAATGGAAGACTGTTTCACAACTGGAGAAAATACCTCATTGTAGTCAATTCCTTCCCTCTGAGCGTAGCCTTTAGCTACCAACTTTGCCTTGTAGCGGATGTCATTCTTGTCAGGAAATCCATCTTTCTTTGCATATACCCATTTGCACCCAATTACCTTTTTAACCTTCAGTAGTTGAGCTAGCTCCCAAGTTTCATTCTTCTGAAGAGACTGCATCTCTTCGCTCATAGCTGTCTTCCACTGATCAATTTCAGAACATCTGACTGCCTCTCTATAAGTGGAAGGAACATCAGCATCTACAATTGGAAGTGCATAGGCCACCATATCAGCAAATCGAGCAGGTCTGCGAATCTCACGTCTTGGCCTATTAATTGCAATAGATTCTTGTTGCTGTTGAGGTTCTTGAGTAGAACCCTCTCCATCATCTCCCAAATCTCCCTCTGTCATAGGAGTATCAACATCTGTCTAAACAGATCTAACTGGGTTCAATGTCATCATTTCAAACTCCACCTGCTGCTGAGTATGCTCCACCTGCTGTGGAGTACCATTCACCTTTGTCTGGTTTTTTGATTTCTTCAACATCGAAGACTCATCAAATGTAACATCTCTGCTGGATATAATCTTCCTCGAACTAGGACACCAAAGACGATATCGTTTTACTCCTGAAGCAAATCCCAAGAAAATCGCTTTCTTGGCTCTAGGATCCAGCTTAGATTCTTTCACATGATAATATGCAGTAGAACCAAAAACATGTAAAGAATCATAATCAGAAACAGGTTGTCCAGACCATACCTCTAATGGAGTTCTATCACCAATAGCAGCTGAAGGTAGACAATTAATGAGATGACACGCATAAGTCACAGCCTCAGCCCAAAATTCATTGCCCAACCCAGCATTGGACAACATACACTGAACTTTCTCCAGCAATGTCCGGTTCATGCGTTCTGCCACCCCATTCTGCTACGGTGTACCTCTAATAGTAAAATGACGTACAATACCTTCATCTTGACACAATTTCAAAAACTGATCACTGCAATACTCACCACCATTATCTGTTCTGAGATGCTTGATTTTCTTGCCAGTTTGTGTCTCAATCATCTTTTTCCATTTAAAGAAAGCACGAAGTACATCATCTTTTGATTTCAAATAGTACACCCAAGTTCTTTTGGAAAAGTCATCAACAAAAGTAACAAAATAGTGCCTACCTCCCATCGATGCTGTTTTGGTAGGTCCCCACACATCTGAGTGAACATAATCAAAAATACCCTTGGTATTATGAATTGCGGTGCCAAATTTCACTCTCTTCTGCTTTCCCAGAACACAATGCTCAAAAAAATCCAGCTTGCAGGTCTTTGCACCTTTCAATAAGCCTCGTTTTACCAAACTGAATAAGGCTTTCTCACCTGCATGTCCCAAACGCATATGCCACAGTCTCGTAATCTCTGAATCTGCATCATTATCAGAAACCGTAGCCGCTGATCCAGTAACCGTACTACCATTATAGTAATACAAGTTGTTTCTCCTAGTGCCTTTCAATAACACAAGAGCGCCTGAAGTGACCCTCAGAATACCATCTCGAATAGATATACCACAGCCTTTAGATTCTAAGGCTCCCAAAGAGATGATATTCTTCTTCAACTTTGGTACATACCGAACATCTGTCAGAACTCTAGTCAGTCCATCATGATTCCTCAATCGGATCGAACCTATCCTAGCAGTATGGCAAATATCATCATTGTCCATATACACAACTCCACAATCAAGCTCTTCAAAGTAAAAGAACCATTCCCTATGTGGACACATATGATAAGTACAACCCGAATCCATAATCCACTCATCAGAAACAGAAGTGGATGGATGACCAACTAGACAAATATCTGAATCACTATCATCCTCACGCTCAATAACACATGCATCAGAAACAGTCTTGCCCTTTTCTTTCTTTTTCAACTTAGGACAATCTTTCTTCCAATACCCTTTCTCACGACAAAAGGCACACTCATCTTTTCCTAATCTACCCCTCGATCAAGATTTTCCTCTTTTTCCTGGTTTCCTACTATGACTACGCCCTCTCACTGTCAATGCATCTACTGACTCATCCCTAGGTTCCCTTTGATCTTTCTTACGAATTTCATAATTCA